>LPNX011197827.1:474981-515403 GCA_001517045.1 Pseudotsuga menziesii
TTTTATGCCTGTACATGTTCATGGGGCTCTTATCCCGGGTGGTTTAAGCTTGTAGTTGCGTCCTCTTTGCCGGCCGGAGGCATGGGGACGTGACAGTATGGTATCAGAGCTCTGGGTTGCAGCAATGGGCCTCTATGGGCCAAGAAGATGCAGTGACAGAAGGTAGAATTACCTTCTCTATTCAACAGAGCAGCAACAAGTTTCAAAAATCACCTAAGTGTTTGAACAGTCAAAAGGATTGGCAGAATTGACTTCCGCTGTAGCGGAAGGTTTAAACTTTTCCCATCCGCCGTTGCGGACGGCGAAGCGATTCTGCATCCGACGTGAAAGGCCGCCGACAGCCGACGCGGTCGAAGAAAGACAAATTTTGAAAATTTGTCTAAGTGTTGGGAAATCGGAGGCGGGAGTGATTTTCCGTCCGCCGTTGCAGAAGGATTCGCGAAGTGAACTTCCGCCAGTCGGAAGGGAAAGTGGTCCGTCAGTCCGCTGTTGCGAAAGTGAAATCACTAAAGCTTCCGACCAGAAAGGCCGCCAACGCCCGAATTTGAAATTTTCTCCAAGTAAGAGCGAACGTCGCAAGGATTCGGACTTTGGTGAGCCGCCATTGCGGAAGCCAAATCTATTTGGCTTCCGATGTGTAAAGACCGCCGACGTCCGAAGTGGAAATTCTCTAAGTAAATAGCCACTGATGCAGAAGAGGAAGCAGTTTCCCATCTGCTGTTGCGGAAGCCAAAGCCATTTGGCTTTCGATGTGGAAAGACATCCGACAGCCGATGAAGGAAAGGAAAATTCCAGGTTTTTCCATGAGATTTCTCGACCAATTCCAACTGTTTTCAGAGGGATTTTTCAGCTATTTTTCAGTGAATTTTTTGGGATTGAAAAAGAGAAATTGGCAATGATCTAATGCGCCGGATTGCGTGAAATTAATGTTTTACAAAAAAAAAAAAAAAACGAGGGCGCCCCCTTGACGCCCGTCGTCCCCCTCAGATAGACGTTCTTGGATAAGGAAAATTTTTGTGTGTCTGGGCAAATTGTTATTTTATGATTATTCCAAGTGAAGGTAAGTGGTTCTAATTTATATCAATGTTATGCGTCTAACATTTGTGTTATTAACACGTTTACAGAATCATAGTCACCTTCCAGGGAAGTATTCCAGGTAGTGCAGTTGATAAGCTAGAGGTGGTTCAGTATGAGAACCCATGATGGGTATGATGCTCGGGATTCCTATGAGTGAGCAGAAGATTCCATGGGAGAAAATGAACGTAATATAAATGATGGCATTGAGTCTAATGGAAGGAGATTCCAATAGACACCGTCAGATGTTGCAGCTACTATGAGAAGCTTGATCAAAGCCCAGGAAGAGTAGCATCAGTTGAATGCTGCTATGTTACAGAGCTTGACAGACTTGCAGAGAAAGATAGACTCTGGGCGAGGTACAACAAGACCAGAAGGCAGTAAGAGCAGTACTAGGAGAAGGAGAAGAACTTCTAGTGGAACATCTGATTCTGAAGAATCCAGCGGGGATTCCAGTTCTTCTTCTCATAAAAGAAAAAGAAAGAGACACCATAGGGATTGCACTCGAGATGAATTCAAGGAAGCTAAACCTCCTACGTTTGATGGTGAGGTAAAGACTGGACAAGAGGCTGAGGCTTGGCTTCTTGGTATTAAGAAGTACTTTCAAGTGCATAATTATTCAGGAAACATGAAGGCAAGAGTTGCCATATTCAATCTAAATGGAAGATCATCCATTTGGTGGGAACACTTCAAGCAAGTGAAGAGGATCAGCGAAAGGAGACTGAAGTGGAAGCAGTTTAAGAAGTATTTCAAGCAAAAATACCTCTCTGACAGGTATTATGATGACAAGAGTAAGGAGTTCCATTAGCTGATATTGGGACAGCAGACCATGGAAGAGTATGATAATAAGTTTTTGGAGCTGTTGAGGTATGTCCAATACATCAGAGATGAAAAAGTGAAGATCCAATGTTTTTTGAGTGGGTTACCTCAGTCCTACAAAGATAGAATCGAGTTTTATGAACCTAGAAATCTTGAAGAAGCAATAATAAAGGCTAAGTATTGCTATGAGAAAAGCAAAGGTAAGCCGGATTACCATAAGGCATGGAAGGACAAGAAGAATGAGAAGTTTGACCAAAGAAAGAAAGGTTTCAAACCTTCTAGCTTCAGGAATCAGCAGAAGCAACCATCTCAAGCTGCGAGTAAGCCAGTTGGAGGGACCGGAGAAAATCCTAAAGATCCACCACAGAACAGAGGGCCACTTCAATGTTGGAAATGTGGAGGACCCCACATGCACAGGAATTGCCCACTCGAGAATGAGAATGTAAGACTAGCTTATAACGTTCAAGAAGCAGAAACAGTGGGTCAAGTAGCAAGGGCAGTCCCTAGGATTTATGCAGCACTGGAGGACATTCAAGCAGATCACTAGTTAGCTGTGGTTGAAGTAGCAGGTAAGATTGTTGAGCAATCTGTTTCTATTTTGATTGACCCTGGTTCAACGCACAGTTACATTACTCCTAGAGTAGTAGAGATTTGTGCTTTTAATAAAGTAAAGCATAGGAAGTCTTAGTTAGTTCAGCTAGCCACTGGAACTAAGAGGAAGGTCAGTGAAGTGGTAGAGAAGTGTCCATTGGTCATGAATGGACTGGCCACTTGTGTAGATCTAAATGTTCTACCGCTTGGTTCCTATGATGTTCTCATTGGAATGGATTGGTTAGAAGCGCACAGGGTAAAGCTTGATTGTTACAATAAGACTTTTGAATGCATGAATGAAGAAGGGAACCTAGTAGTTGTGAAAGGTATTCCAAAGGTGATTTCAGTACGGTAGGTTTCAGCAATGCAGTTAAAGAAGTTCTGTAAGAAGGGATGCCAGTTGTATGCAGCTCAGATTTTGGAGGAAATGAGAGATGAAACTCCTCGGTTGGAGGACTATCATGTGTTACAGGAATTCGGGGATGTGTTTCCCGACGAGATTCCAGGGCTTCCTCCAAAGCGGGACATTGATTTCACAATTGAACTTGTGCCAGGAGCAGCACCAGTGTCCAAGGCACCCTAAAGAATGAGTACACCGGAGATGCTAGAGCTAAAGATGCAACTGCAAGAGTTGTTGGAAAGGAAGTACATTCGCCCAAGTGTGTCTCCTTGGGGAGCACCGGTTCTGTTTGTAAAGAAGAAATATGGTACGCTCAGGTTATGTATTGATTACAGACAGTTGAACAAGGTTACTGTGAAGAATAAATATCCTTTGCCTAGGATTGATGACCTCTTAGATCAAATGAGAGGAGCAAGGGTATTTTCCAAGATTGACTTGAGGTCTGGTTACCATCAGGTAAGGATCAAGGATGAAGACATTCATAAGACAACCTTCAGGACAAGGTATGGGCACTATGAGTTTGGAGTGGTACCATTTGGCCTCACAAATGCACCAGCTACGTTTATGTGCCTTATGAATAGTGTCTTCAACAAGTATTTGGAAAAGTTTGTTCTTGTTTTCCTTGATGACATTCTTGTTTATTCTAAGAATGAGGAAGAGCATGAAGAGCATTTGAGACTCACATTGAGTTTGCTCAAGGAGCATCAGTTGTATGCAAAACTGAGAAAGTGTGACTTCTATAGAGATAGAATTCAGTACTTGGGTCACATTATTTCAGAAGAGGGTATATCTATGGACCCTGAAAAGATTGAAGCCATTATGAATTGGCCTACTCCAAGAAATGTGACAGATGTAAGATCTTTCATGGGACTTGCAGGATACTACAGGAGATTCATTGAGGGATTCTCCAAAGTTACACATGCTATCACTTCTTTGCAAAAGAAGGGGATGAAGTTCGAATGGACATCGAGGTGTGAAGAGAGCTTCCAGAGGTTGAAGAGTCTTCTCACTAGTGCACCAGTATTGAAAATTGCAGATCCAGAGAAATATTTTGTGGTGTGTACCGATGCATGCGGACAAGGGCTTGGAGGAGTCCTTATGCAGGACAACCACGTGATATGTTATGAGTCAAGAAAGTTGAAGGAGCATGAGAAGAACTATGCCACTCATGATCTAGAGCTTGCAGCCATAGTACATGCTCTCAAGATGTGGAGACATTACTTGATGGGTAGGAGATTTGAGCTCAGAAGAGATCATTGTGGACTAAAGTATTTGTTTGATCAGCCTACTCTGAATGCTAGGCAAGCAAGGTGGCTGGAGTTTTTATGTGAGTTTGATTTTGAAATCAAGCACATAAAGGGAAAAGAGAACAAGGTAGCTGATGCACTCAGTAGGAAAATGCAAGAAATGCATATGGCATCTCTTAGTATTTGCCAATCAGATTTGAGGCAGCAGATTGTTAATCATGTTGCTGGAGATGAATTGTATGAGCAGGTAAAAGACAAATTGCAACAATAAAGTCTTGAGAAGAGGTATGAGGGATATAAATTGGAAGGAGATGGGATTCTCACTTATAAAGGTAGAATTTACATCCCAGATGTAGCAGATTTGAGGAGAATTATTATGGATGAAATCCATCAAGCTCCGTATTCTTGTCACCCAGGATATCAGAAGACAATCGCTACGGCTAGAAAGCAGTACTTTTGGCCAGGTATGAAGAGGGATATGGCTGAGTACATCTCAAGATGTATGAAATGTCAACAGGTAAAGGTTGAGCATCAACACGCTGCAGGTTTGTTGCAGCCCTTGCCAGTTCCAGAGTGGAAATGGGAAGTTATTTCCATGGATTTTATTACAGGATTGCCAATGACTTAGAGACAACATGATTCTATCATGGTTGTGGTAGACAAGTCGACTAAGGCAGCACATTTTATACTAGTTAGGTCTACGTATGAGGCTGGTGACATTGCAAGGATCTTCATGAAGGATATTTTCAAATTGCATGGATTGCCTAAGGCAATAGTCTTTGACCGAGATGTCAAGTTCACTTCCAACTTTTGGAAGGGGTTGTTTGCAGATTTGGGTACAAAGCTAAACTTCAGCACTGCATACCATCCTCAGACAGATGGGCAGATAGAGAGAGTTAATCAGGTGCTTGAAGATATGCTTCGCATGTATGTGATGGACAAACCAACCAAGTGGGAAGATTACTTGCACTTGGTAGAGTTTGCTTACAACAATGGACATCAAGCATCCTTGGGGATGAGTCCGTATGAAGCTTTGTATGGAAGAAGGTGTAGGACACAAGTGACTTGGGATAATCCAGTGAACAAGATTGTGCTTGGACTGGAATTGCTCAAGGAAATGGAGCAAGAGGTCGTAAAGATCAGGCAAAAGCTGAAAGCAGCACAGGACAGACAGAAAAGCTATGCAGATAAGCATAGGGTGAACAGGGAGTTCAGTGTTGGGGATCATGTTTACCTCAGAGTGAGGGCAAGGAAGAGTTCCTTGAAACTTGGAAGTTGTGCCAAGTTTTCACCGAGATACTGTGGACCGTTTGAAGTGCTTGAAAGAATAGGGTCAGTTGCATATAGACTTGCATTTCCTGCTAGCACTAGAGCTCATAATGTTTTTCATATTTCTTTTCTTAAGAGATATGTACATGATCCTAACCATGTGATAAATTGGGATGTGATTCAGGTGGAGCCTGAGGGAGAGTTCCGAATCGAGCCAATGCGCATCCTCGACAGGAAGGTCACAATGCTCCGGAATCGAGCCATAGGTCAGGTAAAGGTGCAATGGGAGCACTATGGACCTGAAGAGGCTACATGGGAGCTGGAGGATGCCATGCGATTGGCCCATCCATTTTTGTTCAATTTTGCGGAACACTGAGGCGATGCCAGTGTAGCATTTTGTTCAAATTTTGTAAAGCACTGAGGACAGTGCTATTGAAGGGGGAGGGGAATGTAACACCTCGGTTTTGACCCCGTTGCATTAGATGTATATGATGTATATATTGTAAATGATCATGGTGTGGCGCTAAAGGCCAAGGCCCCACCATTGATCGGTCATGTTATGTTTTGGATTTAAATTTGTCACCAATTGTATATTGGGGCATGCGACATATATTATGATGGTCATCATGTAAATATGCATCTACAATTAATTAAATGAACCCGACCAGACACGATCGCGGAAACTAAATCGAAAGGGGCATGATTTTCACAAGGATAAGGATGTGGGGGAAATTGTTAAACTTTGGCCATGAGAGAAAAACCCATGTGTCTTCTTTCCTTGTCTTATTCCAACCACTTTCATTATGAAAGACTGCTGGTGGTTGAAGCAGTTAATGATTTTGGGAGTGGGGTGGTAGGACTGTCAGTCCTCACCCACACGCACACTCTACCCATGATTTTGGCTGTTCATCCCCTCACGCAGACACTTCTTCCTCTCCACGAGTTGCTGAGCACCCAGGCACTGCAATTTTCGCGTCCTCCTGGTAGCTGTTCACCTTCACGCACTTCCCATTTGGATGCTCATTGTTTTCACGCACAGGAATTTTCCTGGGTTTTACCCACGCGATTTTTCTTCTACAATTCACGTCCTCTCCATTGTTGTGCCTTCTCACGCAGAGGGATTCCTTCCCGTTTTTGTCTTCACGCACAGGATTTTGCTAGATTACCCACGCAGCAGTTTTCTTTTGTGGTTTGTGAATAGTGTGGCCGTATCCTTTACTCACAAGCTGATTTGTGGGTTCTGTATTGTGGTTGTTCACACACCAGTCGTGAGACTGTAAATTCATCCCCATTGTGGCCTACGTACGTTTTTCCCAGCAGCATTAGTTGTACGAAATGGGTCGTTTTTCCCCACGTCATTGGTAATATGCATGCTGATGCGTTTTGGAACTGTGGTGTTTTCCCCCTGTTGAAATTGTGTTTGCTGTTGTGTTTGGGACTGTGTAATTCGCTGGGGAGTCTTTTTCCTATTTAAGCTGTGATAGCTAATTAATTGCCTGAGTGTAATGGTTGGTCTTCAGACTGTATTGGGAGTAGGGGATGTTGGCTTAGTTTTGCTTGATAAAATTGGTGGCTGGAAACCACACAGACAGAGCTAGAGGGCTGGCCTTCTTCTCCATCACCCCTGAATAGCACTGGAAGGGAATGCAGGGCCTGAGGGACTATGTAGCAGAGAAGGGACTGATTCCTTGTGTTGGGTGTGGATGGGTGCCTTAGAGGTCAGGCTAGTTCTGGTGTAGGTGTTCTTGGCTCTGTAATGAGCTCACCAGCTTAGCAATTTTCCTTCTCCAGCTCCTTAATGGCCTGATAAACCCAACTGTGTTGGCTTGGCTATGTTTGTATATCCTTGGCTATGTGTAAGCCTGCTAGTTCCCTTATTCCTTGGAGAATCATGCCCAGCTCGGGGGTGGTAGCGCTGCTGAGAGATTAATGAGCACGTTGGCCTATGGTTGGGTGGAACGTTGCAGCGACGTAGCTGGTTGCGGATCGAGTTCATCATAAGATAAGTGATTTTGTCCATTTTACTTTTGCAACCTTATTTTCTGTCAATGATATGAAAATGATGAACATGTTAAAAGGAATGATTGTGTGAATGCATGTTGATTCCACTGTGCAAGATGAATAGTTATAGTTGTGCATGATAAACAACTGCGTTTATGCATGTTATACTGCAATGCATTTTCTTTCAGCATTTTGTTCTGCAAATTTTATGCCTGTACATGTTCATGGGGCTCTTAGCCCGGGTGGTTTAAGCTTGTAGTTGCGTCCTCTTTGCTGGCCAGAGGCATGGGGATGTGACACTTCACAGAGAAACCTATATTTCTCTGGGTTTTCCAACCCATTTCCATTGAATATTTACAACTTAATGTCGGTCCCAACCTTTGTATTAGCTGCTGGTACATTCGGATTTTTTTTGACTAGTTAAACTCACTTGTCCACTATTCACAGTGTTAGTACTACTTGTATTTACTAATCCACTTGGAGATGAGTCTCTATATCTTACTTTTGGCGATGTGAGCGGTGCTTTAGGCATGTCGTACCCTCATTACTGATCAAGATCTTTAGTTGATTCTTCTGATTCTTCTTCTCCTTCAGATATCGACTGATATTCTTGTTGGATGGAATTGTCATTGATGTCAAAAGAGTTTGGTAATGATAAAGGAATAAGTGATGTAAGGAAAATCGATGGCATATGTGATAAGGATGGAAAAACACATGAGAGGATCCAACAAGGGAATCAAGTGAGGTGAAGTCTGATTGAGATTGATTGATCAATCCTCTGATCAATCAACACAGAGTCATGGAGTTGCACTCAACTTATTTAGCAGAGGTTGGACGACTAAGATTGTATCAAGAAAATATATCAATGGCATGGGAAGAATATACAAAGTAAATGTGCGTGAAAGATAACATTCCGGATCGCCAAAGTGAAGTTTCATGTTTAATAAACTAATTAATGGATGAGGATGATTGCACAAAGAGATCGACGGTTCACAAGAGTTGCAGAAGCCCATTTCGAAAAACTTGTGAGGCATATCCACAATCTGTAATGCGGAAGGAAGCTGCAATTTTCAATGAGGAAGGTATCCGCAATACACAATCCATGGAGTGCAGATGAAGTTGTTGTGGAAACATAATTGTAGAAGCAATTCTTGAAAAATTGAAATGCTTAACTGCAATTCGTAATCTGCAATTGCGAAAGGAAGAAGTTTTTGATTGCGGAAAGGTCGTTGCGGAAAGATAATCGTGGAAGCAATCTTCGAGGAAAGTCGAAATGCATACCTGCAATCCATAATCCGCAATTGCGAAAGGAAGAAGTTTCTGATTACGAAAATGTAAGAAAGACAATTGCGGAAAGCTAATTGTGAAAGGTAATTGCAGAAAGATGTTTGCGGAAAGGTTAATGCAAAAAAGATTAGTTGCAGAGAGTTTGTTGTAGAAATTTCGTTGTGGAAAGGAAACCGCGGAAGGTCGCGACTGACAAATTAAACAGAGTTAAAAATAAATAGAGAAGTAATTTCGAATTAGTTTATTTGTGTGTGAAGAGTCAAGATGAAGATATGTGACTGCTAAATGAAGAGATATGTTTTAGGGTATATAAAATTTCTTTAAACCTTCAAAGAAGTATCTTTGTACATTCAATTGACATATTGATTAAAGAAGAACAATTAGAGATCAAATAATCATATAAGGGAGGTTGGGAGGTGCTAGGGTAGGAAATAAGCTTGCAAGGGGGTCGTAGCCTCCTTCTAGTGGTAGCTGGTAAATAAGGTGTCGTAGCATCCTTTCAATAGCAGCTGAAAAACTAGGGGATCGTAACCTCCTTCTAGTAGTATCTGGTAAATAGGGTGTAGTACCATCCTTGTCTGTAGTAGCAGAAAAAAACTATTTGTAAAATATAATTTTGTAGTAATAGGAAGTATTGGTGGTTTACCCAATTGGGATTCCATGATAAATTTGTGTCCTGTGTGTTCTTGTTGATCATGTATGTTAATGAATAAATTGAAATTGGTTTAAATTGTTAAAATTTATCAATACTAATTCACCCCCTTCTTAGTATTGTCCAATATTCCAACAATTGGTATCAGAGCATGATCCTTCACTACAAATTAATCATTGGAAGGAAGATCCTATTAAAAATCACTATGGATCAACAAGGGTTAGCCACCAACAGACCTCCTTTATTTACTGGAAATAATTATTAAAATTTATCAATACTAATTCACCCCCCTTCTCAGTATTGTCCAATATTACAACAATTGGTATCAGAGCATAATCCTTCACTACAAATTAATCATTGGAAGGAAGATCCTATTAAAAATCACTATGGATCAACAAGGGTTAGCCACCAATATACCTTCTTTATTTGTCGGAGATAATTATGCATACTAGAGTGTAAAAATGAAGTGCCATCTAATGGCTCTTTGATACAAAGTTTGGAGGTTTGTTGAAATAGAATATGAAGTACCAGATGACGTACCTATAGACAAAGGAGAACTAAGCCAATATGAGGCCAATGAAAAAGCTCAAAATTCAATTTTGAATGGGTTAACACATTCAATACTTGCAAAGGTCATGCAATGCAAAACGTCCAAACATGCATGGGAAAAACTAAAATGTATCTATGAAGGAGCGCCCAAAGTCAAGGAATCCAAACTTCAGACCTACAAATGACAATTTGAAAACCTAAAAATGAAAGAGGAAGAAAATATTGCAGAATACATTCTAAGAGTAGATGAAATTGTTAATTCCATTATAGGCATTGGAGGAGAAATAAAAGAGAAAAACATAATCGACAAGGTACTGAGAATCCTTCCATTGAAGTATGACTCAAAGGTGTCCTCTTTAGAAAAATGAGATGATCTTAAACTTATGACAGTAGATGAACTACATGGGATATTCACTTCCTATGATAAGAGAACATGACAAATTGAATCATCAAAGAAGAAAGCATCCTTTAAATCTGTATCCAAGATCCAATCTAAGGGCCTAGATGATGAGGAAGCTCTCTTCATCAAGAAACTTGAGAGAGGAACTGACAAGTACAAAGGGGAACTACCCTTGAAATGTTTTAACTGTGGAATGATATGACATTTTTCAAGAAAGCGTCCTTACCCAAAATAAGAGGATAGTGATGATGAAGAACCTTGCTGTCATAAGAAAGATAGACCATATACAAGAAGAAGTTTCATAAAAATAAGAAAAACATCTATTCCAAAGAAGATGGTGAAGATGACGAAATAAGTTAAGATGCTGAATTCCTATTCACGAGTTTCGAAAGCGAAATCCCTGAAGAAGAAATAGAATATGTGGTAGATATTGAAGAAGAAATTATAAATGCTCATGAATAATTAGAGAAGTATAAAAGGATGCACACAAAATAAAAAATTCACATGGTAGAATTTGAAGAAAAAAACAATGATGCAGAAAGAATGATTGCTGACTTAAAACAACAAGTTCTAGAAGTCTAAAGGGATGAAAACAATCTAGAACAACAACTCAAAAAGAGAATACAAGAATATGAAAGGCTTGAAGAAGACATTATGCACCTTAGAAAGAAACTGGATGAAGAATCTATCAAATCAAAGTTTTAAAACAACTCAAGGATTTTATATGAAATCCTAAGTGTCCAAAGACCATCAAGCGATAAATATGGATTAGGATTTGACAAATAAAAGAAACCAAGATATTCTTCTTGCACTAATCAAGATGGAAATAAAAGAAGCTATGCTACCATACTCATGAGCCAAATTAAAAGGGAAGAAAGTATGAAATCTGCTTCTCCCTTACAAAGAACAGATATGATGCCTAAAAGACTAGTGATAGGTAAACATCAACAAATCTTTTTAGGAAATTTTTTCACTTGTAACAATTTTGGACATGACTAGAAATTGTAAACTAAAGACTCATGTGGAGAAAGGGACTACATCACATACTTTTGTCTATAATAAAATATTACCAGAAACAATTTGAAAGGAAGAAGTACAATTATTTTGCTTCTCTGCAGTTATAGTACAAAATGCTACAAATGTGGTAATCAGGGACACATTGTGAGAAAGTGTAAACTAGTAATTCATATGGATGACACCTCAAAATATCAAGGAAAAGAAGAAAGGCTAGCTTGGAAGAAGTAGGATGATGTGGAATGTTCATTAGCTCTATGTGATACAATTTTTTTTTTATGGCATATGGATAGTGGATGCTCAAAACACATGATAGGTGACCCAACTAAGTTCCTAATCCTAAAAAGGAAGCAAAAATGAAAAGTCACCTTTGGAGATAATCTATCCTCTAAAATAATCGAGAATGGTACAATGGCTATTAGAGATAAGATGAAATATGAAAATGTTCTTCTTGTAGAGAATTTAAAACGTAATCTTTTGAGTGTGAGCCAACCGTGTGGACAAGGAAACATATGTATATTTGATTCCAAGAAGTGTGAAATCAGAATAAACAATTTAGGAAAACTTGTTGGAACTGTTTTGAGAAATCCAAGCAATGTGTATATTCTAGAATATGAAGAACAATGTTATATGAGCCAAATTGATTAAAGTTTTCTATGTCATAGAAGGATGGGGCACCTGAACTTTGACAATCTTGTTAAAATTAGTCAGAAGGGAGCTGAAAGAAATCTTCCAAATATTATAAAACCACCAAATCATGTTTGTAGACACTATATTCATGGGAAACAAACAAGAACAAGCTTCAAAATCAAAGAACATACAACCTCTCAGCCATTAGAAATAATTCACACTAATCTTTGTGGACCAACAAAGACTAAAATATTTCAAGGTGAATATTACTTTATGTTATTAATTGATGATTATAGAAGGATGACTTGTGTGACATTTCTTAAAGAAAAATCATAAGCCTTTATAAAATTTAAAGCCTTCAAAGCACTTGTTGAGAATCAAGCAAATCACAAGATTAAATGTCTAATATAATGGTGGAGAGTTCACCTCAAATGAATTTAATGAGTTTTGTGAAATTCATGGAATCAAGAGGCAGCTTTCAACATAAAAAACTCCTCAACAAAATGGAGTAGTTGAGAGAAAGAATATGACAGTTCAGGAAGCAGCTAGAGCTATGCTTAATGAAGAAAAACTTCTTGATGGATATTGGAGAGAAGCAGTATATACAACCATCTATATACAAAACAGAGGACAAATTAGAGTAAATAGTAACAAAACTCCTTATGAACTATGGTTCGGAAGACCAACTTAAGTTAAATATTTTAGAGTTTTTGGACGTAAATGTTACATAAAAAGGGAAGATAATATAGGAAAGTTTGATTCTAGAACGAATGAAGGAATATTTCTTGGATATTCTTCCACAAAAAGGGCATACAAATGTTACAATCTAAAGTCGCACAAGATTATAGAAAGTGCAAATGTAACAGTTGATGATACTAAGTCAAGAATACAAATCCTAGTAAGTGAGGATGTTGAATAAACTGATGATGAATAAATAAATGATAAACAAAAAGAGGAAATTTCACAAAAAGGAGGATGCTTTTGAAGAAGAAGAAAGAGTATAAAAAGAAGACTCATGGGAAAGTGGAGGTGAAGACTCTCCAAGATCTGATACAAACGCTCCGTATAGGAGAATACAAAAAAATCATCCTGATACACAAATCATAGGTGACAAAGATGCTGGAGTTAGTACAAGAAGGAAACTACTATTCAATGAACAAGCCTTACTATAAGTAGTGAAACCTAAGAGTTTTTCAGAAGCTATAAAAAATGATGATTGGATCAAATCCATGAACAAAGAGTTGGATCAAATTGAGAAAAATTAAACCTGGTAACTAGTTCCAAGACTTGCAAACAATAATATTGTAGGAACCAAGTGGGTCTTCAAAAACAAGTTAAATGAAAATGGAAAAGTGATAAGAAACAAAGCAAGGTTAGTATGTAAAGGATGTGCTCAAGTGGAAGGTATTGATTTTTAAGAAACCTTTGCACCTGTAGCAAGACTTGAAGCAATGAGAATGTTCTAGGAATTTTAATGTTACAAAAACTTCAGACTATATCAGATGGATATAAAATATGCTTTTCTTAATGGAGAACTTGAAGAAGATGTCTATGTTCAGAATCCTGAAGGTTTTCTCTTATTAGAAAATCAAAATCATGTTTGCAAACTTAAGAAGGCACTCTATGGTCTTAAACAAGCTCCAAGAACATGGTTCTCAAGACTTGACAATTATTTAAAGCAACACAGATATATAAGGGGGGCCACTGACAGTAATATATACATAAAATTTGAAAACAAAAATATGATCATTATTGTAGTGTACGCAAACAATATCATATTTGGAAGTGATCTACAAATTATGAGTGTAAAATTTTCTTCAGAAATGAAGAAAGAATTTGAGATGTCAATGTTAGGAGAACCAACATTATTTTTAGGCTTACAAATACTTAATCGGAAAGACCGACCTTCATATCTCAAATAAAGTATGTCAAAGAAATGTTGAAAAAATTCAAAATGGAAGAATCCAAACATGATAGTACTCCTATGGTCACAAGTTGTAAATTGAGAAAGGATGATGAATATTTAGAAGTAGACCATACTATGTACAAGTCAATGATTGGTAGTCTATTATATGTAAAAATACAAGACCAGATGTAATACAGGATGTAGGTGTGTTTTCCATATTCCAATCAGCCCCAAAAGAAACACATGTGGCTGCAGTAAAGAAAATTTTTATATATCTAAAAGGAACTGTGGATTATGGATTATGGTATCCAAAAAGCGATAACTTCACTATAAAATCATTTATTGATGCAGATTGGGTAGGAAGTATTGATGAAAAAAATCACTAGTGGAGCAACATTCTACCTAGGAGATTGTTTGGTGTCATGGCTAAGCAAAAATAAATCCTCCATTTCACTATCTATAACAAAGCCGAGTATATTTCTCCTGCTTCATGTTGTACCCAGGTCATTTGGATGAAGCAAACATTGGAATACTTACTTGTAAAATATGAAGACCCCATTATTATACACTATGACAATACAAGTGCTATAAACATATCCAAAAATCCTGTTATGCACTCTAAAAAAAAAATATCCCGATCAAGTATCATTTTTTAAGAGAGAAAGTATCACAAAAAATGGTCAAATTGGAGTATATTGATACAAAGGAACATATTGCTTATACATTCACTAAGCCACTGCCCAAAGAAGAATTTGAACATCTTAGGTAGTAAGTTGGGAGTAATCTCCTTACAGTAAAAATAGGAAGAGGAAGAAAAATCAGCATGTCAGGGGGAGATATGCTGACAGGGGGGGCTGTCAGAAGAAAACCCTTGTGATTTTTGTCAAAGGGGGAGAATGTATTAATGCTTTAATGTTGCCATCAATTCCAAATGGGGAGAATGTTGGATGAAATTTTCATTGATGTCAAAAAAGTTCGGTAATGACAAAGGAATAAGTGATGGCATGAAAATCGATGGCATATGTGATAAGGATGGAAAGACAGATGAGAGGATCCAACGAGGGAATCAAGTCAGGCAATGTCTGATTGAGATTGATTGATCAATCCTCTGATCAATCAATGTAGAGTCATGGAGTTGTAGTCAAAATATTTAGCATAGGTTGGATGACTAATATTGTATCAAGAAAATAGATCGACGACAAGGGAAGAATCTGCAAAGTAAATGTGTGTGGAAGATAACATTCCAGAGCGTTGAATTGAAGTTCCCTGTTTGTAAACTGATCAACGGATGAGGAGGATTTTGCAAAGTGATCGATGATTTAGAGGATTTGCGGAAGCCCATTTTGAAAAATTTGGGAGGAATATCCACAATTCGCAATCCATAAAGTGCGGAAGAATTCGTTGCGGAAAAATAATTGCGGAAGCAATTCTCGAAAAATCGAAATACTTACCCACAATTCGTAATCCGCAATTGCGAAAGGAAGAGGTTTTCGATTGTGGAAAGGTAATTGTGGAAAGATAATTATGGAATCAATATTCGAGGAAAGTCAAAATGCATACCCGTAATCTACAATACGCAATTGCGGAAGGAAGAAGTTTCCGATTGTGGAAAGGTCAGAAAGATAATTGCGGAAAGCTAATTACGGAAGGTAATTGCAAAAATATGTTTGCGGAAAGGTCAACACGGAAAATATCTGTTGTGGAGAGTTTTTGCGAAAATTTCGTTGCAGAAGGTTGCGATTGATAAATTAAACAAAGTTAAAAACAAAGAGAGAAGTAATTTTGAATTAGTTTATTTGTTTATGAAGAGTCACGATGAAGATATGTGACTGCTGAATGAAGGGATATGTTTGAGGGTATATAAAGAATGCTTTAAACCTTCAAATAAGTGTCTCTATACATTCAATTTACAGATTGATTGAAGAAGAACAATTAGAGATCAAATAATCATATAAGGGAGGTTGGGAGGCGTTAGGGAAGGAAACAAGCCTACAAGCGGGTCGTAGCCTCCTTCAAGTGGTATCCGGTAAATAAGGTTTCGTAGCATCCTTTCAGTAGCAGCTGATAAACCAGGTGGTCATAGCCTCCTTCCAATAGTTGTTGGTAAATAGGGTGTAGTACCATCCTTGTCTGTAATAGCAGGAAAAAACTATTTGTAAAATATAATTTTGCAGTAATAGGAAGTATTGGTGGTTTACCCAATTGGGCTTCCACTATAAATTTGTGTTCTGTGTGTTCTTGTTGATCATGTGTATTAATGAATACGTTGAAAGTGGTTTAAATTGTTAAAAGTTATCAATATTGATTCATCCCCCCTCTCAGTATTGTCTAATAATCCAACAATTCTTCTTTTTCATCGCAAGACCCTCCGTCCAAGTATGGCGCAAGCTCGTAGTCTTCTTCTCTGGTCATGCTGCAAATCCCTCTTGATGTCATAGTATTTCTTCACTTTACCGACTGAAATATTCTTCCACTTATTAAAAAAATAGCCTCTAGTTGAGTTCCACTATATCCAGAGAACATCTCAACTCCGTTGGCACCATTTTGCACAACTTCCAACTGTCACATTCGTAGGATTCCTTTTTCACTTACAAGCATTTTTATCCACGTCTTTAAAGACGAAAAATATATTCCGTGGGGTCCTTCGAATTTTTTTTGCTCCACCTCACTATATGAGGTTATTGTGTCGACAAAAAATGTAGTAACGTATCCCTAAAAAATATTTCTACCCAAAAATCTATAGCCCTTGAAAAAGGGTTGCTCACACTTTTCAATTATTGAATCAATTGAGGATTCCGCTCCATTGGTTCTCCTCGGAAGTTTATTTGTTGGGTTTCCAACTTTGACAATGGGAAAACTAACAAAAGAAAATATCATGGATATTAGTGTAAAGGTATTGTCCCAACCACTCTGTTGGGTTCCACCGAGATCCTTTACTCTCTTCTCATGCAAACTCTAACGCTTTGAAATCCACCCAATCTTGGATTTCAGGATTTGTCGGATTCCACAATATATCCCTCACCAAAATGATTTGGTTCCGGAAACAGAACCATTTGTTGGATTTTCTGGTCGCTTCATTAGAGGAAATTTCAAACCAAAATGGGCCACCTAAGAAAAATAATAAATAATAGTTAAAATAATAAAATGATATTTATTAATTTTGGAGGAAGAAAAGAAAAAAAACTAGTTTTTTTGTTCGTATTTTCAACATATCTCCATGTGTTTTCACTCAAATTTCGATCCGGAGAGCTCGTGGGATGCGAAATTAAATTATGCATCCAACGAGTACCCACTCAAAATACTTTTGATGGACCTCACTACCCAAAAAATAAGAAATACCTGAAAAACATGATGATGTCATCATCACATTTTTCCAGGTATTTCTTGTTTTTAGGGTAGAGGGGTCGATCAAAAGTATGCCAAGTGGGTACTCGTTGGATGTGGAATTTAATTTTGCATCCAGGGAGCTCTCCCGATCGAAATTTGAATAAAAACACAGGGATATATGTCGAAAATATGAACAAAAAAATAGTTTTTTTATGATACCTATCCCCAAATTTATTTAAAAAAATTGTTTAAGACCTATATGGTATTTCAAATTTAAAGCAATTTCATTGGATAACACATGATGACATGGAATTTGAATTATGGTTAAAATTCCCATTTTGAGTTGGAATTTCCTCTAATGTGACCTAGGTTCATTCCCTTCTGCTTAGCGCAACAAATACCAAGATATCGACCCAACATAGCAAGGCTTGGTCAGTAGCACCTGCGGTGCAGATGCAGTATCACCTGATATATATTCTTTTATGGGTAACTTCCAGAACCATTTTTCCGCAGTTGGGTGGGGGTTGTGATGAACCAATTCGAAAATTCCCAACAAAGGCAGAATTTGGGGAAAAATTGTCTTGACTAGTCTTGACTCTGGGGGATTCAAATGGAACAAAAGGGTATCAATTTTGGCAGGGACTAATATGGGGAGTCTTTGTTCCACTCAATGGACTCTTTGATAACTTTAGGACATGTTATATACATCTGCAATTCAATTTGGAAACATTGAAAAAATGGTAAAATTACTGTAATTTATGGTGCAATTCCCCCTAGGGTGTGGGCAGAAATGGCTCTCCAAATCCTATGCGACCTTCTCAAATTGTCAAATAGAGTATGGGGACTATTATTATACTTCATTTAATATCATTTTATATGGTTAAGAGTTCCACAATAGAGGTGTAAAGCTTCATATTCAAATGCAAAAATTCAATTATATTTGCTTAAGTGAAATGACATATAAAAGTTCACTTTGACTCACATTTTGTGTATATAATGGTTCAGAACAGATCAAAATGAATATATAACATCAACAACATATTAATATATTACTAAAAACATATAATATTAGAGCCAAGTCGCAACATACATCAGATATACAACTCCATTGAAATGGGAAATCAACTCATGGAAACTAGCCAACAAAGCTTGGAAATGTGGACATTTGCATATGTATTTATGCTGAGTTTGAATTATAGAGAGGATGGGAGACATATTTCAGAGACATAAATCATCCACCCTTTCTTGGGAATCAACTAGACTCAATGGGCCGTAACCACCATTCACACAAGTGTGCCATCATAGAGGAATATGGAAATATTGAAATGGAGATTGAGAGAACTAGAGGAGAGATGGGTTACAAGCAATAGCATCCTCCTATCTGCAGTAAAAAACTCTATTAAGCTCCAAATGAGAGGTCAAGGTGGCATATCCCACATCCAAATTGGATGAGAATATCACTCTCCGAAATTTGCTCACTAGCAGGGTAAGAGAGCACTCACCATGCAAAGAACAAGCTAGTGCTTTCCAAAATGCCAACGAAAAATTCTCAAATGGTCAAAAGCCATTCTCATTCCTAATGACATATTTTTGTAAACCTCCTAAGTTGCTCCAAGGTTTAATTCACTCCCATAGGCTTCCTCCAACTCATTCTTGATGTTTAGTAACCTCCATTAGAGGAATTTTGAGGTCTAAAATGGGCCTCCTAAGGAAAATAATAAAATAATAGTTAAATAATAAAATAATATTTATTAATTTTGGAGGAAAAAAGAAAAAAATTACTTTTTGTGTTTGTATTTTTGACATATTTCCCTATGTTTTTACTCATATTTTGATCGGGAGAGCTCGTTGGATGAGGAATTTGATTCCGCATCCAATGAGCTCTCCCAATTGAAATCTGAGTAAAAACACAAGGAGATTTGTCAAAAATATCAACAAAAAAGGTAGTTTTTTTTTATGAAAAATATGTCAATTCAACCATTATGGTTGACTTATTTTATTGAAATTCTATTGTTTCTTGAATTCCAACTCACAATAACTTATTGTTGGCGTATTTTCTTATAAGGCCCATTTTAGACCCCAAATTTCCTCTAATGCATGACACTTGTCCTTCTCCTCCACCCTTCATCTTTCTCCAAATCCGAATTGTTGCAACCAAACCCCAAGTGCGCCCTCTTGGAGGATATTTTTAGCCCCGATATGTAATATTTTCATAGGTATGTAATCATGTCTGCAATCAAGTCTTACTTGTCATAGAATCTTCCATCATTGTTGTCATAAAATGCAGGGAATCTCTCTCTAAGTGGCACCTAGTTTATTCCTAGCCTCTTCCTCTTCTATGAGGAGTTACCCCTCTTCACCCATTCGAATCCTTGGGATCATGATATGTTATTTGACACCTATTCACCTTCCAAGAAAGTTCCATTAATCATAATTTCGAATTTTATGTTAATTCATGACATGTGTAAGGAAGAATCTAGCCACCCAAGGTCTCCATGAACCTCCAAATGTCCTTATGAGGCAATGCCACTTTATTTTATCCATATTTATTATTTGTATGACCCAATTTAATGCCTCCTCCTCAACTTAGGGATCTAGTAGGTGGGTGAAACATTGTCAAATAGTAGTCTCATTGGGATGGGGGCATGACAATTTCTTGTCCCTTGGTGACACTCCAAGGCGTTCGCATAAGGATGATGGGTGGCGTTTTGACACTTGTTCTACGTAGCCAAGCTGCAACATGATTCCTCCTTTTACAAGTATTATATCAACAACCTAATGCACCATAAGTACATTCACACATTCATAATAACAATGCAACATATATCAATATACTCTTTGTAAGAAAATACATATAGATTCACTCACAACAACATATATACATGCATATTAAACACATTCATCATTCATACATTCGACATAGTAGTTAATGTGGAAACCCATCCAGGAAAAACCATAAAGGCGCTCTTCATCTGGCATGAGAAATGTATGCACCTTCTATCTATGCACTAAGCTGCAGACTCTGTTATATATTATTATTTATCTACATAGACTCTTTCTTTCTCTCATGCTCTATGATATTCTCTTCTATTGCCTCCCTACATGACTCTGCTAACGATCCACACACAATCTAGATCGACTCAACTTCTCCTACACTTCTGCACACTTAGTTGTAGATACTCGATTCCATGCACTTAGAAAAATAATAGGCAACAATAACAAGGGAGAGTTTAACCCACATACATATTGGGTTCCTCCTTTTATAACCTCTTACAAACTATTTACAAACTCTTTACCTGCCACTTTCTCATCCGGCTTCCTATACTTAGCCAATAGGTTGTCTTTCCTATTCTAGCAACACATGTCAGCAGGAACTGCTAGCCCAAATTACAAACATTCTTTTGTACGTGCGAATTCCATTGACACTAGCCAACCTCGTCCCCATGATCTTCCTGAACTGTCGCTTTCTAGCCGTTAAGGACTACTGTCATTTTCCAGCTGTTATACCACTGCATGCCTTCTGGTACTGTTATTCCATCTCACCTTTCCTTGTCGCATTCCTTCTTTTTGTCACACATCTTCCTTCTATCACACATCTTCTTATGTTGCACATCTTCTTCTATCATGGCTTTCATAGTTTCTTCTTGAACTGCTTCTTTCCTTAACTCCTTCTTCTTTATCTACTTTTGTCGCACTTCATTTTCCTTCTTTTCCTTCATATGCTCTTCCTTCGTACTGTCGCTTCCTATGTCGCAACTCCTTTCTCTTCTTATTCCTTAGCTCCTTTCCATACTTAAGCATAATTATAAGTGAATTTTGCTTTCCTTTCCCCAGTCCCAACACACATCTCATCTTAGTTACTGCTCTCCCTTTTGGAGGTTTCTCTTGCTCATTTTATCATGAAGACCAATTGACTTGTCAACTTGAAGAGATAAAACCTAACTACTCTTATTATATTATTTCTTTGACTTGTCATGGAGGTAGATAAGCAAATAATGTATTTTATTGTAAGATAGAATATGTTTTCTCTATATAAATGAGATTTTGTCCATTCAATGTATGTTGATTTGGAAGAAATCTCTTGGAGACTAATGAAATATTTGTTAGATGTGATTGGATGATCACTATAAGAATTCATGGATGAGAGTATCTTATAAACCATTATGTTATCATTTCTTGTTGAAATTATCTTGACATTTCTTATTAAGTAGTGAATTATGTAACACCCTTCTTATTTCAATTAATATTATCATTCAATTATTGTTTATTGATGCACTCTTTCTCTACATTTGGTTAAATGCACATATATTCTACTCTTTATAAATATAATCTCAATAAGCATTAGATTTTATGTGCTCTATTAATATCCTCAGATATATTTTTATAATTTAGGACAACAAGTAGATGGATTGTTATAGCTTGTACCATGTAGTCTCAACAACCATTTTTCCTAGTTAGGATGGTCTCCCATTAAGCCGTGATCTGACCCCATTTGCCTAATGAAATTCACTAGTATTTGGTCTATTCATCCTATTATTTTTAATCCTATATAAACTTGTTTTACTAGAGCCACTCTTCACTTCGCCTTGGACTTTATTGCATAGCTCTAGTAATCCTAATCTAGGGAAGCACCCTTTGAGATGGAAAAGAGCCAACCTAAAGAGAAAAGAGGGCTTGTGAGTTAACATTAGCAAGCCCTCTTGGTTCCTCTAACGCCTAACTTGAGCTTTAAGACTTTATATCAAGCAATGAGGGTTTGAAAGGTAACATACCCTACCCAAACCTCCCTACTTAAGGGTACTTGAGAGTTAGTCCATTAATGTATGATCTCATCTCCTTTGAGTACAAACGATTAGGTATTTAGTGGATAGTTATTCAATGTAAAATGGTCATGTTTATTAAATGAAGCTCATTAGGTGTTTGATACTCATTTAATGATGGGACAACAAGTATGTAGGGTTTTTCTAGTGAGAAAATGTTCTTAAATCTAGATAGCTATGCAAAGTTTTTCCAATTATTGCTATTGTATTGGGGCTCTGTTCAATTAGAGGTTTCCCCTTTAAAAAAAATTGTGAACATTACTCTTTTTTCATCAATTATCATTACAAGGGTTTCAATTCTGTAGGTTCTATATAACCATCTCCCTTTTTTTTGTTCCACAATTTATATTTCTTTAAATATTCTTCATAATTCACCATTTTCATTGACTGGTATCAAATTTATTATGATGCTAGCATGTGCCAAATTTCATAGAATTTTAAGGATAGAGATGTGTTTGAAAGCCTTTTAAAATAGACAATTGTGGTTCCATGGGTAGAACCGTCACTAGGAAGCATACACATAGGGAATACAAGTTGAGTCATTTAGTTAGACATCCATGTACACCTTTGTATACTTGGGGAGTGGTACTGCATTAGACATAATTTTTCTATTGATTCAATCTTCCATGTACCTTCATGTATATTGGAAGTCCACTAGGCGTACTTGACATTGTGCTTACCATTAGAGGAAATTTGGGGTCTAAAATGGGCCTTATAAGAAAACGAGCCATCATATAAGAAAACAAACCAACCATAGTTTCTTGATGATTTGGAATTAAAGAACCAATAGAATTTCAATAAAATGAGTCAACCATAATGGTTGACTTTACATATTTGCCATAAAAAACTACTTTTATGTTTGTATTTTCAACATATATCCCTATGTTTTTACTCAAATTTTGAGTGAGAGCACTCGTTGGACGTGGAATTAAATTCCACATCCAACAAGTACACACACTACATACTTTTGACATACCTCAATGCCCCAAAAATAAGAAATACCTGAAAAAACACATGATGATGACATTACTTTTGACGGACCCTATTGGCCCCAAAACAATAAATACCTAAAAAACACGATGATGACATCATCATCGTCACATTTTTTTTATGTATTTCTTGTTTTTGGGGAAGGGGGTTCCAAGGAATACATGAAAAAATATGATGATGCCATTACTTTTGACGAACCCCATTTCCCCCAAAACAAGAACTACCTGAAAAAAGTGATGATGAAATCATCATCATCACACTTTTTTAGGTATTTCTTATTTTTGGGGCAGAAGGGTTTTCCAAAATTATGTAGTGTGGGTACTTATTGGATGAATAATTTAATTCCGCATCCAATGAGATCTCCCACTCGAACGTTGAGTAAAAACACAGGGATATATGTTGAAAATACAAACACAAAAATAGTTTTTCTTTCTTCCTCCAAAAATTAATAAATATTATTTTAATATTTTAACTATTATTTTATTATTTTCCTTAGGAGGCCCCATTTTATACCCCAAATTTCCTCTAATGATAAACCTCTCAATCAACTTCTTACTATAGTACATTGAGAACAAGACCCAAGGAAATCACGCTTGCATACCAGGGAATCATGTAGTATGACTAGGGGTACAATCTATTTTTAGTGCCATGAAATATTTGACCAAGTACTACTGTTGGAAACCCTTAGGTATATCACAAAGCTATATCTCTTCATATTCCGTTAACCTTATGATCTTTCAAACCCTATCCTTTGTAAAATAAGCAGTTGTAAAAAAATATCTCCAAACTTTTGGAATATCAAGAGTTGAAAATTTTAGTTAGTAAAGAACACTCAAACAAGAGTAAACTTATATTTGAGTAAAAATAAAGTTTTGGTGACCTCACAGTACCATTATGCGAGACCTATCTCAAAATATTCTTTGCATCATGTTGATTGCATTGGTATAACTCTCAAGTGACCCTTTTTGTGAGATTGACCATAATGTGGGTGACTTATCTCAAAATATACTTGCATGAGGTTGATTGCATTAATAATTCCTTGTTAATATTTTTTGTGGACCTAAGTGCCGCATGCTAACCACTAGAAACATCTCCATGGAAAACATGATCACCGTATTGGAATCTCAGTCACTTGTATTAAACCCAACTCTGTTAGATTGAAGAATTGTCAACACAATTTTCCTCCTTAGAAAGATATGTTGCTTCCATTTTTGACATGAAACACAAAATATATTAGCTTCTAGTCACTATCCTACCCAACACAACCAATTGGGAAGATCCATAGGTGGATTTGGGAAGTGGAGAATCATCCATAGTTGGAGAGTGTTGCACTAGGCTATCATTTCTGGATATTCAAATCAATGTGGCACATATTTACCAAAGTATATTTGAAAAAGTTTGATTATTCCATACCAATAAGTTGGGTTACCCCATGGAACAACAGAGTCTCTCTCCGTAGTGTTACTGACGAATTTATGAAACTTTGAGCAGGTGTGTTATACTTGAATAGGGAGCATTCACAATGGCCTAAAAAGTCCAATGGGGGCTACATTGCATAGAGCCAGTGTGTGAAATCCATATATGCTTTCTTTGAAACATATACTTATTTTTTGGGGTAATTGACCAAGTTGTGCCAAACAAGTACAATCAAAGACTTTACATAAGCCTCCAAGCAATTAACAAACTGAATTGAGGGAATGCTTGATTCTTTTTTCAAAGAATATTTTAAGAGTGGTTTGAAGGAGAATATTATAACAATTGGAAATTTGTATTTAGGGTATGCTTGATTCTTTTTTCAAATAATGTTTTATCAATGGTCACAAAGGAGGAGAGTAGAGTAGAAGTATTGATGGTTCACCCAACTATTTGGCTGGAGGCCTTTAAATGAGCTCGAAAAGCACACGTGGCGGTAAATGCATAGGCTAAATGTAATACGATTAAACTATAAATTCAAAGAAAATATATAAAATTACATGAGAGAATAGATAAAATAAATAGCAATTTTCACTTGTCTCTTCAAGAGGCAACCTCCAAGATAAAAGATAAAAAAATAATGACAATTATTGACTAAATATTACATATCGTACTACTCTAGATATAGTGTTTCAATAGAAAAAGTCCTAATTACTTGTGGTCCTGCTATTGATAAGGGTTAACTATCTATGGGCCTTTATTCAATAAGGAAGATAATTTTACATTAAGACACTATCAACTAACTAGCTAATGGGCCTGATGGATTTGTTCATTGATAAAGTAGGGGGATTAGGGCAAGACCCTAACATGCCCCCCAATTCAAAAGTAGCCTTGTCCTTGAGGATGGCAATGGGAAACTATTGTAAAAGGGAAAATGGTTCTCAAGTAGCACCTTTTGGTTTCCCATCCTTCCAATGGGGTATAAATTACCTGACTATGCCCTGGTGTAGGTGACACTCTTGTGTGGCAAAAAAAAGTACATGATGAATCCAAATGGAACCTTCTGCATCAAGTTCTGGTAATGGAGCTTGAACTTGACAATTATGACCCACACACTTTACATGAAAAATTGGCTAAATATTAGAGTGTGCTTGGATGGCTAAGTTGTAATATGACTGGTCCATATCTTGAACAATATTATATGGGTTGTAAAACTTTGGTGAAGGGTTGTTGGATAATTGGTTAATGTTGGGATCTCCTTTATGTTGATTGATGATCTAAGATGTAGTAACACCGAGGAGCCATTCTTGTCATTCCTTTTCTACCCATTCATGTATCAGATAAGAGAAGTTAAAGAGGGATCCCTCTTCCTCATTTATTTGATAAAACATATGCCACCACATTATAACTTTTTCCTTTTTGTACATGATCTTTTACTCATATCCAAGCAACTTCATCACCCATTTATGTTGCTCCAAGAATGATAACCTTTGTTCCAAAAATAATTCAAGTGGTGCTTCCTTGGAATATATTACCACCATTTGTTGACTGCATGTAGGATGTCTATCATTTCTTATATGTAGGTAAACCTTTCCAAATTATTATTACTGTACCACTACTTACTAATGAATTCTAATGGTTGTCCACATTGTCTTAAGCTTAAGATTGCACCCAAACGTTTTATGGACACATCACATTTCAATATAAAGGTCTTAGTAAAATTAGGCATGGCTAAGACATGAGTGGTGCAAATGACATGCTTTAAAATTGAAAAGGATTTTTTTGTTGGTTTATTCCATGAAAAAGAACAATAATAATGATACATGCACACATTCCTTTGTTTCTTTAAAAACATGATCACTAGGAATGAATATGGGCTAGTGCTAGGATGAATGACTTCCACCTCTTATAGATCCCGAGTGATCCTTCAAATTTTATTATTTCATTCAAATTCTTTCCTATACTAGTTTACATTTGGTGGTTGAGTCCCTAAAATCAAGGGTGTATCATGATCATGCTTGCCTAAGTACAGGGGTAAACCCTTTGGTGTCTCAAAGGCATGTTGATGTTTTTACAAAACCTTTCGTAAGTCGGGATGGATTTTTGGCGCGGTGTTGTCTCAAGCATGTATGGCATGGAAGTGAGTAATGATTCCAGAGTTTCCTTTCTTTAATAATTTTCCATTTGATGAGAACTTATGATTTCAGAAGAGATTTCCTAGAGGCCTTTGAGTGTGTGAGCATGAGCTTTATGAGTAGCTCAAGTATAATGAATTGAAGTCCATGCTGATTGGCCCCAATGTTTGTAGCCATTTTCCCCTAAAACTATATCACAAGCACCCTTATCGATGACCAACATATGAGTTCTGAGATGATGATCAATAAGTTAGAGCCTCACATTTTCACAATTCCCCCCACATTTCATCATTCCACCATTCTCTATCATAATTTGAAAGTAGAGCACCGTGTGGAAATAACATTGGAGTTCTTCAACCACCCGTTGGTGAATAAAATTGTGGGTGTTTCCACTGCCAACTAGTAATACCACTTTGCGAAGCTTGATGTAATCCAAAAGTTTTAGGGCCCAATTGGAGCCTCACATTTTCACTATTCCCCCACATTTATCATTCTATTGGCTGTCATAATTTGGAAGTTGGGCATCATGTGGACATAATCGTAGAGTTATCAAATCATCCATTGGTGAATAAATTGGTGGGACCGTCAAACAATACTACCACATTGTGGTTCTTCCAACCAGATAGAATGATGCTGCAGTTCACCTTGGGATTTAATTTCCTCCTTGAGGCCACTAATGCAACATTATTTATAGAAATAATTTGTTAAGTTCTTTGTATCGATACCTAATTTCTCAAAGGATGAGATAAATTCTTTGACTGAGCCTGTTTGGCATAAATTGACAATCCACCATGAATAGTGAGAATATATCTTGTGGAGAGATTTAACTAATAGAATCCAAGAAATGTAATTCCCATAGGCCCTTTTATGCCCCTCCCACCATTGTCATTGTTCCATATCCAACTACAAGACCCCCACCTTAAGTTTCATCATTTCATCAATAATACCATGAAGGGTGAAGTGATGTTTCATTTGAGTAATGGATCTTTATAGGTTAGAACCATCAAATTTGATTAAGTTTTCTTAAGGAAATGGCTATAGGAGTTATTATCCATAGAGTGGTTTATCTCTAAGAGGACACGAAGGGGGGTGTTGTTCGCTAAATACTCAATGAGAAGTTTCTTCTTGGTGTGGCTTAGTATGTTGTGCATTTTCATGTTCTTTTACATGTATAATACTAACTTTCAATTGTTCCAACTTCTTCTCCTCGTGGTCTAATTTTGCATCCAAACTGTTGATGGTCTGCTAAATGCATTGAATCTAGTCATTAAGCTATGTCTATAGATCTTCCAGGTTGTCCAAGCTATTGGACTAGATTAGTTCGTCATATTTTTAGAGTGTTGGTGTGAGGTGGTTTATAGGGCCACCCGGGTGGGATCTTATAGG
Organism: Pseudotsuga menziesii; assembly: GCA_001517045.1. Taxonomy (NCBI): domain Eukaryota; kingdom Viridiplantae; phylum Streptophyta; class Pinopsida; order Pinales; family Pinaceae; genus Pseudotsuga; species Pseudotsuga menziesii. The sequence continues at coordinate 502,892 of LPNX011197827.1, forward strand.
TCCCAAGGATAAGTTAGTGTAAGGTCTTATATCTCTATGATATACATGTGGGTCCAACAATAATATTTAGCTTAATATATTAGGGCATTAACTAAGGAGGATCAACAATGTCCTTAGTTATATTGCTTGAATACCTAAGTACTAGAGAGTGACCTCCCTGAGTGTTGTTCTTAGTGTACTATAGAAAGAAGATGACTGATCAATTTTATCTTAATATGGTTTTGGGTATACCTAGGGAATGTTCGATATACCCAAGGTACATGAAAGTGAAATTCCATATACAAGTGCTATCTACTACAACAATACTCTAAGGGGTACAGATAGAGGTTACAAGGGTGCACAAACTATAATGAAAAGACATTCTAGCGGATGTTTTTGTGGAAGCTCCTATAAAAAGAGCCCAAGTATTTGTTTATAATGGATGTCTGTAGTGGAGGTGAGCAAGTGGAGGTTTTAGTGGATGTATTTTTTATGGTGTTTTTATAAATGAGAAATGCACTAGTGTGCCTTAATTATAGACACAGTGGTATGTCTACTAACCAACACACAGGTGCCTAAAATCCCCAGAGAAAAATATTCTTTTATATTTCAACTGCCAACAAAAATCGATGCATTTGATATATACTTATGGACCGATGTGTAAGTACACTTAACACATCAAGATTAGAAAAAAAAACCCTCACCTAAAAAATTACATATCTTTTAAAAAAGAAAATTAATATCAAATATGATATATTCTATATACCCTAACACATTGGTGTTCTCTTTATATTATAGCAGTAACTGATAAACAATTATTTTTTGCAGATCCCACATTGGTGCATTTCATTATACCAACAACACTGGTGCGTCCTATACTTAAAGGCATTGACGTAGGGTGAAATTAAAACAATTTAAAGACATATTTGTTTTAATATTTTTAATACTTTAACGATGTTTTGATATCCTCCAAAAGCACTAGTGTGTCCTATACTTAGGAGCACCACATTAGGTTAAAATTAAAAAAATCAGCAGAAATTTTCAAATTATTTATTATTCGCTCACAGTGCATTTATCTAATACAAACACATCGATGTGTTTTGTAGGATAGGACATCATGTCAGGGTTAAATAAAGAATTTATGGGTTGGAATTTTTATGTTTTATATTGAATATCGATGCGGTTAGGCCTTCCAAATGCATCAGTGCATTAGGGTATCAGATGCATCGTAATAGGGTGAAATAAAAAAATTGCTAGACGGTAAAACCATTTTTACCATGTTTCATTGGTATAGATTCCTAACTTGAAGCACCCTACCACTGGTGCTACCCTTGCATTACTGAAGCGCCCTAGCACCGATGCTACCCGTGTTCAATTTTCTCCTGTATGTTGCTCAATAGGAAGATTTGGAATTTTCCCAAATGGCCGACAAATTTGTTTTTTTGTCTGGGTGGAAACCATGCCTCCCCGATGCGCAAATGTCCAGGTAATGTATTTGTTACCTTTAATTTAAACTTTTAGCGGTTTAAAATTTAAAATTCACCATATATTTGCTTACTTTAAAAAAAATTTAAAATTTTTGCACGGTGCGTTTGAACAATTTGGCCCGCATTGCTATAGGGGTGCACCTTGAGAATTTAGAGGGTGCACCATGAGTGGATCGACCACTCCTTGTAAACTCTAGTGCACCATTATTTAAACCACACACCATGAAAACTAAACTAAAAAACACAACACCCTTTTCGGTGCATCACTTTAATCGATGCAGTGGTGTTGATAGGCAAAAAAATGCAATAGTACATAATATTATATTAAACACACCGGTTAAAACATAAATGAGAAAAATGACATATTTAAAACTATGATTGGTGCATTTAATAAGTATGCACTGATCTATTTTTGAGAGTGCGCATCGTCCACATGGTGCGTTCATACTTATAAAATGGATCAATCAACTTTTTAAAATAATCTTTCTTCTTCGTGCGTTAAAAAATATTGTATGCATTGCTTCCAGTACAAACATGCCTTTATAATGCACCAGTTCTCCCTACAACAAGTTGCACAATTTTAAGTTTTAAAACAATATTTTAGATGATGCATATTATAATCACAAATACACCGTTATGGTGCTATTATTAATACCCATGCATCGATGAGTCTCTTTTATAAAGTGCACCATTTGTAGTTATTTATAAAAGTAACTGTTGCTTCTCTGGTGAATTCCTTTCCTATTAGTGCATTGCTAGTAGTGCTCTAGGGATTTCAAAGAAGCGCTAGCAGTGCATCACATTTTTCCAAGTGCACCACTATGGACATTCAAGGTTTTATTAAAAAATTCATGACATACACCGACGTATATTTTTAATACATCCACATTGTAGAAAATGCATAAACTCCTATGATACAAATCAAGTCAAATTTATCAAAAAAACTTTCATCACCGTACACTTTCCTATTTTCATTCATATATGCACTGGTTCTGGTGCTTTAGATTATATATATTGCATCGAAAAATGTGTATGTCATATGATTAATTTATTTTCGTTAATCATGCATTTATATTAGATGCACTGATGCATGCATGATGTAGATGAAATGGTGCATCAAATCTACTTGAAGCACACTGAGATGTCATACTACTTTTTTATTTGGAAGTTGTTGGGTATAAATTAATCTAGACCATAGGTTAAATTACTTTTAACTAAGTTCCTAGGTGTTAGATATGTTGTTCCATGTGTTTAGGCTATCTAAGTGCATAGTCTAGATGTCTTGGACATTAGTTATCCCCATTTGACCATATAAGACTATTGGTGCGCCCACAATTCTGATTTTACTATGATTTTATGAGCAAGTAGCGCCCTTCCTTCTTTATCCCTATTTTATCCCGCTTTTGCATCTTTTCACTACTTTCCACCATGACTAGGATTAGCAAGTTGCACTAGGATGTATTTGGGAAAGCTTGCCACTTTTTTTTCTTACAACACTTCCATATATTTATCCTAAAAGACACTCTTCAACTGATTTTATGTCACTCATGGTATACCAAGTCTCAACTTTCCCATTCGTAACCTCTAGCATAGAGTTGGAATCAGATACTCATCTATATTGGAGATTTAGTCTAATCTAAGCATGCTTTTCTGTGAGTTACTCGAATTACCTCTAAGGAATTCAAATTTTCCTATAGGATGCATTATTTAGTGTAATCATATTCATGAATAATATGAAAAGAGAGTTTACATCATTTGAGTTTTTCCTTATATTTTTGCCTCAATTTTTCTTCTCTTTTCTACTAGTCTCTGTGTAAAATTCTTATGAGGACTACTTTGTTTCTAGATACTGGATTGTTTAATTCTTGTATGGTGTTGAAATTGTTTACATATTTTTACATGGTATTATATATCAAGGAGTTTAGGTGAGCATAACTGCTTAGAGAAGCACACCAAAAGCAATAGAGTTCCCACAAAAATCCCGAGGAATTTGCCTTGAAGCCATTGGATTTATCCATTGGAGTCTACCCAAATGTGAAGCAATACCGAATGTGCCTAGTGGATATAACATAGCCCATATCTTAGAGCTAGATAGTATTCCAGTTTAATATTTTCTAGAGATTTTTTTTTTGTAGGTACAACAACTTCTACATGGATTCGAAAGTTCCTCTACTTACTCCATTCAATTATGTTGAGTTGAAGCCAAAGATGAGTGCATATATCAAGAGACAATGTCTCTTTGATGTGTCGCTTGGTGCTGTGAGTGAGACAAAGTTTTCTGAAGCAAAAAATGACTAGATGAATGATTGTGACAGAGCATTTGAAGCAATCCATCAGGAAATATCTTCAAGCATGCACTATCTTTTTGACACTACTGAATACCCAAGTGAGATATGGTCTAGTTTGGACAGAGCATCTTGAAATAAAACTGAAGAGATTGGTGCAAATCACATGGAGAGAGAATCTAGATCCTACTCACATGTTTTCCCTCCTACAGTCTCAACCTCAACTCTCTCTGATGAAGCTTTTCATGAATATCAAATGGAATAATCTTCAACTCATCCAATTTGAATTGGTGAAAGTATTTGTGAAGAGACTTCTTCTCCCGTTTCTCTAGAAGTTCATGAAAAATATGATATCTCATCTTCACATGTAGCTGATAAAGAATAAGACATTCAAATACCCATTGTTTAAGAATAAATCCCTTTCCATTTGTTCTCCATTGATTCTTCTATTATGAATTCTGAGAAAAATAACCTAGTGATTGCTCTAGAAGCTGAAGAGGAATTCAATTCCTCTATTTCCAATGAGTCCATTGGTGTGAAATATTGTGATATCATGGATTTTATGGAGGTTAGAACATATTTCGAAACTGATCCATTCTGTCCTCTTGGTCCAATGATTCCTATGAATTCCTACTTGATTGCTTGCACCAATTCTCATAGTTACATTGAAGAAGGAGAACATTATGAATTTACCATCACATTGACACACCTAGGAATTTTGTCTGATATTATTGGAGCTGATTGCAAATATCATGATCCAAATTTGATGCTTCAATACCATTCAATATTTCTTGGGATTGACCTAATCACTTTTGGTTTGAAATCTCAGGCACCTCAAGTCTCTTTTTCACCTAACACCCTGGTTGGTTCAAAGTTCAAGTTTGAAGAGCACCTTCACTTTCTCTCTTATTAGTGTATCTCAGTAGCTCTACATGGTTACAATATCCATCATGAAACTATCTATGTCCCTGATCAAGTTGAGTAGATTCATTTTCTTTCCAAGAAGAAGATTCCCCTAGACATAATTATTTAGTTTGGAGATCATTTTTTTGTTTTCTTTTTTCACCTCCATTTTTGAAGGAATATTTTCCGCATGTTCCTTTTCCATTTTCCTTAGTTATATGGATGGATAATGTAAAGGATGACCATAGGATTAGTATCCTGAGACCTAGATAATTATCATACTCACTAGCTAAGTCAGGCCCAAGGGGGGTTGTTGGAACATAAATCAATCTAGACCATAGGTTAAATCACCTTATATTAAGTTCCTAGGTGTTCGATATGTTGTTCCATGTGTTTAGGTTACTAAGTGCATAGTATAGTTGTCTTAAACATTAGTTGTCCTCATTTGACCATTGACTATTGGTGCACTCACAATCCTTCTTTTACTATGATTTTATGAGAAAGTAGCACCCTTCTTGCTTTATCTTTCTTTTGCATATTTTCACTGCTTTTCACTAGGAATAGTATTAGGAAGTTGCACTACAATGTATTTCGGAAAGCTTGCCATTTTTTCCTTACACCAATTCCATATTTTTCTCCTAAAATCCACTCTTTAGCTGATTTTATGTCACTCATGGTCCACCAAGTCTCAAATTTCCCATTCGTGACCTCTCGCACATATTTGGAATTAAATACTTGTTTAAATTGAAGATTTAGTCTAATCCAAGCCTGCTTTTTTGTGAATTAATTGAATTGCCTCTAAGGCATTAGAATTTTTCCTATGAGATGTATTGTTTATTGTAATCATATTCATGAATAATATGTCAAGAGAGTTTACATCATTTGATTTTTATCTCTTATGTTTCTGCCTCACTTTTTATTCTCATTTTTATTAGTCTCTGTTTAAAATTCATGTGAGGAATACTTTGTTTCTAGATCCTAGATTTTTTAATTCCTGCATGGTGTTTAACTTAATTATAGAATTTTACAGAATTTATGTAATTTATTTGTATAATATATTTAGTGGCTTCTCTATTTAATGGTCTAGGTTGCTTATTGATAGAAAATGCATGATAAGAGTTCAATGCATAATAACTCCAATCAACATGATGGGAGCACATCCAAAACTATGAACATACAGGTTCTTTGTAATTTCTATATTAAATCAACATGTTTGAATTATATGTAAGTTTAACTAATATGTATTGGTTAACGTGTGCCATGTAGAGACAAAAAATGAAAAAGCTCGATAATATTCTTTGCAATCTAAGCACATAAGAGTGTACAACCTTGATGGAGAAGTTGCAGAGGGATGAATTAGGTGAATAAAAACATAATCAATATGTTTTTTTCTTGAATTTTCAGTAATGTTGTACTTAATAATATTTGCTAACATGTTTTGAATAGTTTATTTAACATATGTTGAAAGTTCTGCAGGGACTAACATCAACAAAAGTGAATGTCACCATAAGAAAAAAACAAATTATGGAAGAAGTAAATGATGATGATTGGTCCTCAACTCAATCAAAGTGGTGCCATAAATTAATGAAAGAGGGAAACACCTTTATAAAACTATGAGGGATATAGTGGAAATAACTTATATATGTACTTTTCACTTACAGTATAGAAATCAACCAATGATTTGAATAATTAGGTTATATATAAACTACATGAAGTGTTTCTAGAGCGATGGCCAAGGAGACCTGTTACACTTGCAATAACAAAAACGTACAATGAAAATAAAAAATTCAAAAAGTATTATTGCTAAACATGTTTTATAGAATATGTATCTACTAATAAAAAGTATTCATTTAATAATATAAATTTTTCTATTTTTAATTTTTATATTGAGTATAAAAATAATTTAATGTCATTTAAAAATTTCAGAAAGATTATGAAAATCCTAAAGGATGAACAAGGTGATATCCAAAATATGCTGGTAGAAATGTTAAAAATGCACAAGGATATGGTCAAGGAAATAGACATAATTGCATCGTAGGGTGATCCGTCTCAACAACAATGTGCTTCAAATGTGTGCAATCATTAATTTTTATTATTATGTACATATACTTAATTAATTTAACATCAAATATTAATATTCAATTGTTTTGTTGCAAAAAAGAAAAGAAAATAGAACCAATTCAACACATAAGTTAGAACGACAAGGGGAAATGGTTGATAGCAAAGTTTATAAGTAGTTGTGATCTCCTTATAAAGCTTAATATTTCATATTAGCTGTGATATTTATATATATTTTTAACACTAACCATCATTGAATGTCTTCAAACAAATGTTAACACATGAAGAAGAAACATCAAAAGAATTGATTGACATTGGGTTAAGTATGGGTTGTGCGTATATGTTGGTGTATAAAAAATTAATTGTGGAATTCGTCAATATCTATGCTTTTTTCTTCTCTTATTTTAGAATTAATGGAACAAAAAAATACTTTATATTAAATCTATGATTTGTTATAGGGTAAAAACACATGCATGAAACAAAGTATGGAGTGGAGCCAACAAAAAAGTTGTTGATAGAAGGCATGAGATTTGGTTTTAAAATAATGTGTATTATTGAAGACTCAATTCTTTCTATGGTACGTCACTTTTCAATTTACTTTGATGTATATTATCTATTTTAATTTTCATTATTTCTACCAATATAGATACACTCATTACACTTTATTTTTATGTTTGTAGATGGAAGTTAAATAAGAGGAAAACAATTGAGGAGATCAACAAAACATTCATCCAAATAAACCAATTCATACAAGTGGCTCGAGCATTGTATTATATTCCGATAGGAAGATTGTGGGACAAAAATAGTCTTCACTTAGATTTCACAAGAGAAATATAGAGAAGACGAATAATTGGTATTACACAATGAGTTGAAGGACAATATGAGAAATATTCCATACAATATTATTCATCATTATGGGTGAATATATAATAAAACATCAAGGAATATTTTGAATACCTAAAGAGGCAGTTGAATCTACCAACCTAGAAGTACTCAGGAGCTAACTCAGTGTGGGAAAATCACCACTAGATATAACTAGTGCAAATTTGGATTACTAAAACAATTCACAACCATTTAACTAAAGAGGGTAGGCGAGTAAATTCACCCTACCTCCCTTAAATCATGCAAACATGTGCTAGTGAGATTGGGAGTGATCTAACTGATGGGTATCAGTGCATAACTGGACATAACTGAATACCTACCGGAGTCAACTACTGGACACAGCTGGTTGCACTTCAAGTGGGTTCCTAAATTATAGGGATTGAGCCCTGAAGCACCAAAATTCATGCAGACAGGTTCAGTAAGTGGTAGATGTACACTAGATGTGTCCCCCATGCACCGATGAAGTGATGAAGACCTCGTAGGCTAGGGAAATAAAAAATAGAATTATATGGTCAAATGGAGGATTAATAATAATACTAAAACCACCCTTTAATCATAACTTTAGACAAACTGGTCCTTGATAACTATGACTAAAGGTCACCCATTACAATCTAAATGTAAAAAATATTTGTCCATGCAAATTGAGAAAAAAGGAAAAACTGCATGGGGAAATCCTTCCTAAAAAATGGACACGGCACAAAATTTAAATGAATATTTTCACTCTGTCTTGTTCTTCCATGAATAATCTGAATGTACTGCTTCTTGGTGAAAAACTTGATGGAGTTATTGTAGATTCCTTGATCATGTATCGGTTTTCCAATGTCGCGTAGACAAAAGAACATGAGGCAAAACCCCTTGAAGCTCATATTTTAGTGATGAATGAGAATCATACGAATGATTCTTGATGTGAAAACATAAAATATCATATATGAACATAAAATTATATATGGAAAAGAGATATATGCAATCATATCCTAACCAAAGAACATCAATGAAATCAACATGCTCAATTTCTAATGTAGATGTATAATGGGGAACACAATCATAAAACTTCTTTCCAAACTAATGTGAAACCTTTATAATTCTGTAATAGATCTTATGAGGCTCTGAAATATCAAAAATTAATTCATATGTACCAACAAACAACCAAGGTATAGTGTCTCCAAAATCAGGTTGAGCCACAGTAGGAAAACTAGGTGCAACTAGTTTACATTGACAATTGGGAAAATTTGGAGAGTATAAGGATCTAAAATCCGACCTAATAAATGTTATATAAGATCCAAACGTATGTAATAAAAAATCACATATATCCAATGATACGGAAAACCAAACAATGACGGAAAACAAAGACATAATAACAACTTGCACCAGTGATACAATATAGGAAACCATGAAATTGTCTAGTTTACCAACTGGAGAATTTGGGAGTTGTAGGTTCTTTTGAGAATCAAATGGATGGGATAAGGGTGTCATAAACTGCATATCAGCCTGAAAATCATATTTAAATCATATAATAATAATATTAATGTATTTTGAAATATTTGGATGAAGGAAAGTTATAAACTAGTGGCAAAGAACTATTATTGAGAGGAAATGGCTTCGGGGAACTGATACGTGTCTTTTCCAAGGGAGGAAAAGATATTTATGAATCAAATATATAATAATGAGTATTAAAATAAGACGCATTAGGAAAATACTTTATTCTAGAAACCAAGGAATTCCAATCATTACCTTTGAATTTCATAGTGTGATAGTGCCCATAGGGATCAAGAGAATTTTCCCTTCCTTCCTTTCTTGCAAAATATGGAAAATCAATGTTGTTCCTTTCGAGAAACTAAGTCATGATGTCCAAATTCTTTATAAAGAATTTTTTTTCATTTTGAGAAGGTTTTCTACAATAGTTACACTTTGACATTCCTTTCTTTTTTCCCTTCTTCTTGGAATTCGAGCCTTCATCAGTAGAATAAGAACCTTCATCTTCACAGTCTGAATTTGGATTCTTCCCCTTCACTTTTAGCTTTCCTTTGGACTTGAAATTATTTCTTTCAAGAACTAAAAGTGAAATATCCTTTAAGGTTTTTATAGTCCCCATTTGAATAAACTTTACCTTCTCTTGAGTTAGAGAACCTATGAATGCATCCAAGGATGACATCCTCCAACTTCGAACTGCAAGATTTGTAGCATGGAATGTTGACAGAAAAAATGAGTATTCCAAACCAAACTTTGATAGGATGGAGGGGATTGATTACTATTATTTATTCTCAATCCCACACTGCTTGAGAAAAACAATTAGTGATTTAAACTTAGTTATGAATTCCTCAATGGTTTCGAATTCACTTGGTCTCAATGAGATCAACTCATTCTCCAATTGATGTTCTCTAAGATCATATTTCTTTCCGAAGAGGGATCCAATTTTGATTCACACTTAATTAGGGCCTGTTAATAAATCAAGATGGAAAAGAAGTTCCATATATATAGAGAGACAAAGGAATCCATAAGCTTCTTCCTTCCTATTATTCCACTTTTCTTTCTCAACAACTACATTTGGATCGATCTCTAAGGCCATAGTAAATCTCTAGAGACCTCTGCTATAGGATTATATCTCAATATTGGATTTCCATTCATGATAATTAAAGGAATTCAAGGTTACTATCTTAGATAAATCCATGCTCTGTTGCTATGCTACCGGTGAGAGAACTAAATACCTGCACAAAACTAGAAATACGATTTTTGTAAGACAAATCAACCTCCTAAGCTAGGGAAATAAAAAAATAGAATTATATGGTCAAATGGAGGATTAATAATAATCCTAAAACCCCCCTTTAATACTAACTTTAGACAAACCAGGCCTTGATAACTATGACTAAATTTCACCCATTACAATCTAAATGTAAAAATTATTTGTCCATGTAAACTGAGGAACCAGGAAAAACCACATGGGGAAAATCCTTCCTAAAAAATGGACATGGCACATAATTTAAATGAATATTTTCACTCTGTCTTGTTCTTCCTTGAATAATCTAAATGTACTACTTCTTGGTGAAAAAATTGGTGGAGTTATTGTAGATTCCTTGATCATGTATCAATTTTCCAATGCCGCGTAGACAAAAAACATGAGGCAAAACCCCTTGAAGCTCATATTCTAGTGATGAAGGAGAATCATATGAATGATTCTTGATGTGAAAACATAAAATATCATATATGAACATAAAATCAAAGATGAAAAAGATATCTGTGCAATCATATCCTAACCAAAGAACATCAATGAAATCAACATGCTCAATTTCTAATGTAGCTGCATTATGGTGACCACAATCATAAACCTTCTTTCCAAACTGATGTGTGTTATAGCTGATTTCACCACTCCAGGTGAATCACACTTTGTATGGCCTTACCTTGTCCCGCTGCAGACTCCTTAGACCCCATGGACCATTTTTTGTCCTTTGATGTTCCCTTGACCATCCCTAAAAACATGAGAAAAATGATACACATGACTTTTAAACCTATAAGCACATATATACGTGGGTTTGATCGCTAAAACCACGTACATCGGGATGTGTACAAAATCCAAATCCTTTTGGAGTTTTCCTTGACATGGATCTGACTCACTTGACTCCTGGCCTTCCCTATGCCTTGAGATCGCTCAGATTCGACCTTTCATTACCCCTTTGAAAAGCTATATAAGGAACCCCTTGGTACATTGAAGGCATAAGAGAGAATTGAGAGCAAAGAAACTATAGTCCATTGTTGCCGAAACTTATGCTTGAGTTTGCATCCCTTTGTCCCTTGGAGCACTATTGTGTTCTTCCCAAGCTTGCCTTTTTCTTGTGAGCTTGCTATCTAGAGATGGAGGATTGAAGTGGTCGAGGCCCAAGTGGGGGATTCAGTTTCTCCAGTTCGCAGACGTGTCGACAGAGGTTGTATCTTGTAATCTCTGATTTATATTAATAGAAATATCTTTTCCTGTCCAATAATGTGTGTTTGAATGAATATTTTATCCATTGGATTATGTCAAATGCTTATAAATTATTGATTACATATGCTAGAATAGATCTAACACCTTGATATATAGAATTCTTGTATTGTTTACTTGTTGTTGAGGAAGTAATCTATCAATTCAAGCTGAAGTTGGAAAGCTCAACGGGGATCTACTTCAACCGTCCGGAATAAGGTACGAGGTCTAATCCTTTAGTGTTAGACATTTAATTTCTATTGCATATTGGAAAGGATTGATTTATAGAGTCAAGCTATCTGTTGTGGTACCCCAAGCCATAGGAATTTCTTTTTGTAATAGAATTGGCGACTCCGTTGGGGAGTTCCTAGTAGTTGTCCTTTGGGGGTTGTTCTATCGGCATTCAATGAATTTGAATTGCTCTTTATCTCTTGTTTCTGTGTCGAGTCTAGGGGCATGTATGCCTGGTAGTGTCTGATCGGTGTGAAGTTTGTCTTAGCTTGTCTGTTTTCCTTGATTTTATGCACCTTTCTTCCTGTACGTGAGTTTTTAACTCACAGTCGCGTATACACGCGGTTTTCTCTTCGATATCGACGTATACATGCGGGTTTGCTGCGAACAGTCGCATATGCCATTACTTTTTCCTTTTTGTGGAAGTTAAATGGTTGCTGGGTGAATTTTGATGATTGCTGAGTCTCCTTTGGCACTGCCTGAGTCTGTTTATACCTCTGTTTCTAACCAGAAACATTTTTTTTAGGCTATTTTTTTTCTTTTTAAGAAGGTTCTTGTCATGGCATTTTCGATTTTTTGTTTGAGATTAGTGCATTAGAGTTCTTTTACCTTAGTTCTTTGCTCGAGTGCTGTTTATGTGTGCTTGCAGAGTCTAGGGGTCATAGAATCATTCTTTTGCTTTTTGCATCTCATTTTATTTCAAAAAATCCAAAAACATTTGCTTATCATCATGCA
>LPNX011197827.1:516208-552766 GCA_001517045.1 Pseudotsuga menziesii
GAGTTTCAGGATTTTCTACCCTGCCCATACGGTCAATCCCACCTGCGACTGTCCGCCTGAGCATTGATTATATTGAGGTGACCTTAGTGGCCTTACCTAGGATATTGAGGGGGTACTTTGCAGGGGTTATTCTGCGGGTGTCCCGGCCAGGTTGGGGTTGGACAGCACAATCACTTTATGCGTTGAAGCTGAGGGCCACAATAATTGGTTACGCACCTCCGCTTGTTGTGTATGGGAGTCTCAAGCCTCTCCTAGGAGAGACATACCTGCTTCATTCGGGAGCTCACTTATCCAGCCCTTGTTTGCTTGCATTTGGATTTAGATTTTATTAGTGATTTCTCTGTGCATGATAGTTGGCCTAGGGTTTACGTAAATAGAGAGTCTTTTCTATTTTTTGAGTCATTGTGGATCTGGGTGCGGCTCCTCGCCGTTCTCGTCATTTAACAGGAATTCTACCTTCTAATTCTCCTCCTCCTTTGGGAGAGAGACCTAGAGAGTCCAGGCGGACTATTTCACACATTGATTCACACACCATGGGAGACCATTTAGAAGATATTCCTGAACCACCTTCTCCCATTCGTGTAGACAATGGGGAGTTTACTCCTACTTACGATCCTTCACCCGATTTGGCTGAGTTAGGTCTTATGATTTCTGAGATAGGAACCATGCATGATAGACCTACTCACTCTAGGGATGCTTCCCCATTGACGCATTACTGGTATGGAATGCTGGAGGACGCCGAGACTCATTTTGAACCCGCTAGCACTAGCTATGGTAGTTATGGTATGTCTGGTTTTCCTACGCATGATTTGGCATTTCATGTCGAATCTGACTTTGAGCCTAACACTATGCCTGGGGGCACTCTCATTCCTTACCATGCGGAGAGGTTTGGGAGCACTAGTCACATTGCACCTTCCATCCCAGTGGTGGAAGTTACATCACATATCCCTCCTAGGTCTAGGGTTAGTGATCCTATTAGGCTACCAGATCCGAGACGAGTGATGATAGGGAATAACACGTACATTATTACTCAGATTCCTTCATCCTATATCCTTAATTCTTCAAATGTTCACCCTCCACCTTATTCACGTGGTCCTTCGAGTCGACACATGGCTACGAGTCAGGTCTGTACTGCAGTTACTAGACCGATTGTGTCTCAGGTGTACATACCTCCCATTGATTTGGGAGGTTATGTTCATACTTCTAGAGGTAATGTTACTACTTCTGGGGTGTACATCCCTACTTCCGGTATGTATTTTCTACTTCTGGAGCGTATCTTCCTACCTATGGAGTGTCTCATGGGACATCACATGCAATGACTTATGGACCTTATTATGGGACATAGTATGGACAGGGTTCTTCACCTTATGGGGGTGGGTATCAACAACCTGCTTACTCTCCTAATTACGGCTTTGTAGCTCCTACTAGTCAAGGTCCACCACACTATGGTGCTTCCACGCCACCCTATATGGGTCATACGGGAGGAGGGCACTATGGCCAAGGCCATGCTGGTAATCAGACCTATATGAATCAGGGAGCGGACCATCGACCTCATCATCTTAGGCTTCCTTTCCTCGTGACGCTCAATCTTCTTGACTTGTCAAGATTGATGAACGATCCTATAGCTCATGACCCGGCTTGGCCGGCTGTCCCTACCAAGCTTCCTTCGGACATACCTAGGTTCGAGGGAAAACCGGGAGAGGATCCGAGCAAACACACTACTACGTTTCACCTATGGTGCTCTTCGAATTCCTTACATTAGGACTCAATCCGTTTGAGACTATTTCAACGCACCCTTACAGGCCCTGCTGCGAAATGGTATATAGAGTTACCTAGGGGAGCTTTCTCTTTGTTCGACGACCTTGCAATGAATTTTCTTAACCACTTCTAGCTACCAGTGCATTATGACGTTGGTACTAAACTCTTGTTGACATTTCGGCAAGATAAAGCCACACATATCTTTGATCACATTTAAGAGTGGCGTAGACAGAAGAGGTTAATTAAAGCCTTTATACCGCCGGAGTTCCTCCTCGAGTGGTTCCTCAAGTCGTTATTGCCGTATATAGCGAAGGATGTTTCTACATCTAGAGTATAGAATGAGGAACAAGTAATTTTTAGGGGGCAGGAACTGGACTTGATCTATGCTCAGTCCAGTTTGTTATATGAGATTATTCCCAATGCCCCGCGTTCGAGTTTCGACCCCATAGTCAAACCTAGACCACATGCTGATGGCATTGTGGGTTGTGCAAGTGCAAAACCTACAGATTCGGTTGCAAAACAAGTTAGTCAATTTTCAATTAACCAATCTGCTTCAGGACAAGCTATGGCTTCGTCTCAACCTGCCCAAACGGTAAGTGTACTTTCTGTGCAATCGTCAGACCAGAAGGGTAACCAGCAGCCCGAACGGAATAGAAAAAAGGGTAAAAATAATAGTAAGGGTGGGAATAAGAATGAGAATGATAATAGTAACGAAAAGAATGACCGGAATGCTGGGGGGACAAGAAAGCTAAATGTAAGGTTAAGTTCGCTTGCAAGTTATGTAAGGATGATCACCTCACTTACTTGCGCCCTCGTATTGAGGAAGCTTCGAGATTCTTGGCAGAGGGCCCGGCTGTGCTAACTAACCCTTTACCACACAATCAAAATATGAACTCAAAGTCCCATGACCAGTTTGGTGATGATCATGATCCACCGGAGACTAGTGGTCGTGGTTGTAGTAACATGGTCCGTGCTGTGAAAGTTGTGACCCATGCGAAAGATTATGGTTCGTCACAACCCAGCCCAGGCAAAGATCCTGATCCACCAAGGTCCCCTTTGCGTATTGAGAAACCTATGGATAAACCTGAGATTGCACCTCGCATTCCTAAGGGAGTCCTTAAGCATTCAGGTCATAATCCAAATGCCTAAGCCACCCAGAACTATTCAGTTGTCAAGGATTTGGGCCACACTCCTTGTGCGATGTCTGCATTGGAAGTGCTTCAGAGTTGTCCTTTGCAAAGGAAGGTGTTGCTTTTTACCCTTGGTGTGAATGATGATGATTCTTCCTCCATGATCAAATTTGAAACCGCAGGACTTCAGCCTCACTTTCCCTACTATGTGTCTCTTTTGATTCACGTAGAATGTCTTAATATGATCGTCAAGCGCACTGTGATTGACGAGGGCACCGCTGCTTTTGTGATGTCTTTATCCTGCTGGAAGGGTCTGGGTTCCCCTGAGCTGTCTAAATCAGCGACCATGTAAACTGCATTCGATGGGAGATATTTTAGGCCACATGGCATCCTTCCTTCCCTTAAAGTCCGTTTGGGAGGGAAGACCATTGCGATAGAGGTCGAGGTGGTTTATGTGTCCCTTGACTACAATCTCTTGCTGGGTAGGAACTGGATGTATAGTATGCAAGTCGTTGCTTCTTCCTTGTTTTGCGTTGTATGCTTTCCACATAACGGGAATATTAAAATGATTGATCAAACGAAATTCAAGAATCCGTCTGTTATGGAATCTTCGGGAGCTTCAATCCTGATCGTTGAACACTCTCAGCTGACAATTGGGAGTGTGGGTGTAGGCATGTACCCATCCCTCATGGGAAGCTTTAGTTGTCCTGCACTAATCCTCATGATAGGATCTAGTTCTGATGAGGCTTCGACATCTACAAGATCAATGTATTTTCGCACGAGTCATATGGAAGATCCTTGGATTCTTCCTACACCGAGTACTTCGAGTGAGCCCATCGTAACGGACGTGCTGTTGCCTGCAACTATGATAGCTTATCAAGCTAATATCAAGTGTGTTGTAGAGCCTAGTCCTTCCTCTTTGCAGACGGAGGAGGAGGACCCTTATGTGCTGCCGGCATGGGCAGTACAGTCTTCTCACACACATGAATCCCTTCATATGGTTTTCTCTTTAGATGAAGCGATTATCGAGGCTATGTCGGGAGTTGAACCACCATGGGAGGAACTCCATCATAGATCGTACTTTCTTCTAGAGCTTGACCGCTTGGAGCGTGAGGATTTTAGGGCGGTTCTTAGTCAGAGAGTTGGTAGTCCTATGGTTCCATTAAGCTCTCCTGGTTTGATGGCTGATGGAAACATGGCGAACATATATTCAATGATTCCTATCAACATATCCCGCGATCCTGGCATGATAGAGAATGTCTATATTGGGGTGGAATGTTCCCATGCTGAGATTCTAGAATACACCGAGCTATTTAAGGAATTCCGTGATATTTTTTCTTGGTCTTACGATGAGATGCCAGGTATTGACCCTCGTATTGTCGAGCACGAGACTAAGACTTACCCCAACGCTAAGCCTATTCGACAACGTTTACATGCGGTGAATCCTAGGAAAGCACCCACAATTAAGGCAGATATAGAGAAGCTTTTGAAATCTGGTTTCATCTATCCTGTTCCCTTGATAGAGTGGGTTTCAAACCCCGTTCTGGTGGATAAGAAGTAGGGAGCGATCTGCATATGTACTGATTTCTGTGATTTGAATCGTGCCTGTCCTAAGGACAATTTCTCCACACCATTTATTGATCAGATTTTGGATGAGTGTGCGGGTAGCGAGGTGTTCTCCTTCATGGATGGCTTTTCTGGATATAATCAGATACAGATTAAACCTGAGGGCCAACATAAGACTACATTTATTTGTCCTTGGGGAACATTTGCATATCAAAAAATGCCTTTCGGCCTTAAAATCGCCGAAGCTACATTTCAGTGGGCAATGACCTTGATCTTCCACGATCTCAAGTCAATTATTGAAGTATTTTTGGATGACCTCGCTGCTCACTCTCGCATGAGAATGCATCATCCCTATCACTTGAGATTAGTATTCGAAATATGCCAGCACTATTCTGTTAGATTAAATCCTCATAAGTGCATCTTTTGTGTGAAGTTAGGTCGTTTGTTAGGATTCATCGTTTCTAAAGAGGGTATAAGAGTCGACCCTTTGAAGGTTGAGGCAATACTTTAGTTGTCTCCCCCGAAGAATATTCATCATCTTCAGTGTTTGCAAGGCATGGAAAACTTCTTATGAAGATTTGTTGTCAACTTTGCCAATTCGACTAGAGGCTTCATGCGTCTCTTGAAGAAGGACACCCCCTTTTATTGGGATGAGCGAGCCCAGGAGTCCTTCGATGCACTCAAGTGAGCTCTAGCATCGGCCCCGGTGATTAGTCCCCCGGACTATAGCCGTGATTTTCTATTATATGTGGCCGCGTCATTAGAGATGATTGGTATGGTTTTGGTTCAAGAGGATGAGGAGCTCCAAGAGATTGTCATATATTATTTGAGTCGAAACCTTATTGACACAGAGATTCATTATTCTCATGTCGAGAAGCTTGCTTTAGCTACTGTACATGCGGTTCAACGGTTGAGACATTATATTGTCCTTCGCCAGACCTTGGTTGTAGTCGATGTCAATCCGTTTCAATTTGTCCTCACTAGAAGGATGATTGGGGAAAAATATAATAAATGGATTGTCATTTTTCAAGAATTCGATCTCGAGTTTGTTTTGGAAAAATCGAAGAAGTCTTTAATTTTTCCATAGCTTATATCGGATTTCCCGAGCGAGGCCGAGGAGTTGGTTTGTGAAGATACGTTTGTCGATGAACACATCTTCTTAATCTCAACGTTAGACCCATGGTATGGGGATATAATAATATATTTACAAACACTGAAGACCCCTACTCACCTCTCGCGAGATGAACGATGACAATTACGTCACATCTCTAAGAACTACCTTATAGTGGATAACACTTTGTACCTCCGTGGGGTGGATTCAATTTTATGAAATTGTTTAACTCATGAGGAGGCTGATGTAGTGTTGAATGATTTCCATGGAGGGGTGTGTGGTGGTAATTTATCTAGGATTTCTACAGCTCAAAAGATTTTAAGAGCGGGTTATTTCTGGCTGTCGATCTTTAAGGATTGTGTTGATGCGGTCAAGAGGTGCCACCCTTGCCAGGTGTTCGCACGTAATATGCACTCAAAACCTGCCCTGTTACATCCCATTATCACCGCTGGTCCCTTCACTGAGTGGGGGATCAATTTTATGGATTGCAACCCAGCTTCGGCTGGGGGGCACCATCATTTATAGTGGCTGTTGATTACTTCACGAAATGGGCTGAGGCTATGCCTACAGTAAAATACGACTGTGAGACAGCCGCCCACTTTGTATTCAACCAAATTATTACTCGGTTCAAGATTCTGAAAGAGCTTGTCACTGACCATGGCTCACACTTTCAGAACCATATGATGGAAGAGTTGGCATCAAAGTTAGGGTATAAGCAAGAGAATTCCTCTTCTTACTACCCTCAAGCGAATGGACAGGTAGAGGCAGTGAATAAATCACTCAAATCCATTCTCCAACGAACCATTGCGCAAATCAATAACAATTGGCACATCATGTTATATCCTTCTTTGTGGGCATATCGAACCACTGTTAAGACTGCCACTAGTTTTTCTCCATATCAACTTGTACATGGAGTGGAGTCGATATTGCCAGTTGAATGTGAGATTCCTTCTTTGAAGCTAGCTGTAGAACTCTTACTGGACACTTCACCATTGGAGGAGCGTTTGGTTCACCTTGAGCAACTTGATGAGCAGTGTCGGGATGCCTTGGTGGCTCTAGAAGTTAATAAACATCGCGTAAAGGCCCAATACGATAAGTCTGTCCGTCCAAGGGCGTTTAGTGAAGGAGACGTGGTCCTTTTGTGGGATCAACCGAAATAAACCTTGGGGGTAGGGAAATTTAATCCTATGTGGCGTGGTCCTTACGTGTTCAAGCGTGTGTTAGAGAAGGGTGCATATGAGTTAGTGGATTACGAAGGAATGGCCTTGGAGGAGCCTAGAAATGGGCTCTATCTTAAGAAATACTATGCATAATCTTCAGCCAAGGCTGCTTATTGTATATTATTGTATAACTTTGCATAGTTAGGTCTTTTTCTTATCGTGATTGGGTTTGTGATTAGTTTTCGTTTCTTTTGGTAGATGTCAATGGAATCTTCCACCTACATAGGATTTGTGGATGGTGCAAGCTATTACACTCAACACTCAGCCTCTGCTGCTTGGGTGATTTATACTCCTATGGGTCAGGTACTGTCTTCAGGAGGCGTATGTCTATGGCCATCTTCCAACAATGTTGCTGAATATAGTGCCGTTATCAAGCTTCTACGAGATGCCATTTCATATGGCGTTCTCTCTCTTGAGGTACGTCTTGATTCAGAGTTGGTAGTGTCACAGCTTAATGGTTTGTACCATGTTAGAGATCCGACGTTATTGAGAATATTCTTACGTATGAGATTGCTAGAATGACAATTTGACAATATAACATATACACATATTCCAAGAAATAATAATCAAGTTGATGACTCATATGCTAACTACGTGTTAGATTGGAATTTTTTTAATTCACAATAAATTAATCACAAGCATAATTTTTACACATGTAAATAAATAAACCGATCACCATAAAACTTTTTATATACATCCAAAATGTGATAATACATAGTGTCATGATACAAAATTGGGGCTTTCGAGCCACCAACATATAATACACGGTAGTAAAAAATGTATACACTCCCAGGTGTCTAATCCTATGGAGGAGGAGGAGGGTTGTGATCATGGAAGGTCACTACAGCTCTAGCTAGCCGTCGGAATAATCGCACCCATGCGCGTGGTACACCCACCACCTGCCGCTGCATAGCCTCAGGCAAGTCCTCGACTTGCGCCATGGGAACCCTATGTGTCAACCTCACAAAATTGGTATGAATGCTCTAGAGCATCCGCTTTGTATCCACACCTGTGATGTCATCTCCTCTTCCCCTCCGTCTATGATGAGGGAAGCCCTCTGGCCACCGTGGTCCCACATCTGCACACAAATGGTAGATGTCACTATGTATTGTCACACAAAAATATGTCTTTTTGATTCCATATAATCAAGAAAACACAAAAAAATTAAATAACTCAAAAAATTTAAAAAGAGAGGGTCGATATTCGTCACCTATATTTCCATATGCCGATCCTAGTGGTAGCGGCATGTCTGGGTCCCCTCGGAAATCTATCCCTGCATAGGGGTAGTCATCAATGGAAACTATTTGTCGTCACCACCACGGAAAGAAGTCAATTGGATATGGGTTGGACACCCTACCACCCCCCAGTCTGTGCATAGCATCTGCCCAACGCCATTTGGCTGGATCTCGAACCCCATGAAGAGGAATGTCCACTCTGGGGCTCAATCCTGGAACACGCTCGAAGAAAAACACGCTCAAAATGCTACTGAACCTAAAGTTTCACACTCTACCTGCCTTACACTCATTGAGCTGATGTTTCATGTTGCTCAATAGTGTAGTGCTCTAGTCATAAATCGTTGGTCTCATGCACTCCACTGCATAGAACATCAGAGGCTGCGAGGCCTGGTGGAGTGATGCAAAGCCTGCTATTCTGCCCAATGTCAATAGTACGGCCTTTAGGCCCAGCACCTGTATAGCGTTGGTAGGAACTTGACTCCCCACCTTCTCTATGTCTGGATAGCAGTACACCGCAATGTACTTGTCGATAGTTAGGCCACCTCCTGGCCCACCACGAGAACAAAGGTTCACCACTTCCCCTCGTCTAGAAAGCCCAGTAAAGAAGTATATGTCCTCCACCTCTATGGTGAGGGACATCCCATCTATCTGGAAGGACTCCGATTCTGGATCCCAGTAATCCACCAGCATCTATAATAGTCTTGGTTTGGCCCTCAAACCACCAAGACACCAAAACTTATAGAGTCCACATGCACGTAGAGCCTGTTGAGCCATTAGAACAGCCCTTACTGCTTCCTCTACCTCACCATGTTCACACTCTCTCCACACTAGGACCATCCTGCAAAATAGATTGCAAATTTTCCCATTAGATTATTGAAAAAAACTTATGCACGGTCTCATACGTGTCTGTTTTCAAAACAACCACGTATGTATGCAGGTTTGAGGTCATTTTCCGCGTATATCCATCCCTATACGCAGAAAAAACCTCAATTTCCACGTGGGCCGCAGTGCTCATTTTAGGTTGGCCTAGAAAGCTTAATTGACCATGGAATTTCATGAAAATTGCATCAAAATGAAAGAGAAGAGCATAGGTAAATACCTGGCAGAAACAGTAGTGGACTCCGCCGGCTGGATCTCCTGGAATTCGCTGTTGAAAATCAGAGCTCAAATGGGTAAAAGTTTCAAATGTTTTATAATATTTTGAATTGTTTACTATTTATAGAAAATTTTTAAATATTTGAAAATTTTTATCCCCTTTCCTATAGTTTCGACGTTTTCTAACCATTTTGGATCGTTTTTGACAGAATTCATGATGTAGAGGACCTTTTTCAGTGCCGTTTCAGCCGTTGGATTGACCCGTTTGTGCCGATCTAAGGTATCATGTCTAAACTGGCATATAGGTTAGGTTTTATCACCATTTTCATTTTGCATGACCTTATGACCATATCATCGTGACCTTAGGTACAAACCCACTCTGTTATGTCACAGAACCTTCTTGCTGTTTTAGAAGTGGCATGATACGAGTGGTAGAGCTTCACCTTGCATGGGTACCCTAGTTAGCACCTTATTTGCATTTGGTGCCCATGTCGATGTTTTCTCTTTTAGGGTGTGGGAGTCCGTTGTATAGTACTGCCATGACATTTCGCAAGAGCCTCATACTCCTCTTGATATTTTTCTGGCCTATATCCCTCAGGACTCCCTCATGTCAAGTTGTGAATGCATTATCATGAGCTTTTCCTACCTTATTGAGCTTTATGTTGGCTCCCCTGACATGCAGAGCCATTT
This sequence comes from Pseudotsuga menziesii, assembly GCA_001517045.1. Lineage (NCBI taxonomy): Eukaryota > Viridiplantae > Streptophyta > Pinopsida > Pinales > Pinaceae > Pseudotsuga > Pseudotsuga menziesii. The sequence goes on from LPNX011197827.1 coordinate 526,014, forward strand.
TTTTTATATCCTTCGCAGCTTGTTTCCCTTTTACCGGGAGGGGATTTCCCCCCGAGTGTCGATATCCTACACATGTATCCTTGCATTGAGTATAGGTATGTTCCACTGCTTGGAACTAGTTTGTTTTCCCTTATGACACTCGTCTCCTCCTAGTCTATAACTATAAAGCCATTTTATTCTTTTTCAAGATTTTTAAATAATTGAAAAAGTCCAAAAAAATAAAAAAACCAAAAATCCGGACAAGGAAAGATGTTATCTTTGGCAGCTGTCGAGTCATGTCGCCTTCGAACAGAGCATTGTATATCACATCCATTGGTTGGGTTATAGTTTGACTTTAGGAGATGTACTCATTTATCTGAGTTTATCTCCACCGACTGGTTAAGCTTCCAGTCCCTATGGAGCCTCTATCGATGCCTCCTGTGTCACAGAGATGTCCCAGTTTGGATATCAAGTCTATGCTACCTTTATTCAGTCAACATACGCCGTTATGCTCTTGTTCGAAGGAAGTTGAAGCCTGAGTCGGCCATTCCTCAGTTCTCTTGACTTTGCATGTTAGCCATTCCTGGTACAGTTACTGGTTCGTGCACCTTATGATCAAGTCCTTCCACATTATACAGCTTTGCTGAGTACCTCATGTTGGATGATGGGGGATTCCTTAATGCCCTCCTTCCCACGGATTTCATCCCATTGACTTCAGATCATTTATTCTGGGATTGGAATCTAGAGTCATTTTTGAGTGCCTTGAGACTTGCAGTCATCAGTGGCAGGTTCTCTCGCCATCGATAGTATTTGGGAATACATCAATGTCCCCTGATCGGTGGATCCTCTCAAGTGTTCGACCTCAACACATCTATTCACACTTGTTAGTTTGAACTCTAGTACCTTGATTCCCATTTTCATTATCGGTGGGTGATCTCGCGTCTGTTAATGGTATACATTAATGACCAGTATTCAGACGATGGACTACTATGTTCGACCTCGACACCTCTATTTGCATAGTAGGACATGTACTTGTAGTGGTTTGTGTAGAAGACTTTGTAGATTGGTGGAATCTCTTATATGCTACCTCCTTGATCGTGCCAGTGTTCATGAGATTTCAGCTCTCATGACTTGATTCCAGTATATGTCAAATATTTCCAGCCACTATGGAGATCTTGATCTGTTATATATCTTCAGCCATTATGGAGATCATGGTCCTTTGTATATCTTCATCATGGAGATTCTGATCTATGTATATTGTACGTGGCCATGACCACTTATGTGATATCTTGTATCATGCCTATTCATGGCCATTGTACTCTTATGTATCCGGGACTGCTATATGTATTTGCAGTTATTTGCAGAGTTGTATTATTGTACTATGCTGATTGGGTGGCTGGTATTCCATTTGGGATCCTTCATCACTCCACTTCTGGGATGGACTTATAATGTATTTCGGCCATCGTATGACCCCTCTGACCTCACACATTAGGGGGCATCTGTTATAGCTGATTTCACCACTCCAGGTGAATCACACTTTCTATGGTCTTCCCCTGTCCCGCTGCAGACTCCTTAGACCTCATGGACCATTTTTTGTCCTTTAGACTACACGCGAATTTTAAACCTATAAGCGCGTAGATACGTGGGTTTGACCACTAAAACTACGTACATCGGGATGTGTACAAAATCCAAATCCTTTTGGAGTTTTCCTTGACATGGATCCGACTCACTTGACTCCTGGCCTTCACTATGCCTTGAGATCGCTCGGATTCGACCTTTCATTACCCCTTTGAAAAGCTATATAAGGAACCCCTTGGTACATTGAAGGCATAAGAGAGAATTGAGAGCAAAGAAACTATAGTCCATTGTTGTTAGAAATTATGGTTGAGTCTGCATCCCTTTGTCCCTTGGAGCACTGTTGTGTTCTTCCCAAGCCTGCCTTTTGCTTGTGAGCTTGCTATCTAGAGATGGAGGATTGAAGTGGTGAAGGCCCAAGTGGGGGATTCAGTTTCTCCGGTTCGCAGACGTGCCGACAGAGGTTTTATCTTGTAATCTCTGATTTATATTAATAGAAATATCTTTTCCTGTCCAATAATGTGTGTTTGAATAAATATTTTATCCATTGGATTATGTCAAATGCTTATACATTATTGATTATATATGCTAGAATAGATCTAACACCATGATATATAGAATGCTTGTATTGTTTACTTGTTGTTGAGGAATTAATCTATCAATTCAAGCTGAAGTTGGAATGATCAACGGGGATCTACTTCAACCGTCCAGAATAAGGTACGAGGTCTGATCCTTTAGTGTTAGACATTTAATTTCTATTGCATATTGGAAAGGATTGATTTCTGGAGTCAAGCTGTCTGTTGTGGTACCCCAAGCCATAGGAATTTCTCTCCGTAACAATTTGAAACCTTTATAATTCTGTAATAGATATTATGAGGTTCTAAAATATCAAAAATTAATTCATATGTATTAACAAACAACCAAGGTATAGTGTCTCCAAAATCAGGTTGAGTCACAGTAGGAAAACTAGGTGCAACTAGTCTACATTGACAATTAGGCAAATTTGGAGAGTATAAGGATCTAAAATATGACCTAATGAATGTTATATAAGATCCAAATGCATGTAAAAACAAATCACATATATCCAATGATATGGAAAACCAACCAATGATGGAAAACAAATACATAATAACAACTTGCACCAGTGATACAATATAGGAAACCATGAAATTGTCTAGTTTACCAACTGGAGAATTTGGGAGTTGTAGGTTCTTCTAAGAATCAAATGGATGGGATAAGCGTGTAATAAACTGCATATCAGCCCACAAACCATATTTAAATCATATAAATAATAATTTGAATGTATTTTGAAATATTTGGATGAAGGCAAGTCATAAACTAGTGGCAAAGAACTATTATTGAGAGGAAATGACTTTGAGGAACTGATAGGTGTCTTTTCCAAGGGAGGAAAAGATATATATGACTCTGATATATCATAATGAGTATTAAAATAAGAAACATCAGTAAAATAATTTATTCTAGAAACCAAGGAATTTCAATCATTACCTTTGAATTTCATAGTGTGATAGTGCCCCTAGGGATCAACAGAATTTTCCCTTCCTTTCTTGCAAAATCTGCAAAATCATGTTGTTCCTTTTGAGAAACTGAGTCATAATGTCCATATTATTTTTAAAGAAAAATTTTTCATTTTGAGAAGGTTTTCTACAATAGTTACACTTTGATATTCCTTTCTTGTTTCCCTTCTTCTTGGAATTTGAGCCTTCATCAGTAGAATAAGAACCTTCATCTTCATAGTCTGAATTTGGATTCTTCTCCTTCACTTTTAGCTTTCCTTTGGACTTGAAATTATTTCTTTCAAGTGCTGAAAGTGCATGATCTTTTAAGGTTTTGAGAGTCCCCATTTGAATCAACTTTACCTTCTCTTGATTTAGAGAACCTATGAATGCATCCAGGGATGACATCCTCCAATTTTGAATTGCAAGCTTTGTAGCATGGAGTGTTGACACAAAAAATGAGTATTCCAAACCCAAAATTGATAGGATTTAGGGGATTAATTGCTCTTATTTCTTCTCAATCCCACACTGCTTGAGCAAAATAACTGGTGATTTAAACTTAGTTATGAATTCCTCAATGGTTTCGAATTCACTTGGTCTCAATGAGATCAACTCATTCTCCAATTGATGTTCTCTAAGATCATATTTATTTTTGAAGAGGGATTCAATTTTGATGCACACTTCATTAAGGACTATTAATACATCAAGATGGAAAAGAAGTTCCATATAGAGAGAGAGACAAAGGAAGCCATAAGCTTCTTACTTCATATTATGCCACTTTTCTTTCTCAACAACTACATTTGGATCGATTTCTAAGGCCATAGTAACTCTCTAGAGACCTCTGCTGCAGAACAATATCTCAATCTTGGAGTTCCAATCATGATAATTGAAGGAATTCAAGCTTACTATCTTAGATAGATCCATTCTCTATTGCAACACTACTGGTGAGAGAACTGAATACCTGTACAAAACTAGAAATACGATTTTTGTAAGACAAATCAACCTCTACTTCGAAAATGAGCACATTCTGTGGGTGCATCACACCTAGATAGAATTATCAGGACATAATCTATAGGGAGCAATGCAATTATTCAAGGAATTATCTAGGACTTAACTAATTCTGGTGCATCAATGGAAGTATCTAAGGGATATTAAAGTAACCTGACAAGGATCTGATACCATATTAGATTCTCATAGGAAGATCTTGAGACATAAATAGTCTTCATTTAGATTGCACAAGAGAAATATAGAGAAGAAGAATAATTTCTATTACACAATGATTTGAAGAACAATATGAGAAATATTCCATAAAATATTATTAATCATTATGGGTGAATATATAGTACAACATCAAGTAATAATTCAAATACTTAAAGAGGTAGTTGAATCTACCAAACTAGAATGACTTAGGAGCTAACTCCATGTGGGAAAATCACCACTAGAGCTAACTAGTCCATATCCGTATCACTAAAAAAGTTGACAACCAATTAACTGAAGAGGGTAGTGTTAAATTTGTGAACCATTGATTTGCATGAAAATGAGAGAAATTGAGAATTGTTGAGACAAAACTAGTTGATAGGGGTCCACTCTCCGTCAACACCCAAACCACCACGATCTCATTGAGCACCAACCCAGATAGGTTTAATCCCATTCGAAAACACCTGCAGAGAAGTTGAAGTATCACCCGAGATGTTCGAGGGAGAGTCGACGAAACCAAGTTTCCACATAATGAAGGAGGACCATGTGTCTACTTATTAACTTAGCGCAACATTTAATCCACAGATCCAACCATTCAACTTATGCATTATAGAATCATTTCATAATTCAACAGATCTCATTATCATACTGGAATCGCAGCAAAACCATCGATGTGCAAACAAATCTAACAATATAGAATCACTTAAAGTAGAGAAACATCGCATCATTTATAGATCTATGTCACAGATACACATTTCATTCATATTTGGATCACATAAAACAAGAAAACAAGAAAGACATCGTGATTCTGCTCAACCTCCGTCATGTCATATTAGCCTTTGCAACAAAACACAGATTCTCCAAAACAGTTCTCCAGCTCACATACAAAGATCAACCTCAGAAAAATGTGCAAGAACTAAAAAGTGTCTGCAAGTAAAAACATGGCCCCAAACACTTGCAACTCTACATCTACTTATAGGCTTGCACCTTTACAATGATGGTCCACTTAACCAGCTTACTAACTACTTCTTAACTGAAATCAAAAAATAATGACCACAATCCATATAGTGTGGTCCAAAACTACAAAATATGACAAAAAATACAAAAATATTATAATTTCGACTTGTGCACCATTTTCCACCTTGTGCAACATCTTTGACCTTGCACAACATCCACAATGCTACGTAGCTAAATTATCCCAAAACCTCCTGCCAATAGGCTCCCAACACAATCTTATGGTTTTCCCTCGAGCCACATTAGCTAGACATGGTGTATTCACTGATCTTCTGCTGAGTGATCTCCTTTACTTGTTATTTGACTCTCTTAGAAATCTCATGGATTCCTATCAAATCATGTGCCAGTGGATGCTCAACCATCTTATCAGTACCTACTTTTTTCCTTCCTGAACTGTTTGTAGTGCAGAAAATGGCTTAATGGAAAGATCTGATCCAATATCTTGCAACTCATCTAAATGTGTATTGTGCCTTTTTTGACTTTCCTTGGCCTTGGCAACGCGCTGCTGCAACTCCTTCAGCTCCACAGATTTGGTGATCTGAAGAACTGGTGGCAGCGCTCTTAGTAAAGTATTCAATGTTTCTAGTTGCCCTTCTACCTCCTACAACTGTGTGGTCAGCTGTTCCAATTGCTCATCCTAGACTACGCTGCCCCAAAATTGCGTAGTCACCTTAGTTACCTTCTTCGTTTCTTGCTCCATCTCCTTGAGCTGTGTCGCCAAATCCTCCATGGCACTTTTCATTTCTGCTACTTGTTCAAGTGGTGCATCTGGATGTACTAGTGCCTGTAAGTCCACATTGTCTCTCTGCAACTAGGCAATGACCTCCCCAAGCCTTGTTGCTTTCGTGACTGCATCTAGTTCCGTTGCTCTCATATACATGCTGACATGAATCAGAAACTGCCTCTTCCAATTGCACTATGCTTTCCTAGAGATGCGCTTTATTGACCACCAATCGATCCTGCTCCTTATTAAACTCTTTAATCACCTTGGCATTCTCCACGATTATGCACTCTTGTTCCTTCTTCACTTCTTCAACCTCCTGCCATGCTTCTGCCTCTTTCTCCTGTGATAGCAAGAACTGACGGTTGATACTCTGTTCTCTATCTTCCAACTCCTGATTCACAACCCTTTGCATATGCACTAACATGAACCATTTGTTGACACAAAACAAGTCGATAGGGGTCCACTCTTTGTCGACACCCAAACCACCGTGCTCTCCCTGAGCATCGACCCAAACAAGTTTTAGCCCATCTGGTAACACATGCATAGCAGATGAAGTCTCACTCGAGATTTTTGATGGAGAGATGACAAAACCAAGTTTCTAGAGAATGAAGGAGGACCATGTGTCTACTTATTAACTTAGTGCAACATTTAATCCACAAATCCAACCATTCAACTTATGCATTAATAAAATCATATCATCATTCAACAGATCTCATTATCATATTGGAATCACAGTGAAACCACCGATGTGTAAACATATCTAACAATATAACATCATTTAAATTAGAGAAACATCACATCATTCACATATCCATGTCGCAGATACACATTGCATTCATATTTGGGTCGCAAAAAATAGGAAAACAGGAAAACAAGAAAAGACACAGTGATTCTGCTCAACCTTCGTCATGTCATATTAGCCTTTGAAATAAAACACAGATTCTCCAAAATAGTTCTCTAGCTCACATAAATAGATCAACCTCAGAAGAATGTGCAAGAACTAAAAAGTGTCTCCAAGTAAAAACATGGCCCCGAGCACTTGCAAATATACATCTACTTATAGGCTTGCACCTTTACAATGATGGCCCACTTAACCAACTTCCTAACTACTTCTTAACTGAAATCACAAAATAATGACCACAATCCACATAATGCAGTCCAAAACTACAAAATATGACCAAAAATACATAAAATATTATAATTCCGACTTACGCGCCATTTCCCACCTTGTGCAACATCTTTGACCTTGCACAGCATCCGCAATGCTACGCAACTAACCTATCCCAAAACTGCCTACCAACAAGAAGGGAAATTATGTAGTGGAATAATCAAAGAAAATGTACATTGAACTGTAAATCCATGCCACAAATTTCAGATAAAATAGACAATAATTGATTAGTTTATCACAACATTAATATTCATTCATTAATCTATAATACAATGGTGTTATAATACATAAGATTTGAATTCCATAGATATTATTTTAATCTACCAACTAAGATTGACTATGTAGCTAAATTAGTGTGTCTAAATCACTGCTAGTGGCTCACTAGTCTAACTCCAAATGTATAAATCAATGTACAATTAGTTAACTGATGAGGTAGGTGGGAAAAGGCGCCACTCTCCCTTGATGTATGCATAACTGGTGCAAGGATAACTGAAAGTGATCTAACTGATTATTAATGGAGTTTGAATTAACATAACTGCTTACCAACCACAACCAACTAATGGAGTCTGTTGGTAGCACTCAAAGTGGGATCCTATAATGTAGGGATTGGAACTGGTGGCACCAATGGCATCGGTGGAACCAATGGAACCAATGGAACCAATGGTACAATTGGAACCAATGGCACCAGTGGCACCAATATTCATGGTGGCACCAAAACTCCAGGAAGGTGATAAGTGATCTACTAAGATAGGAAATAATAACAAATAGACTATATTGGAGAAAGGAGAATTATTAATCCCACCACCCCCCCTTAATCCTAACTTTGGACAACTTGGGCCTTGTCAACTAGGCCAAAATTTACCTATACAATATAAATGACATAAAATAAGCTGCTTAGTAAAATAAGGAAAATGGGGAAAACCTCATGGGAAACTCCCCCCCTCAAAATAAGCAGAAATTAGGAAACAAGCTATACAACTTAAGAGAAAATTTTTCTCTTTGAGAAAAAACTTGTAAAAAGTTTGTTGCAATTCGCAACTATGCGGAGCAGCCATGCATAATCATGGTTCTTCTGTGCATCAACATACCGGGACTGTGCATGTGAAACTTTCCATCGTCTTTCGATCTACTGAATGTTTCTTTTGTCTCTTCTTTCTGGAGGGGGAATGGAATGATCCATTTTGTTCTTCAGTAGGACAAATTGTGGATCATTCACTATCTTAAGGTAGCATCTCTGTTTAAGTTTGTTGCACCACTCTATAGGTAGCGAAGCTGTGTGAGAGAGTGAAACATGTTCATTGATACTGGGACCTCGTTCTTCTTCTATCATCTGGATCCCCAACAACATTCCTAGCTGGTTCAATGAGATGAGTCAGCCCATTTAGGATTCTGATTCGAAATAGGAGCTAGATATGGATCTAGATCATCTTGAGGTACAATCTCAATATCAAGATCATGCTGATCTTGTTCCTCATCTTCTGAAACTGAAATTTTATACAACATATCATTATCTGCAAATGGATATGAAAGAGAGTTTTTACCTTCCCTTTTGAATGGCTACTAAGATTGTGCTAGAGTTGAGTATGGTAGAAAGTGTGATAATTAATATGCCTTAGAGGCATGGTTTGCAACACCTTTCGCTACAATATTCCCAGTTGATATATTTGATATCTCTAATGAGCTAGGACCAAATACAACTGGATTTGGCGAGCCAATATGTTTCATCTGGTAAATAGATAACAAATTTTCTATAAGAGAGTGCACATATAGTACATTCTTGAACTCGCCATGATGGATTTTAATAGAACCTCTCCCAACAATTGGGATCTGTGAATTATCCCCCATATGAATGTTAGGTCCTCCCGAGAGATCTAGAGTAGTGAAGGATTATTTGGAGGAAACCATGTGGTTCGATGCTGTAGAATCTATCAAGTCAGCCTTAGACTGAGTGAAGCCTCCTTTCAAAGCATGGAACCTTTGATATTCTTCAGTCTGCCCTCCAAATTCAGACATCTATGCACCTTGTGGAAGGGAAATACTGTTCTATTCAAAGAGTGTTTTCAACTGGTCGATGGTCTTCTTCATGCACTTGCTCTCTAGATGAAAGCCTCTCATACAATATGGACATTTAGTATTCTTGAATTTATTCTTTTTCTTGGAACCTGAGGCTCCATCGAAAGATCTCCAATTCTCCTTTGGATTCGAATAAGTGTTTTGGTCTCCTTCACTTTATGCTTCCCTCTTTCTTGCGTATTGTTTGAGTTTGTCACTAAGGGTGCTTGATTCTTGGAGGTTCGAATTACTCCCATTTGAACAAATTTATCTTGCTCTTGTATTAAGGACTCAACAAAATAATCTAGAGAAGGAATCTTCCAATTAGGGATGGAAGATATTCCGGAATGGAATGTAGAGACAAAGAATGAGTACTCCGAGCCAAGATTGCTCAGCACTGACAGCACAAGCTACTCATCTTTCCTCTCTAATCCACATTGTTTTCATTGCAGTACTAGTGACTTATATTTTGTAAAGAATTGCTGAATAGATTCGAAACTTCTGGGCTATAGAGCAATGATCTCATTCTTCAAAATATGCCCTCAAATCTCATCTTATATTCCAAACAAAGATTCAAGCTTATCCCAATCTTCCTTCAGAGTCCTTAGTCCCCCAAGGTGGAACAAAAGTTCCCAGGATATATGAGTGCACGTGAAGTAGAAGGCCTCATCAAGCCGATTCAAAAATTTGTTCTTCTTAACATACTACTGGATCTCAGTGTCTCTACCCATTGTCATCCTAAATAGAACAAGCTTGTGCAAGGCTACTTGCATATCCTCCCTCCAATTAGTGTACTTGAAGGGTATAAGAATTTGGGGTACGAGAGCTAAAGAATCCATCTTTTTGTATGCTGATTAATCAATTCCTCAAGAATATACATAGGTACCTGCAAATTAGATTTCAAAACCAATTTAATTCGCAATCATATGTCATTTCAAGCCTTTCCACCTCAGCATGTACACTATCTCAGAGTACGTCACACCTGGATAGACTTATCTGGACAGAATCCAGAGGGAGCAATGCTATGATTCCAAGATTTATGTGGAAAATCAACTACTTCTGGTGTACAATTTAGATCAGGCAAGACTTGCTGCTAGTTTGAACAAGGATCTGATACCATGTTAAATTTTTGAACCATTGATCTACAGGAAAATGAGAGAAATTTACAAGGGAAATTATGTAGTGGAACAATCAAAGAAAGTGTACACTAAATAGTAAATCTTTGCCACAAATTTCAGATAAAATAGACAAGAATTGATAACTTTATCACAACATTAATCTTCATTGATTAATCAGTAATACTGTAGTAGGGATTTCTCCCTAGCTATAGGCAGGAACAACTACCTTCCGTCTATAGGACAGAAGGGTAGGGTTCCTGTGGGTAAAAGAAAACCTGCAAATAAATGTTAGAGCTAAGCTATGAAAACCCTGTAGGAAATCATTAGAAAACAAGAGAGATGGTTGCAAGAAATCATAGGAGAACCTGCAACAAACTATGAGTAAATAAACCTGCAAACAAAATGAGTTAGAAAACTAAGAATACAATGAAAGAAACATGGTTATACCTTCTTTGTGGAAATGGGCCACCATGCCCTAGCTTTGGGAGCACCTCTCAATGGGATGGAGTCTTGGCTTGTGGAGAAATGGAAGAGAGGGGTGAATGGCTTGAGAGGCAAAGGGTTTCAAGGCACTCACATGGGCATCATAATGATAGGGAGAGAAGGAGTGTTTTGAGAGTGACCCCCACCCCTCTATTTATAGTTTTTTCATGATATTTTAGGGTTTTAAGCCCTTGGTCAGGGCTTTAGTCCCTTTTTTGGGCTTTAAGCCCCTTTCGCCCAATTCTTAGCTCCTTTGGGGGTTTTAAGCTCCTTTGAGGGGTTTTAGCCCCTTTTTGGAGGTTTTATCCCCTATGAGAGATATTTTGGCTCTTTTTAGGGTTTTTAAGCCCTTTTCATGTTTTTGAGCCTTTGCAAGGGTGTGGGGGTCAAATGAGGGTAGTGAAAGGTAGTGACATAGATGTCTTTGAGTGGTGTAGGTCATGTAGAGCTTATTGAGGGATTTTTTGGGTTAACAGGTTTCCCCCTGATGTGTGAGGGCAGGATCTCATCGTATGGCCAACATACATCATATGATTTTCTGGGGAGAGGTGGTGCTTCTTGGGATGGGGCATGGTGGCTTTTGTTTTTTGTATTAATATGGTTCCCATCAATGGGTGAGATATAAATAATGTGTGACATGTATATGGATGAGGCAAGCATCCCCATGCTCGTAATGATGTCAAAAGAATAATGTGATCTAAGCTCTAAAATGAAAGAGCCAATCATGTACAACTATTGTTACATAATGGTTGCCTTAATAAGAGGCTGAATACAATACTAATCTAAAGAACTGCTACATTGGACCCATGGAATTCTCATGTAATGCTATATCCTCATGACTGATGGTCTACCGGATCTAGGATGGCACGTAGTCATGGGGACCTTTTGATGGGGAGTCAGAGTCTTTGTGGTACCGTTATGCTGCATCAATCATAAATCTATATAGAAGCACTGTTGGGGCTTCAAAACACTATCTCCACGCAACTCGGAAATCACAAGGGACATGACCCTATTGGGGTCCCTCTCATAGACTCATCAATGCACTAGATTCAGGTGACATCTGGGGTCTTCAACCAAATACTGCATGGACCAATACCATGTACGAATCTCAATGGTGCGATGATGTAGCTGGAGTCGAGCACGTGAGAAACAACCATCCCAAGAGGCACTAAGGACCTACTCTCATGTGGTCCAAGGAACTCATTAGTGAGGTTAATGAAACTAGGATACAGAGACCTCTGGGTCTATCCTATGGAATGTATGTGTTGTAGTTGACAGAGGGAGACCTACAATTGACCAAGGCAATGGTGTTTCCTTGGCTAGAAGCACCAAGGAATGCTAAAGTTCGGTCCCTCTTCTTGAGAAATCATAAAAGTATGCAGAGGGGAATGGTTTTGGATTGAATGTGCCAAGGTGGTCCTTTTCATATGGTAGTCTACATAGTTTTTAAAAGGAGATAAACGAGATGATGTAGATGCCATTTCCTATACTTTAACGAGCGAGAAAGGAAACAACAACGCTCAACAATATTTTCATTCTTTTAGGAGTCAGAAAGGAGCTTAACGGAAACTCCGCTATGGTTAACCAATTGATGGGGCACTGATGGTGCCCCCATGTTGGGACAATGGACAGTGGTCCAAATTTTGTCCGTGCAGTATGGATGGAGCAGGTGTATCTTGAACATACCTATACATGCACCGAATAGATCGTGGAAGAGGCACGCGAGTCAGTGCGACAGAGGCACACAGACTGAGGTGGCTCTAGGAAAGAGGTCAATAAAGGCTTGTTTGAGTTATGGTGAATGAGCTAGAATACATATGATGTGAGTGCAAGTCTAGAGGCACTTGTATGCCAAATACATGCAAAAGAAATGGTCTGTCCTCTAGGTGGTAGTCCGAGGGCCCGCGTGAGTTGTGGTGGATGGGTTAGACAATTATATGCTGAAATAAAATGGTGTGCCTTCCAGGGAGATGGTCTGGAGTCCCGCATGAGTTGCAGTAGGCAGGTGTGACACAAGCACAGGTTCATAGACACTTGTATCATAATGTGGTACCTGAACCGAGGTAACTCTTGAGAAGTGGCCCCAAAAATTAATTATTAAACATCGAACGATGGTATCATTAAAAGATAGAGGAAAAAATTCTTAAACCATTGGTGCAAACAACGTCCCAAACGGACTCCGTATGGCCCTATTATGTGAAAAGGAAGAAAATAGGTCAAATAGGACCTATAAATGGGTGGGGACCACTTTGTGAAGTGTCATTGTCACTATTCATTGCTGAGTTGGATAGGTGGTCCCCAAACTTCTTTTGGTGATTTCTCCCATTTCGACAGGTGGTTTTGAGATCCGTGACTTGTAGGTAAGAGATTTTGCAAAATCCATCTTTTTTAGTGGTTTGATTTTTGGATTTGCTCACCCAGGGACCATCTGAGGGGTTGCTAGGGTTTCCATGAGCCAAGTCATGCTTTTCAAGGCTAGAGGAGCGACTGGGTCACTCTTTCTACTTGAAAGGTGTGACTGGGTCGCTCCTATTGGGCAGAAAGGAGCAACCTAAGGTCACTTCTATTTGGCTGAAAAGAGCTACTCAGTCGCTTCTGTGGGGCTGTTTTGAGTGACCTAGTCGCTATTTCTAGCTTGACAGGTGCGACTTGGTCCCTGGGTGGTGAAATATATGGTTGACAGTTATGTTATGCTTATGCAGGATGCTTGAGACTAAATGGCATGAGAGAGACTGCAAAGACCTCCGAGAGGAGGCATTACAGGATGAGAATGTGTGTGGTGAATTGGCCCATTGTGGATTACTAAAGTTTATGTGGATTTCTCTAATGAAGAGCTTACGTCTACTGCTGTGGAATTTGGTGAGATTTTGGGACATTAGGGAGGAGGATTTCATGATCTAGGGGCAGCATGTTGAGATTATGCTGTTGGATGCATATTTTTTGACTGGACTTCCTATGTTGGGAGTTGTTGGCGACTTGGTGCCAGTACTGTGTCGTGGGGAGATGCTAGAGGAGTTGTGTGATAGGAACTATTACGTGAATGCGTATGTACGTGGTTCACACATCTTGACTTGTGACATTGAGGACTTGTCGACACGGGCTATTGCGACCATGATGCTATGTATCTTGGGTTCCACAGGGAGCCACATGATATCTGGAGGGCAGCTGCAGATGGTAGAGCATGCCATGAGGGGCACGTACTATGGGTGGGCCTAGATGTACCTTCTAGCTATTCGGCGTTAGCTGAACCATGCGAGGGAATCTGGGGGAGGATTTTGTTTTGTCTCTTTCTTATGTGCTTTCTTCTTTGAGAAAGTACCTACTTTCCGTCTGCACCAGGCAGTGCGGGATAGTATTCCATGGGAGCTGCGGATGCGTAGAAGGTGCCAGAGGGAGGCAGCAGAGTGGGATGCTTCTTTACAGAGGAGCTGCTAGAGAAGTGGTGGCATCTCCTAGTGGTTATTAAAGAGTACCCATATGTGGGTATGGACTATCATGGGAACCCTGAGATGCCCCTACCTCCAGGCCAAGCATGGGGACCAGCTGGTATGTATGCGTGATGTTTTTGTGTTCATATTTATACATAGAGTAGTTTATCTGGTTGATAGTTGTATGGTTATGTGCATAGACTGAATGCATCTTTGTTTGCATATGCAGATATTGGTCCTCGCTCGCCGCCCGGGTATCATAGGCGGGTGGTCACGATTGTGGGGGCAATGGTCCCTACGAGGAACCCTCGTAGGTGACGGTGGGAGGTAGATGCTATTTTGCCACACTTGGAGCAGCTTACTGAGGGGATCTACGATGTCTCCTGGTAGCATTTAGATAATGAGCTGATCACTACCATTCATAGTGTGCCTTCGGAGTAGAGCTCTATGATGATGAGGATGGCCGTGGCCTCCGATTACCTTTGTCTGTGGCACGGGGGGATCTTCCTGCAGAGGACGGTGAGTCCTCTGAGGAAGATGATAATACTAACCCAGATGATGCGGATGAGTCTGGGTCAGATTAGCAGCCAGTGGGGTTGCAACTAGTGTGTTGGTGCACTTAGGAATTTTTGCATCAGTATGTATATTCAACTGAGAAATCATATGTGGCTTCTTGTTTTGTACTCGACATATTTTGGACATGCGATTTATATATCTATCTATTTTTGATGCATGTGGATGTGATTTTTATGGTTTTATATGTGAGTATTTTTATGATGATGTGAATGAAATGTCTATGTGATGTATTTTTACATGTGTATGGATGTTTATATATGATGATGCATGATGTTGTTTTGTGTATGTTTCCTATGTGCGATGATGAATGTGCCAATTTAGAATGTCATTAGCCATTTGATCTGTTACACTATTGAGGTTTCTGGGAAGATGTGTGAATGTGATGGATTCAAATGTTCTAACCATCTATTTAGTGCGCAAGAATTTTCTAAAGAGGCAGGGATCACGTACCCGGTGATAGTTGTTCAACTGGGAGACAAGCAGTTGGGAGTCTAAGAAGACATCGAGATGGCATATGCCTAATTGGAGAGAGATGAAAAAGAGGCCATTAACACCATCATATTCATCCTGGTTATTGGTCACAATTCCCATGCATATTCTGTCGATATGGATCAACTTATGTGACAGGGAGTAGATGGCCCATGTAGCCGAGGCGAGGTTTGGAGACCATTTTCTTGCTCCATCAGCAAATATAATGTATCGAACCAAGGTAGGACCCATATGGAGCAATGAAGGAAACAATACATAAGAATCACTTTCAAAAAATGTGTAAAACAAAAACGAACAAGACTATGTTACAAGCTGAACTGCATGTCACTTAAAGAGGTGACATTAGAGGGAAAGTGGTTTGGACTTCCAGGGGATCAACGGTCATTCCTTTGTGTGACATGATGAACCCTAGGAGACGGGTTTTTGGGACACAGAAAACACACTTGAAAGGGTTCAAGTGGATCCTGTACTTGCGACATCGTAGGAAGGCTTGCCACAAGTTGTCTATGTGTTGTGCTTGCTTCCGTGACCATGCAATGAGGTTATCAAGATAGACCAACATGATGTGGATGAGGTCATGAAAAAAGTATGTCATGGCATGCTAGAAGGTGGATCCATTGTTATTTATACCAAAGGGAATTAATCGATATGCGAATGCAGCCCATGGGGTTGTGAATGCAGTCTTTTAACAATCTTCTTTCCAGATCTAAATTTGGTTATATCCAAAAAATCCGTATATGAAGGAAAAGACCTCATGTTCGGCGCACACATCGATAATATGATCGATGAAGGGTGTTGGGAAGTTGTCTTTGAAACATGCCCAATTCATATCGTGGAATTCTATGCAAATTTGGATGGTACCCTGTTTTTTATTCACGGGAACAATGTTTGAAATCCAAGTGGTGTACGTAATGGGGTAAATGAACCCGGCTGTGCGTAACTTCTCGATTTCAGCTTTGACCATGACAGCTTTGGATGATCCAGAAGGATATTGGTGGCCACCCACCTATTCCACTTGGACCCCCACCATTGTTTCTTTCAGTTTTCTATTTTCCTTAATTGTAGCACAATTTACTATTTTTGGCAGTTTTCGGGGCCTAAACTTCCGTAGACGTTTTGAGGCCCTAAACGACATTTTTTCAGCATCGAATGGTTAGGTGAATGTGATTATATTTCAAACTTGATATTTTCCATTTATGGATGTAGTCCTTGAAGATATCTTTCCAACAATGTATCATGCACATCAAACGGAGGTAGTATGCCAAAGTTACGACCCCGAGAAATTGATGTACCAAGTTACCCAACGGGGCCCACATTTTGGCGTTTTCACCTCCTAGGGTTAGGTTTTTGGATGCGTAGGGCTTCCATTGTTTCTCAATAATATAGAGGAATTTGAGCCTCATTGTAACAGAGAGTTCAGAGGCATGTAGCCACCACATCTCTTTTCAAAGATAAGCTACCAACACTCTAGCTAGTTTATTTCCATTCTGTATGTAAACAAGTTTCAGTTCTTTGATTAATGAAATGAAGTGTTATTTCCATTGCATANTACATAAATCTAGATCACTGGTATCAGAGCAATTTGCTCTTTCTCGATCCTTCTTTGCATGTTCCCAACGAGGGCAGGGTATAAAGAGTTAGGGCTCGATCTAGTTGAACCTTTGTAAGATCAGCCTCATAAACCCCAACGACCTCCCATGGGGGATGAAAAGAAATATGAGGGCTCTGACTATCCTATCAAAATGTTTCTCAAGGAGGCCCTTGAAAACAAAAGGAGCACGATGATGGATAACTTCACCCAGATCCTTCAATGACTTCCCACTAGCGACGCATTTGCATCTAGCAGCCACTCTGGAGGTGCAACCCCTTTTAAGGTAGAAGTAAACTTTGAAATTCCCATATTTGATGGCCAAATATATACAGATGCCATATATAGATGGTTGAATCTATTAGAAGGATATTTCTCGGTTCAAGACTTTTTTGACTGGGAAAAGATTGTTTTTTCACTACTCAAAGCTGCTCCCCATGTCAAGGACTGGTGGGAAACCTATTGTGAGAGAAAGGATGAGGAGGAACCCTATCTGTTCTTGGCCATACCCACTTGGAATTCATTTTGAGATGCCATAAAGGGACAATATTATCCCGTGGGGAGCTATTAGGACAAGTACATACAATGGACTATGCTGCAGCAGCAAAGAGATCAAGATGTGCATGAGATGATAAATTTGTTCCATACCCTGCGCACCAAGTTGGGTATCAAATATTCTGAGAAAAATTTGGTGCTGAAGTACCACAGTTGTCTACATAGATACATTCAGGAGGAAATGGAGTTCCTCGACATCTCCTCTCTTGGTAGGACATACCAGTATACTGCCAAAATTGAGAAAAAATTCAAATAGAAAAAGCGATACTTTGGATCTGCGAATCAGAAGCAAGCAAAAGGTGCCCCCAAACCGTAGAACCAAGGACATAGCCAAGGCATGGAAACTCAAGAAAACTTTCCAAAGCTGCAAGCGAAGAACAAAAATACAAATCTGAAGAAGAAAGTGGGAAAGTGGTGTGAGTTCCATAAGGGTCCCACTCACAACACCAGTGACTATCGGGCCAAGCAGTCACTAGTGGCCGAGATAAAGGCTTCCGAATCAGATGCATACTGTGACATTGAATAAAAACCCAAGAAGGGGAATGATAGAGGGAAGAATATTATTGATGCAGATCCCAATTCCACCATTGCCACCACAAAGATCCAAAAGGAAGAACCAAAATATTTAGAGGAGGAGGAGCATCTTTTCCACTCCCAGATGTGGGTAAAGGCTTCACCATTATAGTTCATTATCAATAGTGGGAGCCAAAAGAACCTCATTTCAGTAGAGGTCATGAAGTGGTTGGGCTTGAAGACCACAGCACACCTGCAGCCATACACCATCGGGTGGATTCACCAAGGACGGG
Organism: Pseudotsuga menziesii; assembly: GCA_001517045.1. NCBI lineage: Eukaryota > Viridiplantae > Streptophyta > Pinopsida > Pinales > Pinaceae > Pseudotsuga > Pseudotsuga menziesii. The sequence continues at coordinate 544,280 of LPNX011197827.1, forward strand.
ATCTCCGCGTCAGCCAGCAGTTCCGCCTTCCCTACAACATTAAGCCCTTCATCGATGAGGTATTATGTGATATTTCTCCTCTTGATGTTTGTGATGTATTATTGGGTCAACCATACTTATGGAAGCGACATGCTATGTATGAGTCTCAGCCTCATGCTGTTATTATTACATTGAGAAATAATTTGTACAGGATACCAGAGGTACCACCTCCTACTGCTATCTCTTTGGTTACTGCAAAACAATGCAGTAAGCTCATTTCCAAAACTGGGAAATTTGTTTTCTTGATGATCCACCCTCAGGAAAAGAAGAAGATCATGGCCATGGCATCTAGACATGGACCATCCACATGGAAACAACAAATGGACAAGGTCGTGGAGGAGTACAGGGACATATTCACCTCACCCACAGGGGTTCCTCTGCACTGTTAGGTCAAGCACCCCATCGATTTGACCCCAGGTGATCCGCTGCCTAATGGACTGATCCATTGACGATATATTCTAGAGAATGATGAAATCAAAAGGCAAATTTAGGAGCTACTGCAAAAGGGTCACATCCGGCCAAGTTCATATCCCTATGGGAGCCTGATCGTGTTGGTACAAAAGAAGGATGGGACTTGGAGAATCTGTATTGACTATCGGGCACTGAACAAGATCACTGTCCATAATAGGTACCCGATCCCATAGATTGATGACCTCCTAGACCAGCTTAAAGGGGTGAAATATTTTAGCAAGATGGACTTAAAGTCTAAGTATCACCAGGTACCGATCGAACCAACCGATGTGTGGAAGACTACCTTCAAATCCAAGGAGGGCCTTTTCGAATGGTTGGTCATGCCTTTCGGGCTGACGACTGCTCCTGCAACCTTCATGAGACTGATGGATGACATCATGCAGCCATTCAAGAACTCATTTGTAGTAGTGTACTTGGATGACATCATGATATTCAACTAGACTTGGGAAGAGCACCTCCACCACATCCGACAGGTCCTCCAAATGCTGCAGCAACACAAGTTGTGTGCCAATTTGGACAAGTGCACTTTTTGCATGACCCAGGTTTAGTATCTAGGATACATTATTGATGAGTATGGGGTACATGTGGATCCAACCAAGATCCAATTCATTCAGGATTGGCCAACCCCAACTACTCTAACAGAGCTTCGCAGCTTTCTGGGTCTTGCTAATTTCTACCATAGGTTTGTGTTGGGATTCTCTCATATCACTTGGCCCTTGAGTCAAGTCACCAAGGGAGGAGAAAAAGGAAAATTCTTCTAGTCAGAAACTCAACATAAGGCATTTGCAGAATTGAAACATCACCTATGCTGTGCCCCAGTGCTCACATTACCAGACTTGCAACAACCATTTGAGATCAAGACAGATGCCTCTGACTATGCTATTAGGGAATTCCTTACTCAATAAAGGGCATCCAGTGGCATATCACAGTGAGACATTGTCCAACACAGTCCGCAAATATCCCACTTATCACAAAGAGATGTATTCCATTGTACAGGCTTGCAAAAAATGGAAGCATTACATTTTGGGGAAAGAAACGATCATCCACACATACCATCGACCCTTGCAGTTCATACAGACACAAGGGAAGTTACAGAACGATCGCCATCATAAGTGGTCTACATATCTACAGTAGTTTCATTTGAATATCAAGTACAAGAAGGGAAGCACCAATAATGTTGTAGACTACCTCAGCTGACCACCGATTGTGGTGATAACCACCGTGCTCAACTCTTGTGGGAACAAGACCTCTGATTGGCCGCTTCTTTACAAGAGAGATCCAGAATTCAGCCACACATATAGGACTCTCTTGGAGGGAAACCAAGTTCCAAATTTTCACCCCTAGGATGCACTACTATGTCAAATGGGACACCTTTGTGTTCCTTCAAGCGAGCGTGCCAAGATGATTTGGGAAGCGCACTACAGTCGGGTCGCTAGGCATTTCGGGGTCGAGAAAATAGTGGTAGTACTACAGAATTATTTTTATTGGCCAAACCATCTACAGGACGTCGGGAAGTACATCCGATCCTGCACTGCCTGTGCCATTTCCAAACCGTCCATCAAGAAGCAAGGCCTCTATACTCTGTTGCCTACCCCTAGTCAACCTTGGGAATCCATATTCATGGATTACATGTCGGGCCTTCCTTCTACTAATCATGGCAACGACTGTGTGTTTGTGGTCATCAACATATTCTCAAAGATGGCCATAATGGCGGCCTGTAAGAAGAATATCACAACAAAATCCATTTCTAAACTCTTCTTTGAATGAGTGTGGGTACACTTTGGGATCCCATAGTCTATAATCTCAGATCAAGATAGCAGGTTCCTTAGTACATTTTGGTCTAGCCTATGGTCAATGCTAGACACCAAGCTCACAAAGTCCACAGCTTTCTATCCCCAGACTGATGGCTAGATAGAGGTCATCAACCGGATGATCGTACACATTTTGCGCCTATACAACTCAAAGAATCCATGCAGATGGGATGAGAACCTCCCCTATGTACAACATAGCTATAACTAGGCCCTCCACAACTCAATCGACCATAGCCCCTTTTAGGTGGGCTTGGGATTCCAGCCGCTATGTCCCATTGACGTAGCCATGCCATTTGCAGCTACTTAGGCTGATTCAGCTCATGTCCAGTTTGAAGTTTCTAAGGCGAACAACTTCATTGAGCACATTCAGCACATTTGACAACAGGTTCATGACATATTGGATAGTTCCAATGCTAAGTACAAGCAGCGGCATGATCAACATCAGGTGCAACACAACTTCCAGGTGGGCGACAAAGTGTGGCTACATTTGCAAAAGGAGTACCTCGCTGGACCCCACTGCAAGCTTCGCCCTCTCCGATATGGGCCATACACCATCACTAAGGATATCAGGGATAATGCCTTCGAGCTCAATATTCCACCATTCCTTGGTTTGCACCCCGTGTTCAATGTGGACCGCCTTTTTCCCTACCTTCCACCTCTACTAGACATATCTGACGTGGCCGAACAATTCACACCAACAGAGTTAAACCTTGATTGCATGGAACAAGCAAAAACTGATCAGATTATGGACAAATATATCAAGAATAGCTGCTAGCAGAAGATCCAGCTATATAGAGTTGTCAAAGCAGTCCAACTCTTTCACCAGGGAAAGTGGCTCACCAGAGACCAAGTTCAGCAGAAGTTTCGTCATCTCATGTAGGAACTCAATGCAATGGGGACCATTGCTTCCTAAGGGGGGAGGAATGATCCAGGAGGATATTGGTGGCCACCCACCATTATTTCTTTCAGTTTTCCAGTTTCCTTAATTGTAGCACAATTTACTATTTTTGGCAGTTTTCGGGTCCTAAACTTCTGGAGCCGTTTTGAGGCCCTAAACGACGTTTTTTCGGCATCGAATGGTCAGGAAAAAATGAGTCCATTTCAAACATGATATTTCCCATTTACGGATATAGTCCTTGAAGAGATATTTCTAACGGTGTATCATGTGCATCAAATGGAGGTAGTATGCCAAAGTTACAACCCCGGGAAATTGATGTACCAAGTTACCCAACGGGGCCCACATTCTGGCGTTTTCACCTCCTAGGGTTTGGTTTTTGGATGTTTAGGGTTTCCATTGTTTCTCAATAATATATAGGCCTTCGAGCCTCATTGTAACAGAGAGTTCAGAAGCATGTAGCCACCACATCTCTTCTCAGAGATAAGCTACCAACACTCTAGCTAGTTTATTTCCATTCTATATGTAAACAAGTTTCAGTTCTTTGATTAATGAAATGAAGTGTTATTTTCACTGCATATTTGTGTCTATGGTTATTTGTGTATTCTATTGAGTTCCTGCATAAAGCTGGATCATTGGAGGGGTGGATGGGCCATTGTTTTTGGCACACGAGGGCCACATCGGGCCATGTGTCAATGTGGTGTTCCATAATGGATGGATCTAACCAAGGCATTTCAGTGTAGGACCAGGAAAATATGTCGCAGAATTCTTGGAAGAGGGATTTGTAGGAAGAAACTTATTTCGAGGAGCATGATGCCCCCAGCATGATTTGTTCAACAACATCTTGGTTGAGATGTTGATTTTGATGGTTGGAGAGATGTTGGCCATGTTCCCTTCTTCGAAGGCATCTGGTGTCGGGATGGCATTCTTGAACTAGTTGACTTTCCCATGAATGAAATATTTTATTTCCATGAAAAACTGATCAGACCGCGACACAAGTTCTTCGGGGAGGAAGAAGGAATGATGGTGAATGCCGTCCCAAGGGTATTCCAGGGTGGTTAAGGCTTCAAGTATCTCCCCATCGTTGCGAAAGCAATGGTGAGACAGGTCTGATGGATTGTCAGTGATCGCGGAGATAAGAGGGTCCATGGAATTGGACATCATGTAAATGGACATGGTGTCTGAAGAAGGAGGTGGGGGGTGGATTTCTTCGATTAGAGAGATCTCAGATTCAAGGGAATGTTGTCGAAGGTTGGCTAGGGCTGTTTGAAACTCGGACAAGTCCTAGCAGTGGTGAGAATAGTGTCCATACAGTCCGTAATGGGTGCAAACATGGTTTGTTCTCAACGACTTGTTTCTCACTATTGGACCGCTTGGGAGTTCAACCATGGGGATGTTTTTCGTTGTATCCATGGCATCCAAATGCATGTAGATTATGGGAAGCTCAAGGAAATTTTGAGTTGCATGGCCCTGTTCTTCACAGACGGTGCAAGGTGGGATCTGTCGAGGTTCAATGATAGATTTTGCGTTTTTGCCCCTGGCCCTTTTTGGGTGGGGCAGTATGGGTGCAGGTGTGGTGGTTTCTTTTTACGGGATGGGTGGAGGATGAGATTTGAACGCAATGGGTTGTACAGGGGTTAAGACTACCCGGGGCATTGGAGGTTGGACGGGTGGATCGAGGTACCACACGAGAATCCCCAATGTGAAATTAGGTAAGTTTTAGGTAGCCATTACTGGCTTAATCATGACGCCAGGCGGGGGAAATAGGAAGGGAATTGTGTGGACTAGGGAGGAGCCCAAATAACTCCCTGATGGTGGTATGTGGGTATGGGGTTGTGGTTGCGGCTGTGCATACTGCTGCGGCTGCAGATGGAATTACAAATGTGCATACTACTGCGGCTGCGAATGATGTTGTGGCTATAGATGTTGTTGCGACTGTTGTTGGGGCTGCGGATGCGGTTGATGTTTAGGTGCCACAGTGCTGGATGGGAGCATGCACATATCCGTAGTCTCATTTGGTGTTGGAGGTGGTGACACTAAGGGGAAGGAAGCCATCGTGGTGGTATCAACAAAAAACCCAGGGCCCACATTCAACAATAGGGAGGCTGGTATGTTGTCAACCATGGTGTTGGCTGCAGGGATAACATTGGCGGGTGCGGTTAGCCATTGTGGATCCATGGTATTGATTGTAGGGATAACATTGGATGGTGTAGTTATCCCTTGCATATCGTGATAAATTAGTTGGTCAATAGTCACGATTTTCCCTTCGTGAGGGAACATCATGAGACGAAAAATAGTTGATGCTACGGTTCTCATGGCGTACATATAACTTCTCCCGAGGAGAAGATTATAGTCCAACTGAGCATTGACAACCTCTATGTCAATCAATACTATTTTACTAGCTATGGGGACATGCAGGAGGAAACCTTGGGGTTTAGTGGGATGGCCATCATAATCCCTCATAGTAGCGCTGGATGGTTGCAGGATTGGAGACCCAAGTTTCTGCCAGACTAAGGTTGACATGACGCACGTGGATGCCCCCTATTCCATGATGCACCAGTGCATGACCAAATTCCGAATGGATAATAGGATCTAGAAAGCAATGGTTGATGGAATCCGTGGTTCTCCATTCTCTATGTCGAATGTGCTCAAATTGGAGTTAGAGGGGTCTACGGCACTGAGGGTGGCTAGTAAGGCCTTCCATTGTGTTGAGAAAGTTTTAAGTACCTTAAGAGTAGACATGGCCATGGGTGTTTGGGCCAAGTCATCCACGATGGTGTAGCTCTTAGTAGCTCTAGCTGTGACATTGTTGGCAACCCACCGTATGGGGGGGGGCGCGGGGGAAAAGGGGGTAAGTGAAGAGGTGTACTGGTTGTTTTGGATGTGGATGCCGCTAATGGATCAGCAGGTTCGGTGTTAGTTCTGTACTAATTTCATCTGGTCTGTAAGCTGACCTCTTCGGTTGTCTAGGCTAGCAGATGATGAACACTTGATTATGTTGTCGGAGGTGCAGTCGAGGTGATGGGATTGGGTTGGGGAACTGTTGCAGTTGCTACCAGTCCTTGGATCGATAATGGGTTTTGGAGAACCATAGGAGGAGGCCCTGGTGGTGTCGGGTTGTGTTGAGCTGGGGCTGCCGTATTGGTGGCATGCTAAACCTCATTCTTAATGTCCTTCTTAGCGCGACTCATGAAGGGACACTCATGTGTATATTTCCCATAGATCTCACATAATGTGCATGGTTTGTTTGTGCACAACAAAAAGTTACATCTAGGTGCATTTGGTTGCTGAGGATTCTGGGCTGGCAGGTTTTCTTGAGTATTGTTGGGAGGATTTGGTTGTTGACCGCCTGTTTGTGGTTGGTTGTTTCCTTGATTCCTGGCTCAGTTATTTCTGGCTTGCCCTTGTTGGTTATTGGGGGATGGTTGGTTGGGACAGTTTTGTTGTGCAAACACTTGTCCCAAAGGTGCTGGCGGAGTTGGGGCGGGTGCTTGAGCTGCTTGCACTGGTGGTGCATAGTAGACTTGGGGGGGATGGGGTTGCTACAAATGTGGGAATCTGTCCTACATATTGTTGTGTCAGTCAAGTAGGTGTATGGGTTTACTACTGTGGTGTAGGTTATGCATAAGAGGTTGTAGCTTCAGACTAGGACATCATTCTTGCATAGTCAGGAGTTTGGTTTGGGTAGGCAACACTAGGGGTGTTGCTTAGTTGTGGTGGCATCGTAGGTGGTGTCAGATGATGCTGTGGTTGATGGGAGACAGAGCCTATGATGCCATCTGCAACATGGGATTCCCTCGGAGCATCCCGGTAGGAGGTGCATACATGAGGAGCGTCTGGAATGATGGTGTAGAGGTATCCAGACTGTGCGTAAATGAGGTAAAACTGTTGGGCCTTTAATATGGCCTCTTCCTCTGTTTGGGGATGTTCAGATGCAACTTCCTTGGCTATAGGTGGAAACAAGGTTTTTAAGAACCAGTCTAGGAAGATCCTGTCATCAAGCTTGATCTTGCACAAGCTGCGACATTGCCTCCACTCGTGGATGTGGTCAGTGATGTGGGTCGTATTTTTTTGGTGGCAAGATAACAATATTTCCATTCCTTCATCATATATGACGGGATTTGGAAATATTGCAGGAACATAAAGGCCAAGGAGTTGAAGTCTAGGTACTTGGATTGTGGTATCTCAATGTACCACTTGGTTGCATCACCTGTGAGGGTGTGTTGGAATAGTCTAAGTCTGATTGAATAATCTACGATGCTGTTTGATGAGCACCATAGGTGAAATGTCATTATATGGTTTTGGGAGCACTCCCCTGCCTTCCCTTCAAACTTAGGGATGTCTGAGGGGAGTTTGGTTCATTAGAAGAAATTTGGGGTCTAAAATGGGCCTTATAAGAAAACACACCAACAATAAATTTGGTGAGATGGAATTCAGGAACCAGTAGAATTTCAATAAAATGAGTCAACCATAATGGTTGAATTGACCTATTTGTCATAAAAGAAAACTACTTTTTTTTCTTCGTATTTTCGACATATCTCCCTGTGTTTTTAATCAAATTTCGAGTGGGAGAGATTTTTGGATGTGGAATTTAATTCCTTATCAAATGAGTACCCACAATGCATACTTTTTATGGACCCCTCTACCCCAAAAATAAGAAATACCTGAACAAATGTGATGGTGACATCATCATCACATTTTTTCAGGTATTTCTTATTTTTGGGGTAGTGGGGTCCATCAAAAGTATGCAGTGTGGGTAATCGTTGGATGCGGAATTAAATTATGCATCCAACGATATCTCTCACTCAAAACTTGAGTAAAAACACAGGGAGATATGTCGAAAACACGAACAAAAAAAGTATTTTTTTTCATTCTTCGTCCAAAATTAATAACTATTATTTTATTCTTTTAAATATTATTTTATTATTTTCCTTAGGAAGCCCATTTTATTGTTAGTTTTTCAACATTTAAGCTAGCATTATGATAAGATCTTTTCACTGAGAGAATAACAAGCACAACAATCACATAAGCACATCACAAGAGACAAGAGACACAAAGATTTTAGGAGGGGAAACCATAAATGGAGAAAACCCCTCAACTTCCTCTAAGATAGTATCACCACAATATGTGATCCCAAAACAGTAAGATGACCTCCCAACACAACATCAGCATTTTGTCTTCTGTCAAGCCAAAGTATTTCCTTCTCCAAAGGTGCGCCATACTTGAGAGAGCAAGAGAGCTAAGTCACAAGTGATAAATAGAGAGACTCTC
>LPNX011197827.1:556724-654612 GCA_001517045.1 Pseudotsuga menziesii
CCTTGGAGGCCATTCAAGGTGGCCATCACCACTTTTGCATTCTTTGCTTTTTCTTTTACCACTTCAAGTAGCTTGAAATTCTGGAAGACCTTCAACAGCTTTGNGTGTCTGAAACTTCTCACTGAGGTAACCTCGCATGTCTCTGATCCAACACCACATGTTTCATCAAAATTGGTTTCACCATTTGGGATTTATGATCCTTTTCCCAAGGTGACCTGTTACTGGACTGTTCAGAACAGCGAAGTTGTATGGCATGCCACGTGTCACTGGTTCATCTTCTGAGTCTGACCTTCGGAAAAAAGAAATTAAAGTCCGTGCCCTTTCTGGAACATCTTCAGCAATTCCATTTGGACCTCTGTAGCCCAAGATATTGCATATCGCCCCAGGTGTCCTGTTTATGGATGATTTCTGGAAGAGGCTGGAACCCTAGCTTGGAGAGATCATATCTCCTGGAATACAGCGAATCAGAGGCTGCCCTTTGGACACAGTGTTCATCAGGATTGTATCTTAGGCCCCTACGATTGTAAGCTTCTGAGACTTCACCAATCTCGGAATATAGTGACTGTACCAAAACTTAGCAGTTTTAGTATTTAGGGTTTCTCCTAGCCCAGGGTCAAACTAAGGTTTGACTTTCCCGGAGTTTCACCCAACCAAATTTATTGATCTAGGTCTCTAAATTTCGGTTTTGATGAGGAGAAAAATCCTATGCTGGTCTCACCCAAAAATTCGTCTTCTGTAGAAAGCCCTAATTTGCACATCGAAACTGAAAATGCTTGAAATTGAATTCTGCATCGACAGAACGATGCACCATTTAATGGAGAGTCATCTTAGCATACTTTTACTGAAAATCTGTGGAGGAAGATCCACAAAATAGGAAGCCCTAGTTCCTGTAGCTACACAATGTCTTCTTCTCAGGTTAGCTCTGATACCATGTTAGTTTTTCAACATTTAAGCTAGCATTATGATACGATCTTTTCACTGAGAGAATAACAAGCACATCAATCACATAAGCACATCACAAGAGACAAGAGACACAAAGATTTTAGGAGGGGAAACCATAAATGGAGAAAACCCCTCAACTTCCTATAAGATAGTATCACCACAAGATGTGATCCCAAAACAGTAAGATGACCTCCCAACACAACAACAGCATTCTGTCTTCTGTCAAGCCAAAGTATTTCCTTCTCCAAAGGTGTGCCATACTTGAGAGAGCAAGAGAGCTAAGTCACAAGTGATAAATAGAGAGACTCTCACTCTCTATTTATATCCTTCCGTTGAATTGAAGTGCACTCAACCTAATAATTACTACTCGAGCCTACACCTTAATTAGTGTATAATAACCCAAGTGCCCCTTAAACTATGGGGACTTACCTAATGACTTGATATGACTTGTTTACATTATTAATCCTCCCGATCGGAACATCGGGGCATGACCACATGACTCAAATACATAATAGAAACATCCCGGAATAAACATCGGGTTACAATATATGAAATACATAGAAGAATACATTTCGAAGTTACATATACATCAACATTTATACCTCAAATTTCCTCTAATGAGCATGGGAGGCCAAAAGGTTTGATGACAGAAGGGGTCATTGGTTAGCCTGGACAAGTCAGGTAGGTTGAGGCGTGCCATGAAGGGGAGGTTTGACCCAAGGTTGATGTGGGGTTTACTGGAACATGATGTACTTGCATGACTGGGGGTACTTGTGGCACAGTTGTGGACTGGCCAATGTCCCCAAGTGTGATAGGAGGGGCCATGTAGGTGGAAGAGCCACTACCCCCAGGCATGCCAAGCGAGATAGTGTGAGTGGACTGGCCACTGCCCCCATACATGATAGGTGGGACAGTTTGACTGGTAAGTATGGGTGGAGGTAGCTAAATTATGATAGCCTGCATGAAATTTCTAGTACCACTAGCAGGTGTGTTGGTGGTGTTGTTGGGTGTGGACATGGGTCCACTGTTAATCACGAGTCCAGAAAATGGTTTCATATTTGCACCGGCCATGGAGCTAGATGGTGCGGTGTGTAAATATGGATCATATTGTTATGATTATGAGTCTAAGTTAGAGGCTATGTGGCCTTCTGATGGTTTAGAGGGTCATCGAGAGTGGTCTCTACGACATTGGTTCAAGGACCCAAACTGTGGTGGATCGCCTCTTAGGTGTGAAGAAGAGCATGGGGGATCAATTTTGTCTGGTTGGTAGTTCAGGTGGTGAAATATGGTAGTGAAATTCTGGACCCCGATTTTAGTGGCTTCCTATTGGCTTTCAGGTGGTCACTCGACCACCAATACTTCCAAGAGACAGTGCTTGGATTTTTCCTCACAGGAGTTCTAGTTAATCGGTAAGGGTCGTTGCCCGTTTCGCTTGGAAATTCCTCTCAATGGCTAGCTGATTTGGGGTTCCCGTGGTACTCCTCACAATGATTTTCTGGGCTAATCCCAAGTACTTCCCATGGTTAACGTAGTTAGGGACTTATGTCCTCAAAGACTGCAAGTGTTTGAATTAGTGTAAATTAATTAATTTTAATGGCTGGCTCAGCATCATTAACTGAGTTTGGTTATCTTATTTGGTATGGTTGTGTGCATGTCCATTGTATTTCTGTTACTCCCTTGGTGGCTACTTGTATGGTTTATGAATATTTCACAGATATTTTTTGGTTTATTACAGAACTTATAACATGGGTAAGTTGTTATGAAACTAGTAAATTGTGAACAAAAAATTTAAAACATGCCATAAATGAATCTGAACTATGGTAGACTTACTAGGTGACTTCCTTACACCTGTATTCCTCTTCGACTAGGAAAGAGTGACGGGATCTCAACACAGTAGGACCAATCCCACTCGTAGATCCCCAGGTCACTCTCCAAGTGCAAGGTTGGTCAACAGGGAGGACGTGAACGCCATGAGCCCCCCTGGGCCTACCACCCCATCTACCTTCCAAGTCACCCATTTTTAGTGGTCTCAAAAAATCCCAAGTGAAGTTCCTATTACTATATGAGCCTTACCCTTCGTCTTATCCTAGAATTCACCGAAGGGTGATGACTGGGTAGAGGAGGAAGGGATAGGAAAGGTGTTAATTTCACAAATTGAAATTTAACCTACAATAATTTATTCAAGACTTAAAATAGATCCATTATACCATTAACCAGTTAAATTTATAATTGATTTACATAGATTGTATGAAAATGAAAACATACTGCTGGACAGAGGCGGCTGAGCCGCACTGATAGTTCAGACAGCTTAAAAAACTGAATCTAAGAGACAGATCACCCTTTTCGACAAAAATTTCATGAGGGGGTCGCTCAGGAATAGAAAATAGGTGTGATTTGGCTCCTGAGAGGGAAGTCCCACCTTTCGGTCTTGAATGAGCGACTTGGTCACCCCTTTCAGCCCGATAAGTGTGACCTGGCGCGAAAAGTTGAAATTTTTTTAACCTGAGCTGCGAACGACCGGAAGTAAATTGTAATGTGGAAGAATGGGCTTGGTTTTTCCTTAAGGAGGCTCGGTTTTGAATGTAAATGCAAAAAGAAAATATCTAAACTAGATTTAACATAAATTGAAACTTGGGCAAAAAACAAATATAAAAACTGAAAAACTTGAAAAACAATCTAGGGATCTTGTGGGATGGACCTGGTATGGTCGCCAAATATGTAGTAGGGATTTTGGCCTAGCTATAGGAAGGAACAACTAACTTTCATCTATAGGATGAAAGGGTAGGGTTCCTGTGGTTGAAAGAAAAACCTTCAAAGAAATGTTAGAGCTAAGCTATGAAAACCCTGCAGGAAATGGTTAGAAAACAAGAGAGATGGCTGGAAGAAATCAGAGGAGAACCTGCAGGAAACTATGAGTAAATAAACCTGTAAACAAAATGATTTAGAAAACTAAAACTAAAATGAAAGAAAGATGGTTATACCTTCTTTGTGGAAATGGGCCACCATGCCCTAGCTTTGGAAGCACCTCTCAATGGGCTGGAGTCTTGGATTGTGGAGCAATGGAAGAGAAGGGTGAATGGCTTGAGAGGTAAATGGTCTCAAGGCACTCACACTGGAAGAAAAATGATAGGGAGAGAAAAATAATTTTTAGAGTGTTACACCAAAATATTTCACTCTTGATCCATGTGTCAACCCTTTTCCTAATCCCCAAGTTTCTCTTTGCTAAAGTTGATTGAGATTGAGGTTTTCCCTGCCTTTTTTACCTCTCTAGGAAGGTCGATGCTCTTGTCCTTCATTCTAGGAGAGCCAAAGGTACTTTTTACCTTCATGTTAGGTGCACCGGTGCTGATGCTCTGTCTCCCACTGCTAGGAATGCTGACAACATTTTTTCCCTTTTTGGAATGTGCGCTGGTGGTGTTTTGAGGGAAAAAAACGAAGCTTCGAGACCCTTCTCGAAGGTGGATGAGGTGGATGTCGATCCCTATTATCTAGGTGAGGTGGCATTCGGTTTCTAACCTATTGGGAAGATCCCTTTGATCCCTCCTCCTAATCCTCAACCTACTCTATCCCTTTAGCCTTATAAATTAAACCCTCTCTCCATTTGGAAGAGAGGAAGGTCTATGGTACTTTTATGCTGGTGGAATTTCTAGGTGGCTGACTATTTTGCTTTGGAGGCTTTGGCTTGGATTGTTGGATGGAATATTGCAGCGTTAAGGCTAGGTTGTAATGTTCTTTCCCATGTAATTATATTTATCTCCTTGATTACATTAATACAAATATCTTTCCATAAACATTGTTGTTGTTAATGATGTTTAAAGCTTTCTTCCTTAACTGTTAGCTTAGATCAATTATATGTTTGGATACACATATGCTGTTTGCTTGTTTCCACATGCTTTATAGGGTTTTGCAGCTGTAGATCTGAAGATTTTAGGCCTTGGATCAACAAAGAGAGAAGAGGATATTCATATTTCAGGTAGGTGATCTATCCCTTACTTTGCATTTCCATTTGATCTTGGAAAGTAGGTTGTATTTTGTATTTGATTTGTTCTAGATCCAATTGGACTAGGGAGATCTAGCTTGATTCTGATTGAGTATATTTATTCAGTAACATAGAGTGACCCCCACCCCTCTATTTATAGTTTTTTCATGAGCTTTTAGGGTTTTAAGCCGTTGGTCAGGGCTTTAGCCCCTTTTTTGGGCTTTAAGCCCCTTTCACCCAATTCTTAGCTCCTTTGGGGGTTTTAAGCTCCTTTGAGGGATTTTATCCCCTTTTTGGAGGTTTTAGCCCCTATGAGACCTATTTTGGCTCTTTTTAGGGGTTTTTAAGCCCTTTTCATGTTTTTGAGCCTTTATAAGGGTGTGGGGGTCAAATGAGGGTAGTGAAAGGTAGTGAAATATATGTCTTTGGGTGGTGTAGGTCATTTGGAGCTTATTGAGGGATTTTTTGGGTTAAAAAATACAATGGTGTTACAATACATAGGATTCAAATGCCATGGATAGGCTTTGAATATACCAACTTAGATTGACTATCTACCTAACTTAGTGTGTCTAAATCACTGTTGGAGTATCACTAGTCTAACTATGGATGTCTCAATCACTGTTGGAGTATCACTAGTCTAACTATGGATGTCTAAATCAGTTTACAATCAGTTAAGTGATTATTTAGGAGGGAAAAGTCACCACTCTCCCTTCATGTATGCATAACTGGCGCTATGCTAACTGAAAATGATGTAAATGATTGTAACTGGAGGTTGAATCAACATTGCTTCTTACCAACCACAACCACCTGATGGAGGCTACCGACGACACTCATATTAGTCTCCTATAATGTATGGATTGGAATCAGTGGAACTAATGGCACCAATGGCACCGGTGGCACCAATGGAACCAATGGCACCAATTGCACCATTATTCACCGTGGCACCAAAAATCCAGTAAGGTGATAAATGATCTACTAAGCTAGGAAATAATAACAAATAGAATATATTTGAGAAAGGAGGATTATTAATCCCAATTGGTAGTGTTAATGCAAAAAATTGCTTAAATTGCTCTACACATCCTACACAACATACTAACATCTATTTCCTAACCTTTTTGGACCTCCACACCTATGTTTTGACCTTATTCCTCTCCAAAAAAGCTCAAACATATTAAAAAGGGCCTAAAAAACCCACAAAAGAGCTAAAAATCTCACAAAGGTGCTAAAAAATCCAAAAGAGCTAAAAAACAACCAAAAGGGGCTTAAAACCCTAATTAGGGTCCAAAACCCTAAATGAGAGAAAAAACTATAAATAAAGGGGTGGAGGTCCCCATCACACATGACTAGTTTTCCTCCGTCGTTACTATGCTTGCATGAGTCCTTAGAGAGACCATCACTCTCAAGCTACTCATCCCAACCATTCCATTTGCCCCAATTTCTCCCCTTCTTGTGTGTTTAGTCAACCTCCACATTACCCAAACCTATGGAGAAGTGATGTTGTTTCTAAGTTAGGGCATGGTGGCCCCTTGTTCAAGTAGATCGGAAGGTATAACAGTTGCTGGGAACTCTATATGCAAGTTAATTAAAGTCAACATACAGAATATTCAATATAAGTTATCAACCTAGGAAAGTATTTTTGTTGCAAAGATAATTTTTCACTGTCTGTGCTTAAAATCTAAGTAGCTGATACTATTGAATAAACTATCCTACCTTCTTGTTCATCCCAACTCTTCCCATGATTAACTTGATCAAGTTTAACTTCTTAAGAATGCATAATCACAAATACCTTCTTACAACCTTGATATAGAAATAAAATATTTAGAAAATAAACATCTAGATTTACTTTTGTAGAAAGTTAAATCCTAAATTACCAGGCCATCTGAAGATCCATTATAACTATCTCAATCCAACTTGATTTAGAAGTCAGAAATGCATAAATTGAAATCAACAATTATAAATATGAATGGACTGAATCAGTGAAACTCAAGAAAGACAACAATTGAAAGAAACCAAGGATGAGCTCGGCTGTTACAGCTACCACACAAGTGCATAAGGAAAATTAGTCTACACAGTCGACTGTCACACCAGTCTGCTGCAACTTACAAGAAATGTGATTACTGATCAATTGAGGAAACACACAATAAATCATTACTACTGTAGCTGTTATAAAAGAATAGATATACTATAACATCCAAACCACACGATAGAGAAGATAAATACCTAATTAACTCGATGATCTCTGTAGGAAGGCGGGCCCAGCCTCCAAACAGAGACGCCGAAAACTACCACAAGTCAAAACACAGAAATCAGAAGAATCCCGCTCCTTGTATTAGATGATGGAATCAAAGTACAGTCTCTATCACAGCTTATACAATATGATCAATTATTTTCCAACCCTTGGCTTTGGATACTCCCTAATATTTATACATTAATCTTCATAACTTCTATCCACTAATATCGGGAAACCATGAAGATCTATGATCTTCAGGCTGCCCTATTACAATGCACTATTATAGTTGTGGTGAAACATAAGCAAATAATATAGGAACTTTGTTGCATGAGCCAATAATGAAATAACAGAACCAAATCAAGAATTACTATGTTAGTTGCATCTACCCTTAAATAATGGCACGCTGCTGAACCGAGTATTTTGCAGCCTTGGCTGTTGCAGCTTGCGTAGGATGAGGATATTTGACTATGTTTCACCTACAAAGATAGAGTCCGTGGGCATAGCTGGCAATAGATATTCATTTCTTCTAGAATCTGCTTGACTTGATGCACCTGTATCCTTCATGCTTTGAACAATCTTCATAAAACCAAATTATTATCATAATTCAAGAGGTAAAGCCCTATTTATTACAATCATAAGTATTAATAAGATAAAACAATAAGTAATAATACCTATGAGGAATCAGGGCTTTGCTGAAGGAAACACATCTGTTAGGTGCATCAAAATAGGGTAAGATAAGGAAAAAAGAGTATATCAAGTGTGGTAAAAAAGGGGTCATTTATGGGCCAACCATCTCCCCCCAATTGTCCTGTTGCATGTACCTATGCAACAATCTCCATTGTTTCGAATCCAAATCTGTCCTTCTACTTTGTTCATGGAGAGAGGAAAATTTATAAGGGAGCTCAGGTGATCCCTATGTTTCTAGAAATCCATTGTAGGCAACCCAATATCTCCAGCACTACTCTTCTTCTACCTTTGTAAAAAGGAAATCTTCCCTGTATGGTTTTTCTGGTCACTAGATAAGAGGAAATTTGAACTTGAGTCCCAACCAATTATCTCCACACTTCCTTATACAAACCACATATCCTTTGAGCCTTGAAAGATCATGTTTAAAATTCCTAAAACAGTAAGGGTCCCTATTCTGGAGTGATAAAGGGGCAACCTGCCATCTATGCTTACTGCCTTCCAAAGATGATTGCTGTTGCATGGAAATTTGGCCAACACACCTAGAGATGACCCTTTCTTGAAGTCCAGCTATCTGCTGGGTATTGATGGAAGATGTAAGCCTTTGTTGCTATAGATAAAGGATAAGGTGAGGGGATTGAGGCTCACTTCGAACCCAAAGATATATTAGTGCTGGCCTCATTGTGAGAGTAGGTCTGGAAAGATATTTTCCATTGCACATGATTACTGAAAAAGGAGGAAAAAGCTCTTATCTAAGCATATCCAAGGTAAGGGGCAGGGTTCAAATGGTGGTCCAAGGGACACACCATTTCATGTAGGTAAATTTCACAGAGCAGGTTCTACTCAATGAAATTACTTTCCATAAAAGTTTCCAGAAACTGGGCTGAGGTTTCCATTTCATAAGGTCTCCCCTCCTTTACTATTTTCAATTTAAACCAAATAAATTGTTCAAACAAAAATATAGGGTAAGAAGGAGATGGCACTTTGGTGCTTAACAATTCCCGGGAAAGAGTATACAGCTCTTCCTTCTCTACCTGCATAGATTTGAACTTTTTCAGCTCCTTCAATTCTTTCTGTATCTCTTCCCATTGTAATTTCTAGAACATTAACTCTTCTTCCCATTTCTCCCTTAGTTCCCTAATAGTCTTTTCATTATCAACGAGGGGGATCATTCCTTCTTGATACTTATCCACCCACCTCTTCCATTTCATCACTTCCATTTTTAACAGTGATATTTCTTTGATCAGCCCCTAGATTCTTTCATCTCCTTCATTTTCCTCATCATCAGAGTCTAGATTGAAAAAGTTCTGGGAAAATTGAGTGCATACCTTGCCATCTGATGTTTCAGCTTGGAAATTCTACAATGGGAGTGTAACGACTTCTTTTATCTAGGTTTCAACAGTCTCTGCCTGCATAGGAACTTCTACAACCACTCTTGGAGATGCTGGTTCTTGTGTAACCAAATCCTCTTTTTGAAGCTCCTCTCCTTCAGCTCTAGCCTTTATGGGTACTTCTGCCATTAATTCTGAGGATGTTGGTTCTTATGTGAGATCATCCTTTTCTTGAAATTATCCTTCAGCAGCTTCAACATTCAATTGTAAAGAGGTTGGTTCTTGTGTAACAACTTATTCCTGAGTTTCAATTTCCACATTTGCCTGAGTCCCAACTACATCTTTTTGGATTTCATCCATGGCTTTGATAGGGAGATGCAATACTACTGGTTCTTGTGTATTGGCATCCTGTCCCCTGATTTCTTCATGTTGCTGGAATTTCTCTTGAGTTAATTCCATATCTCCCGAAAGATAAGACTATTCCCCAAATACCTCACTATCCCCTGATGACTGTGACTGCATCTATTCATCTTCTCCCAGCTCCACATTAGGGATTATATCCACCTCAAGATCAATTGTTCTCGTTTGAAATGGAGCTTCAGCAAGGATTTTTGAGGATGTTGGTTCTTATGTAACAACATCCTGATTGACTTTAGTATCTTCCTGTTGCTAGGACTCCTCCACTAGCTCTGTATCCTGATATGGTTATGGGGTCACAGTCAAGAGTTCTATGCTTGGATCAGGAATTACCTCAATCTCTAGTTTAACTGATTCTTTTTGAATGGTATATTCAACAAAAATTTCTGAAGGTGATGGTTATTGTGTGGCAACACTTTGATTGGTTTCAATCAAAGTGTTGGTTATTAGGCTGATCCATCAATTCTGATGGCTGAGGTTGTAATTTCTCAGCTTCTTCCAATTCTATATCAGGGATCGGTCCTAATTCTGGTTCATCTTCTTTCCTTAATTCTACATTAGGTGCTTCTTGTTGTTCTTCAGCTGCTGGTGCAAGATTTTGGGTCTCAAATGCACGCACTATGACTGTGTAACCTGATTGACTAAAAATTTCCCCACATGCAGGGCAGACTACTTTCTCCACTTCTTCATCCTCCTTAGCAGGAGATGATCCTTCTAACTGGTATACAGCTTCTATCAGTGTGTGAAACCTTCTATCTATCTGTTTCTTACATACCTCCTTCCAATTCTCCAATTATTTTCAAAGAAATTGAACTTCTTCCTTCAGTAACCCATTTTAATACAAAATCCCCTCAATTTGAGGTTCTTCTTCAACATGCTCCCATGGCGCATTGTTTGTCCTTGGTCTCAAAATGGGAAATTCAATGTTTTCCTGAATATCTACCCATTTTTCTCATGCTGCTTCAGCTGCTGTGACTGAACTCGTTCTCCTTCTCCTTAATGGTTGAGATGCTTGTGTTTATTCTCTTGACCTTCTTCTCTTCCTTCTAGGTGCAAGGGTTTCCAAATCCTCAGTAGACATAGAGGGAATATTACCTGTTTCAGCATCCTCTCTTTCCTCTACCATCTCTGTTTCTTTTTCTATTGAAGTTTCCCTCCATTGAGGAGAGGATTCGATGGTGAGGACTTCTGTATTCGCTTCTATAACCACAGATCCCAGAGCTTCAGCTTTAGCTGTCATAGAATCCAATGATTCTCTTGCTTCAGCTTCAGCTGCTGGAGCTCCCAAATTCACTATCTCCTGTATAGGGTTTTCTACTGCTACATCTTTCGCTAATTCTTCCTCTTCTTCTGATTCTATCTTAGCTCCCCCCCAACTAAATTGGAGGGACTTAGGTCATCTTCCTCTTCCTCCAATTGGACATTCAACAAAAGTGTAGGTGCCCTTACTTCTATGATGGGAATCTCAGGCAAAGGTATAGGTCCTGGGGCTATCTAAGGTTGGTCGGTAAATTGCTCCCATGTTTTATTTCTCTGATCTAGGGCCCTTAAGATTAAAATTTTAATGAGGGCATGATGGGTAAGGGAAGAATATGGATGCTTAGCTGCTTTGACAAAGCCTTCCATGTGATGCAGGTATTTAAATAGAAAAAATGGAACATTAAGTAGATTTCTGTGGCGTAAATGAGAAAACAGTGGGAAATCAAAATGATAGACAGTCTGGTACCTACCTTCGGAGGTGATATAATTCTTGAGGAAGATGACCACTTGGTCCCACAGGCGAGGTAATGATTGTAATTCTATGCCCCATCCTGATGGATGCCATTGTTCATCTGCCACCAAAAAGTCTTCTACTGTGGCGACATTGGGGGTTCTTCTTCCAAACCAAGCTCTTCCTACTTGCGAGAGCCTGGTAACCTCAGCTACAATCTCCTTAGAAAATTCTATCTGCAAACCTCTAACCTCTGAGTAAGTTTATGTAAGGTTTAAGGAAAACTATAGAAAAACTCAGTCCAGCTCGCGGCTTCAAAGATAGCGAAAACTTCAGCATTCTTTTGTAGTGCCTGCGTGTTTGGAGGTTCATGCTGGGTCGAGATACCCATGTTATATTTCTTTCTAAATTCTAGTATTAGCTTAGCAAATTGCAGGATCCAACAATGGATACTTCAGCGTAGGACATGCACGAACAACGGAGGCTGAAGTTGGCAAATTTGGAAAGTTCAGCATATAGTCATTGGTAAGATTTTGCCCCAAATTAGGAAAGGGTGGTGGTTGTGAAATAAATTTGAGTAACCATTAGATCGTGGGAATGGAAAGTTAATGAAGTACAGTTGTAACGATAGATATAAAAAGGTAGGTATGATTAAATATGTCAAATATACTTAATGATTAATCATGTAAATAACAAGAACTGTACCTTAGTAATTATGGGATGAATTGTAACTTCTCGGAGTAATACAATGTATCAATGCGGCCTTCAAATTTAAACATTATTGCGTGCATGCTACCATGATCCTTCTCTTGTCAAACCAAAAGCTATCTTATCGATCCTGATGGAATAATAATTAAAGTTGTGAAGTCAGCCTGAATTGGAAAAATCACAGGCGGCAGAAATTCTGGACAAATTTGAAGAAGTTGCAGCCCGATTATGGAAAAATCCGGAGGAGTTGCAGCCACAATCCATAGTTAAAGTCAGCCAAATTAGCAGAGTTGCAGCCAATAAAAAGAGTAAAAGTAGGCAAAATTTCAATGGATTCATGGCCACTGTAATGGAAAAATGGCCGATATTTTACGGTGTTGCAGCTGTGGAATGAAAAAATAGGCAGGTTTTTACGGTGTTGCAGCTGTGACGGGATGAAAAAATAGGAAAGGTTTTACGGTGTTGCAGCTGTGATGGGATGAAAAAATAGGCAAGGTTTTATGGTGTCTCTACTATGACGGGACGGAAAAATAGGCATGGTTTTATGGTTTTTCAGCTACAACGGGAAGAAAAAATAGGCAAATTTTTTAGAGTTGTAGCTGCACTGAACTGTTCATCATTCCAATTTTCTCTTGTAAGGAGCTTTTCTAGGAAATAGAAAATTACATAGGGGCTCATCATTGTCAGGCCCAGTCATAACCATTTCTCCGTGAATAAATTCCTGCATAAATTCAAAAAAAAAAAAACAATCAAGTGTAAAGGAAGAAAAAAACGGAAAAAGGACTAAGCATTAGCTTATTTATGTACAAATATTTTGTGTAGAAATTGCAGCGACTTTCTAAAGATTGACAGGGGTAGAGAAATATTCCTTCCCTTGCTCCAATTGGTATCCCATATCAGCTACAATCTGTGAAACAAACACGTCACTTGAAATTGGTTTATGATACAGTCGCAGCCTGTGACCGTTAGCGAATAATGGTGCACGATTCTCATCGATGGTGACTAGGCAGACTGTTCCATTGTCGAATACTCTGTCTATCAAATATGGACCTAACCATGTTTTGCATAGCTTACCTTTAAAGTCCCTTTTGAATCTTGAATCATATAACAACACCCGGTCTCCCTCACAGAAGACTCGCTCCTTGATGAACCTGTCATACCAATTGGATCTCTGTTGCTGAATTAATGTTGTCTGATCCACAACAACTATGCATTTTTCCTCAAGTTCATTCAATTGATTCAATCTATTCCTCTGGGTTTCAGTTACATCTAGGTTCACTTCCATGGCTGTCTTCAGGGTTTTGATTTCGAATTCAATGGGAAAGACATTGCTTTTTCCATACACCAAGTCATAAGGGGAGAAACCTGTAGTATTGCGCCACATAGTACGATATTCCTAGATTGCTTTAGGAAGTCTGTCAGCCAAGTCTCTGCGTTGTTTCCTGACTGTTTTGGTGAGGATAGCTTCAATAAATTTATTGGTACTTTCCACTTGGCCATTGGCCTAGGGATGGTAAGGTGAAATTATCCTATGCTGAATATGGTACTTCTGTAGCAAAGATTCAAATTTGTGTGACACAAAATGTGGTCGTCCATCTGTGATTACTTCCTTGGGTATTCCAAAATGAGTAAATATTTCTCCATACAGGAAATCTATTATATCCTGGTCATTGGCCTTCGCCAAAGCCACAACTTCTACCCATTTTTTCATGTAGTCAGTGCAAACTAGAATGTAATATTTTTGTTTTGAATGTGGATTGATAGGATCAATGAAATATAAGGCCCATCTGTCAAAAGGTTCCACCACCAATTGTGGTAGAAGAGACATTTCATCCAATCTATTAGGTTGGCCCATTCTTTGACAATTGTCACAAGACTGGACATATTTCTTGGCATCCCTGAAAACTGTTGGCCAATAATAACCCATTATTAGCACCTTATGACCTATTCTCCTATCTATAAAATGTCCCCCACATGGCTCATCATGACCGACCTTCAAGATATGGAATATTTCATCCTCCCTTACACATCTCCATATCTCAAGATCAAGACCTGTGTAGAAAATATGTCCATCTATCCAACAATACCTAGCACTTTGTTGAATAATCTTCCTTTTCTCTCTTTTTGACAAGTGTGCCAGAAGCTTACTTGCAGCCAAGTAGTTAGCAACATCTACATACCAAGGGGAATGAGCTAAAACTGCAAACAAGTGTTCATTTGGGAAAGAATTCGCAATTGGTAGGCTATTATCACTGTTAGTAAAACGAGATAAATAATCGACAACAAATTTTTTATTTTCTAGGCCTTTCAATAATGGTAATATCGAACTCTTGTAATAGTAACATCCATCTAGTTATCCTAGCATTAGTAACTGGTTTGTTCATTAGGTACTTGATGGTTGAGTGGTCAGTGTGTACAAAGGTGGAATACCCAGTGATGTAGTGTCTAAATTTGTTAATGGAGTAAACAATGGCTAAAAATTCCTTCTCTGTAACTGTATAATTGAGTTCAGCAGTGGCCATGTTCTTACTGATGTAATAAATTGCATATGGTGCTTGACCATCCTGCTGACCTAATACTGCTCCAATGGCAATGTCAGAGGTATCTGAGTAAATGTGGAAAGGCAGAGCCCAATTGGTCCCCCTTAATATAGGAGCTATAGACAGCCTATTCTTGAGCTCAGTGAATGCTATCTCGCATGCATCATTCAAAGCAAACTGTACATCCTTCATCAATAAGGTAAATAAAGGAGAAGCTAGTTTGGAAAATTTTTCTATAAATCTTCTATAATACCCAGCATGCCATAAAAATCTACGTAACTCTTGCTGATTTCCAGGAGTGGGTATGTTTTCAATCACCCTAATTTTGGATGGATCTACTTGGATATCATCAGTAGAGATAAAGTTCCCCAACACTACTCCTTCACTCATCATCATATGGCACTTTTTAGTGCTCAAAGATAGCTGGGTCTGCTCACAATGTGTTAAAACCTTTTCCAAGTTTTTCAATGCCTCTTCAAAGTCCCTTCCATAAGGGGTAAAATTTTCCATGAAAATATCCATACTATCAATAACAATTTTTGAAAAGATGCCAATCACAGATCTCTGAAATGTGGCTGGTGCATTGCATAAGCCAAAGGGGAGCACCTTGTATGCAAAGGTACCCCAGGGAAAGGTGAAGGTGTTTTTATCCTGGTCTTTAGGAGCAATCTGGATTTGATTGTACCTGCTAAAACAATCCTGAAAAGAGAATAAATTCTTCCCAGATAAGGTGTCAAGTACCTGGTCGATGAAAGACAGGGGAAAGTGATCTTTTTGTGTCACCTTGTTCAGCTCTCTATAATCCACACAGACTCTCCATTTTACATTCTTCTTGGGTACTATCACGAGTGGAGACACCCACTCGCTGTCTGAGATGGGGTATATAAACCCTGCTTCCAAGAGTTTTTGAATTTCTTCCTTCACTATGTCCCTAAGATTGGGTTTCATCCTTCGTTGAGGTTGGCACACAGATCGGGAGTCACTTTTGATATAAATGTGGTGGGTGTGTAGATTAGAAGGGATACCCTTCATGTCTATGTATACCTAGATGAATTCCCCCTTATGTTTTTTTAAGAGAGTGATTAGGCGTTCCTGTTCATCCAATGTAAGATTGGGATTTATATTCAGGGTTTTACCAGGATCTATCTCGACTGGAACACTTTTCAAACTTTTCAACACTAGAACTATGTGAGTATCACTGACTAATATCTCCTTTGTGAGATTTTCTTGTTCTTCTTCACCTAGAGTACTATTCAGGATCTGATAAATTTGTTTATTGACAGAAGTGGGTTCACTAATGAAATTATTCATGGCATCGTCCTCTGTTTCATCTTTGAAAGTCAAGTCCTTCCCTATCGTTAACAATGGCTGAACTCCCTCCTCTTCCTCTAGCTCCATCCATAATGGAGTTTCAACTTCTAGAATCGATCGAGCTGGAGGATAGAGTTTAAGGTTATTTATCTCGGTGCTATATGATATGGTCATAGATCCAGACCGACAGCTGATGCAACCATAATATGTAGCTAACCAGGGCCTTCCTAGGATCAACGGGTGTCCTCCTAGCTGCGACTTGGGTTGTAGAACCAAGAAGTCAGTCGAATATTCCCAGGAATAAACTGAGACAACGAGGTCATCCAAGATTTGCTTGGGTTTGATGGTGGACCTATCTGCAAGTTCTAGAACAGTAGGAGTTGGCTTGAGATTAATGAGCCCAAGTTTTCTTATAGTTTCTATGGTCATGACGTTAATAGCTACGCCTAAATATACCAGTACGTTTGGTATCTGCGTGCTCTCAAGCTGCACAGTGACAATGAGATTCTGAGGATCATCGTATTTGGGCAAGAGGGTTTTTCCCATTATTAATTTAGATAAATTCCCTATAACATGGACAGTGGGAGGATCCTTGAGTTTTATTCCTGGTTTTCTTGTACACAGATCTTGAATAGTTCTGTCATAGATAGGCACATCATGAAGGGCCTACAGTAGTGGAATTTTGACATAGAGTTTTTTCAACTCTCCTAAGAGGTTAAATTGAGGTTGTTCCACTACCTTCTGTAGTGTTAGTATATCAGGATATGGTGGTTCCCTAATCAGTCATGTAGGCTGTGTGTCAATAGATGTTTCTTCTTGTGTTTCAGCTAGTATCTTGGTAGGATTTTCAACATCCTCAATAATGGGGATTGCTGCATTGGATAAGTATTGTTGGTTCATCCTTTCTTCAGACATAAAGGATGGAACATCCTCAATGACCAAAGGCTCCACTACCCTCCCTGATCATAAGCAGATGTAGTTATAGGGAACTAGAGTAATGGAGTAAGCGTACATGTTGGCAGTCTCAAATTGATGGACCGATTTATTGTTTGGGTTGGGGTTAGGTTGAGCAGGTAGCTATGGTCGTATATGCATATTGGGTGCAACATTGTTCTAGAGTTGTAGCTGCGACTGCTGATACTACTGATAAGGCTGAGGGTATTGCCGAGGAGGGTATGGTTGATGAGGAAACTTTTGATGTGGAAACTATTGAGGAGGTTGGTTATGGGGAAATTGGTTGCCTAGATGGAATTTCCTCCACCTAGGAGACCAAGAATTCTATTGGTTTGGTGACTGTGTCCAAGAGTTGTAGTAGAATTGTCCCAACCAACCGGCCCCCAATGAGAAACAAGGGAAAGGTAAGAAAATATGAGCTAGGAACTGGGGTAACAACCAACCACAAGGAGGCGACCAAAATTTGAAGCCTCCCAACAACACCCGTGCTAACCTGCCAGTTCAAAACTGTCAACAACCTAATTCACCTGGATGAAACGATCCGTTATGGAACAACCATCCGTGAAAACTATGTGATGTCTATGGTCATTACACACACGAATTCCCCCTCATGGGTCACACCAAGCAGGTTATCCAGAACAAATATTAGTGCGGTACCAATGTGAAAACTCAATATAAACCCAATCCAACACCACCATACCCTCCACCCATGGTGCTCTAGAACCCATTACCACTCCAAGGATTGGTAGCAACCGCACCTGTGCCCCCACCTTCTCCCGCAGCTCCCACCACGGCCCCGCCTACAGAGACATGTGTTCATCACATGCTGGAAATGATAACTGGAGAGGTCAACTTGCATACTAGGTGCAATATTTATGGGTCCATTACTGAAACCGGTGAACCATCAATGACATCCACATCCAACACAACCAACATGCCACTTCACCTACCTACACCCCCCATTGATGGGGTGGCCCGAGGACCATGATTCCCCATACGACGAATTACTAACAATGTCATGGCTAGAGCTGCTTTGAACTATACCATCGTTGGCAACTTGGCCCAGTCACCTATGGCCATGTCCACTCTAGAAGTACTGAAAATATGCCCTCTGACTCCAGATTGATCACATTTGATTTGGACAATGGAGAGCCCATAATGCCATCAACCATTGCCTTCCAAATTCCAGTATCAATTCATAATTTGGTCATGCATCGATATATTGTTGATGAAGGGGCATCCACCTAGGTCATGTCGATGTTGGTCTGGCAGAAACTCAGGTCCCCTACCCTCCAACCGTCTACCCCTACACTACGTGCCTATGATGGTCACCCCACCAAAGCCCAGGGTGTTCTTTCACATGTCCCCATATCATTAGCTGGTAAGACGGTTCTGATCGACATAGAAGTTGTCAATGCTCAGCTAGATTATAACCTTCTCCTTGGATGTAGCTACATGTATGCTATGAGAGCTGTGGCATCCACCATTTTCCTCCTTATGATGGTCCCTCATGAAGGGAATATTGTGATAGTGGACCAATTAACTTACCATGATCCGCAAGGGCCAACCACACCAGACAATGTCAACCCTGCTATGGATACCTCCATTGACAGTGCCGCCATCCCTTCCAGGATGACTATCGGTCCCAGATTGTCCGCTGACACTTCCATGATGGCTTCTTTTGCATCCTTACCTCCCCCACCAACATCAAGTGACACTATAAATTTGTGCATGCTTTAATCCAACAATGTTCCACCTAAACCCAAAGCACAACAACAACCCCAAGCACAGCTGCAGCCCTAAATTCAATGACAAGGGAATTATTGGGGATCTCTCCTAGTCCATACAATTCCATTCCTTCCCCCCCCATCTGGAGTCATGAGTAAGCCAGTGATGGCTACTTTGAAATTACCCAATTTTACATTGGGTATTCCTGTGTGGTACCTCAAACCATCTGCCCAACCTCCAATGCCCTAGGTTGTGTTCACTCCCAGTCAACCCATTGCGGTAGAGTCAATCCCTCCTCCTGGCCCACAACAAGCTCCTTCCATTATTGAGTCAGCTCCACCTTATCCAAAGAGGGCCAGGGGAAAAAATTCCAAAGCAACAGTTGAACCCCAGCAGACTCCACCTTGCACCGTGTGCGATGTACAGGGACATGCAACCCAAAATTGTCCAGAAATCCCCATCCTTAACACACATCTAGATTCCATGGACACAAAGAAGAATATTTCGGTAGTCATCCTCCCGACTCAACCAATAGTAAAAAACAAGTCTTTAAGGACAAACCATGCATACGCACTTTATGGATTTTATGGACATTATTCTCACCATTGCCAAGACTTGGACATGTTTACAACTGCCTTAGCAATCTTCGAAAACATTCCATTGAATATAAAATAATTGTCATTGAGGAGATCCACCCTCCGGTTTCTTCCTCGACCACCATAACTATTTACATGATATCTAGCACCAGTTTTCCTTCTGCGTCGTCGGCCATGGAATATCCACCTGATCTATCGCAACAACCCTTATGCGATGACAAAGAGATCTGTTATACCAACACTAGTTTTACCCCATTCCCTTTAAACCATAGTGTGGAATCGGTTCTTCCCATTGAAGGCCATATTCCATCACCCTGACTTGCCAACAAGCTTCATCTTGGCAAGGGGGAATACCTCTTCGCTGACTCAGATGGTCGCCTCTTGAAGAAGCCTTGCAACGAGATCTACCTCAAGAGATTGTATGCCTGATATAACCACCACAAGTCACTTATAGTGTAGTTTTTTTATTTTTGTTTTGCATCTTTTTTTCCCATGAGTCGGTGACCCCCTCCAATAGTCATTTGACATTTAGTCATAGTGAGTTCATTGTAGAATTCCTTTGCATCATTTGCATGTGAGCAGGTAGATATGATCCCTTCCCCTGCATTGCGGGTAGCCCACTGGAGGGTGCGGTCCCACATTTGCACATGCACACAGTATGTCGCATGTATGATCTAGATAACACCATCCTAGCATACCATCAGGTCCCTAGACCTTTCCTGGAGGCTGAGGCCTCTATGTATCTCCTTAGTTTTCCATGATCATGTATGGATCATCCTCTACAAGAATATGAAGCTGCCACCATTGTGCTAAAATCTCCTGGGTCGAGAAACAACCTTCTAGATTGCCTCCCTCCCTACTGATTCTTTGGGCCATATTTATGGAGTCACGTCGATTTGCGTACCACCACACGAATCACAAATGGTATGTTGAGATAGCTCTGTACCCATAGGCCTCCATTTGGTCTAGTTTTCCCTGTGCACCACTGCACCAGGGGAAACATCACTAGCTACTAATTCAGAGTCATCCAGAGTCCATTTGAGACGTTTTTTCACACCATTGGGTTTGGTTTTACATCCTCTGTCTTTTTTTGATACCCTTGTCTCGTGCTCCCACTATGATTTCCAGGGCCATTTCTTGGCAGTCACCCCAATTTGCGTGCCTCCATGTGGGTATTCCTCTGTATGTCTTGGCATGTTCACGAGCCATTCGCTCCATCCATACTGCACAGTTGATCACCTTTGACCACCGCTCATCATCTCACAAGGAGGCACCATTAGTTCCCCCTTACTTAGTTGACAGTTATGGAGTTTCTATTAAGCTCTTTTCTGACTCCTAAATGAATGAAAAGATCACTGAGCACACTTGCTTCCTTTCTCGCTCGTTAAAGTATTGGAAATAGTGTTTACATAGTCTCATTTATCTCCTTTTGTGGTCTGTGTAGACTACCATACAAAAAGGACCACCTTGGCACACTCACACCAGGAATGTTTCCCTCTGCATCCTTTTATTCTCTCTTGGGAAATGGGAACAAACTCTACAAAAAACCTCATTATGGGTTGTCTTTAAGCTCTTTTCCATCCTTCTCATCAAGAAAATATTGTCGAGCAAACTTGGTTTCGTTCATTCTCGTTAAAGTATTTGAATGACCATCCAATCAGTACAGGTTTAATCTTTTCCGGCCTGAGTGGAATACCAATGGTAAAGAAGTCTCCCATTCCCCCAAAAGGGTGGGTGAGCTATCCTATGTACACTTTTATCCTTTTTCAAACACAAGAGACTATCAATGAAAAATATACCCCACTGGAGTCTTGTTCATTCTTTCAGACTCTCTCAAATTGAAATTACCACCGAACATTTACTTTCTTGGGCTCGTTAAAAATCCACGAGATCGTTCCATAACGATGTATTTAGTTGCCACCCCATATGTTACTGTTCAGAATAATTCCCCCATTGGGTCACCTTTGTTCATAGTATTCTAAGATGAGTCTTCCTTAGATCTCCTCGATATCAAAATTCTAAGCTAGCTCCCCCCAAGTATTTCCCATCTGCAGTTACATTCTCGGTATTATAGCTACGATCCCTCTCTCATGAGTCAAGTTCATTTGTTTCCAGGTCAGCCCTACCGTCATACTCTAAACAAATTATTTTTGAGTCATCTGCACTCCCCCTACCCTTGTTCCCCCACTCAGTGTGCCTGTCCCCAGATTGTCCCACAGCCTTGGTTATCCCCCTTGTGCTTCTTATCAAAGAAACCTTATTGCCTTGATATGTTGCAGGTCTCCCTCTGTCCATGACAACACATCTATTCCAGAGAATAGACCCAGAGGTCCCTATATCCTGGTTTCATTAACCTCATTGATCAATTGCTTGGACCACTTGAGAGGAGTCCTTAGTGCCTCTCGGGATGGTTGGGTCTCACATGCTTGACTTCAATGACATCATCGTACCATTGAGATTCATACATGGTATTGGTCTGTGCAGTATTTGGTCGAAGACCCCGATTAGCACCTGTCTCTAGCACATTGATGAGTCTATTAAGGGACCCAGATAGGTTCATGTCCCTTATGATTTCCGGGTTGTGTTGGAAACAATGATCAGAAGCCTCCAGAGTAGTGCTTATGTATAGATTCACGATAGATGCGGCATATTGTACCACATAGACTCTGAATCTCTGTCAGTGAGTCGTTACAATTATGTAAACTTCCAGATCTAGTAGGTCATCAGTTGTGAGGACATTGTATTCCATGAGAATACCATGGGTCCGACGTATCAGTTCTTCAGATTAGTATTGTATTCAGCCTCTCATTGAGGCCACCATTATGTAACAACAGTTGTATATGATCAGCTCTTGCATTTTGGATCCTTGATCTCATTATTCTTTTGACATTGTTATGAGCATGGGAATGCCTGCATCCTCCATATACATGTCACATATTCTTTGTATTTCACCCATTGATGGGAACCAACATTAATAAAAAACCAAAATTCTCCATGTATCGAATGATGTAGCTTCTTCAAAGGTCTCTCCACTACCAGGATCCTATGATGTTCATCGGTCATACGATGAGCTCCTGCCCTCACACATCAGGGGGCAATATGTTAACGCAAAAAATTTCTTAACTTGCTCTACACAACCTACACCACATACAAACATCTATTGCCTAACCTTTTTGGACCAGCACACCTATGTTTTGACCTTATTCCTCTCCAAAAAAGCTCAAAAATATTAAAAAGGGCCAAAAAAACCCACAAAAGAGCTAAAAAAGATCACAAAGGGGCTCAAAACCCCAAAAGAGCTAAAAAATAGCCAAAAGGGGCTGAAAACCCTAATTAGGGTCCAAAACCCTAAATGAGAGAAAAAACTATAAATAAAGGGGTGGAGGTCCCCATCACACATGACTGGTTTTCCTCCACCGTTACTATACTTGCATGAGTCCTTGGAGAGACCATCACTCTCAGGCTTCTCATCCCAACCATTCCATTTTCCCCACTTGCTCCCCTTCTTGTGTGTTGAGTGAACCTCCACACTACCCAAACCTGTGGAGAAGCGGTGTTGTTTCTGAGTTATGGCATGGTGGCCACCTGTTCAAGTAGATAGGAAGGTATAATAGTCTCTTCATTTTTTGTTTAGTTTGTAGATTGTATGTCTTTGTTTATTTTTGCTACTAATAGTTTTTGTTGCAGCTAGCTTTTCCATTGTAGACTCTACCCTTTCATCCCTTTGATGGAAGGGAGGTGCATTAGCACATGGCCATGGTTTTTACCTAGCTGCAGGTAGGTGAGTAAATTCGCACTACCTC
This sequence comes from Pseudotsuga menziesii, assembly GCA_001517045.1. Classification (NCBI taxonomy): domain Eukaryota; kingdom Viridiplantae; phylum Streptophyta; class Pinopsida; order Pinales; family Pinaceae; genus Pseudotsuga; species Pseudotsuga menziesii. The sequence continues at coordinate 579,659 of LPNX011197827.1, forward strand.
CCTTAAATCATGCAAAATGGTGTTAGAGAGAGTGGGATTGATCTAACTGATGGGGATTAGAGCATAACTGGACATAACTGAATAACTACTGGAGTCAACTATTGGAAATTGCTGGTGGCACTCCAAGTGGGTTCCTAAATTATAGGGATTGATCCCTGGAGCACAAAAATTCATGCAGACAGGTGCAATAAGTGGTATATGTCCATTATATGTGTCACCCATGCACCGATGAAGTGATGAATACCTCCTAAGCTAGGTAAAGAAACAAATATACTTATGTGGTCAAAGGGAGGATTAATAATAATCCTAAAACATTGACAATAGTTCCATTGAAGAATGATGATCAATTTATTTGGATGTTAATGCAAGCTGTTGTATATTTTGAAATAATTGTATGCGAAAATAAAAAAATGATGTATAATATATTGGACATAGTGTCCCAACTGAAAGAAAATGGGCAACCAATAAATGTAAGAATTACATACATGTTGACATCTTGATTGTGGCAGACCTTTATGTTGTCCCATTTAATACGACAAAGGGCCTCCTATTCATATATACTAAAATAAAGTTTCTTATTCAATTGAATTCTCCAATTTTGTTGTGAAATGTTACATCACTAATTAAATATATGGATGATTAAATGTTACAATACATGCAAAAAATTTATGATATAACAAATTAATCCAAACATGATATCCAAACACAATAATTAAAATTCAAATGGTATGAATAATATAATATTTTTTTTTTCATTTTATGATGAATAATGGAATTAAATGAAAAAAAAAAATATATTCTAGTCTGATGTCACTAGTTGTAACACCCCGGTTTGGATCCTGTTTGCATTAAAAGATACATGATGTATATATTGTATTTAATCGTGGTGTGGAGCTAAAGGCAAAATCCCCACCATTGATTTGGTTGTGTTATGTTTCGGCAATTGGGATCGTTGCCAATGGTATATCATGCTATCTGACACATTATAGTTTTGGCATCATCTACATATGCACTTTAATTAAAATGAACTTACAACCAGCTACGACGGTGCAACGATAATGAAAAGGGCATGATTTTCCTAAGGATAAGGGGGGGATTGTTAAACCTTGAGCCTTTGGGTGAAAATACATGTGTCAGCTGTTAAACCCTTGATGTAGTTGTGGCAGTTATTGCTGGGTAGTGGTGGGTGTGGCAGGACTGTTAGTCCTTGCCCACGTGCCCACTCCACTAGTAGACTCTTCTCTCCACAACTTCATGGGATGCTTCCACTCTCCCACTCTGCCAAGCTTGTTCATCTCATGCATAGGTTCGACTTCCTCATGCACCATTCGGGGGATTATCCTTCGTTTTTCCATCTCACACAGAGAGTCATTCTCTCATCCCAACACACAGGATTCAGCGTAGTTTTAACTCACGCAGCGAGTTGGGAAGTAGTGTTCTGCCACCCATGATTTCCAGGGAAGGAGCCCTTCACATTATAGGTGATGTGTATGTGTGTTTCCATACCTATTTGTGTCCTATGTATATGTTTTTCCCTTGCCTAGATGAGAACCTGACTTTCCTCTTCGATTTTCGGGCTGTGCAATTGTACTGTTGCTTCATTATTGAGTCAGGGGCTGTGGTTTTCCCCACGTTGTTCGTTGCTGTGGGTTTGAGTTACTTTTGGGTTTGCTGGCTCTTACTGATTCGTTTTGGCCATGATAGGGCCAAGAACGACTCAGGGATCATTTTTGCCTGTCTAAGCTGTGAACCACTTGTTGGCGGCATGTATGCAGTGGTTGGTCTTCAGACTGTGTTGGAGTGGGATGAAGGCTTGGTTTGATTGATAAACCTGGGGTGTTTGGGAGCCACACAGACAGAGTTAGAGGGTTGGCTTCCTTCTCCACAACCTTGGAGTAGCACTAGAAAGGGGGGTCAGGGCCCGAGGGACTATGTAGCAGAGAAGGGACTGATTTCCGCGTGTTGGGTGTGTGTGGGTGTCCTAGAAGTCAGGCTATTTCTGGTGTAGGAGTCCTTAGCTCTTCAATGAGCTTGCCATCTTAGCATTCAACTTTTCCCAGCTCCTTGATAGCCAGATAAACCCTACTGTGTTGGCTTGGATGATTTGTGGACCTTGGCTATGTGTAAGCCTACTTAGTCCCTTATTCCTTGGGGAATCATGCCCATATCGGGGGTGGCAGTTTTGTTGAGAGATTGATGAGCACACTGGCCTATGATTGGGTGGAACGTTGCAGCGACATAGCTGGTTGCGGGATGAGTTCTTGATAAGATAAGTATTCTTGACTACCTCGTTTCTACAATCATAATTGATGTTTAATGAATTATGGTGAACATGTTGAATGCTGAATGAATGTATGTTTACTTCTACTGTGTATGTGAATCATTATGCATTTTAGCATGTTTTATGTTCTAAGCATTTTATTTCAGTATTTTATGTATGTTCATGTTCATGGGTGGTTTTCTAGGATGGTTAGTGTATGGTAGTTGTTAACCCAAAAATCCCCCACATAGCTCTCAATGGCCTACACCACCCAAGGACACCATCTCATAACACTCATTTCACTCCATAAGACCTTCCATTTGACCCCCACACCTCCAAAAAATCCCAAGGATGAAGAAAAGGGCTAAAAACCCCCAAAAAAGATGCCAAAATAGCCCCCTAGGAGATAATAAAGCCCTCAAAAAGGGGCTAAAACCCTAAAAGGGGATAAATTTAGGGTGGAAGGGGCTAAAGGCCCAAAAAAGGGGATAAATCCTTGACTAAGGGCTTAAAACCCTAAAATCCCTTGGAAAAACTATAAAAGGAGGGTGAGGGGTCACTCTCAAAACACTCCTCCTTTGCCTATTGTTATGCTGCCCATGGATGCTTTGAGACCTTTGCCTCTCAAACCACCCACATTCCCTCTCCTCAACATCCATTCCCACTCGAGCCATTTCTCCCCCCAACCAAGAGAGAGAGGCTTCCAGGAGCTAGGGCATGGTGGCCCATTTCCACCCAATAGAGGTATAATGTTTCTTTACATGTTTCTTTAATTGTTTTTGCTTTCTATCCTTGTTTTCTAGTTGCAGCTTTTATTATTGACATTGTTTGTAGGTTTCTCCATAGTAGCTTATGTTTGTTTTGCAGGGTTAAGGAGGCGGAACCCTAACCCATTTTCTGCCGAGGAGTTCACAAGGGCTTCATATCCCTCTTTCTTTTCTGTTATTAGCTCATAGTTTAGTCTAGTTTTAGTTTTCTGTCACTAGATTAGCTTAGCTTATTTTACTGTTATGTTTATGCTATTTCCATTTCATTTTTTCCTATTTTCAAAGAGTAGGAACCTACCCTTGTGCCCTATACGCACAAGGGATCCATTCCTACTTCTGCAGTGAGGAGAAATCCTCACTACACTCCACTGGGTTGATCCCATAGGATCCCTGGCCCAAAAATTTGAAGTTTTCAAGTTTTTTTTTTCAATTTTACCCTAGTTTTTAGAAATCTTATGTTAGACCTGTTTTAAATTTGCTTTATTTCCTATTTTAGTTAGTGCCGAAGCCTCTGATAGGCCAAGCTGAGTCAGACTAACCCTGATACCAGTTATTGTCGGCTAGATCTGACCCTGCATCACCAAAAAACCCCTTTCTGGAGCAAGGCGCTCTTATCGGGGGAAAAGGTGAGACTAGGGCGCTCTTAATTGGCCAACAGGTGCACCCAGGGCACACTTAATCCCCATACAGGCGTGACTTCATCCCAGAAGATTAGGTTGCGGCTATTTTGGCATTCTGTGTGACCCCCTCGCTCATTTCTGGAAAAATATCGCAGCCCCCTCATTGGATTTGGTCAGAAATGTGTGACCTGTCACACAGAAGTTATATTTAAGTTTAATTGACAATAATTTTCAGTTTTAGAGGACTGTTAGTGCGGCCCAGCCGCCTCTGTCCACCATTGCAGGTCTTTTTCAATTCCAGTTTTTATTTTCTGCAAATCAATCCATGAAAAATGTGTATATGCTAAATCAATCATTAAGGATTAATAAAATGAACTAGTCTAACTAAAATTAAATTAAAACTAACCATATTGCTACCCCCTTTCTCCTCTACCAAGTCATCACCCTCCGAGGTATTCTGGGATACGACGAAGGGTAAGCTCGTATAGATCTAGGCACTCCATGGTATTTTTCCCAAACCACTAAAACCAGGTGACCTGGAAGGTAGAGGGGGTAGAGAAGGAGGGCTTCTCACAGTGCTAATCATCCTCCCCGTTGACCAACCTAGCACCTGGGTGGTGACTTGAGGATCTACGGATGGGCTTAGTCCCATTGTGTTGAGAGCCCAACACCTTCTCTTGGTTGAAGAAGAATATCACTAAGAGGTAGACATTTAGTTAGGCCAACAATCCTGGGTTAATCACTATAATTGCTTACAAATTTTTGTTTATGTTTGCATACAAAACCATTATATGAACTCTACCATGAATTCATAAACCATATTGCAAACCAAATATCAGAACAAACAAGAAAACCAACACACCATACCAAATAATTAACCCAAATCAGTTCATGATGCTGAGTAAGCCTTAAAATTTACCAAATTGACACTAAGTTCAATCAATTCTGTAGTATTTGAGGACATAAGTCCCTGAATACTTCAACTGTGGGAAGTACTTGGGATTTTCCCAGAAACTCATTGTGAGGAGTACCACAGGAACCCCAAAGTAGCTGGCCGCTGAGAGGAATTTCCAAGCAAAACGGGCAATGACCCCTTCCGATTGAGTAGAAGCACCTATGAGGAATAAGCCAAGCGCTGTCTTCTGGTAGTCTTGGTGGCTGAGAGACCATCTTCTGCCAATAGGAAGCCATTGAAATCGAGGTCCAAATCTCATACCCACCAGTTTCATACACAAAAGTGAACACAATTGATCCTCCACGATCTTCCTCACACCTAAGAGGTGAACCACCACCATTTGGAACATTTGATCGGCACTGTTGAAGCCACTCTCAGTGATCTCTGAAATCGTCAGAGGGCCACACAGCCTCTAATTCTGATTCAGACCCATATCAGTCTGAACCAGACCTCCACACCGCACTATCAAGCCCCACAACTAGTGCAAACCCGGATCCATTTTTTGGCCTAACCTTAGCGAGTGGACCCATGTCCACATCACAACCTGTCACTCACAACTTGGAAAGTGATCCAAGCATAGTCATGTAGACTGTCATTATCCAATTTCCACCACCCATAGTGACCAGCCAAGCTGGCCTAGTGGTAACACATGGGGGCAGTGGCCCGCCCACACACACTGCCCCTCCGGTCACACAGGGGGGAAGTGCATCATCCACCGACATTTCCCCTACTCTCACACATGGGGGAAATGCTCTCGCTGCCCATACCATACCACCCACAACACTTGGGGGCATTGGGCCATCCACCATGGTGCCACCACAAGCACCCCTAGCAATGCAAATGCATTATGCACCTGCAAACCCCACCCCCATTTCGGCCCCATCCCACATCAAATTGGGGTCAAATATGCCCTTCATGGCTCATATAAACTTGCCTGACTTGGCTAGATTAATGAATGACCCCATCTGCCACCAAGCTTTCTGGCCACCCATGCCAACTAAGATGCCATCAGACATCGCAAAGTTTGAAGGCAAATCCGGGGAATGTCCCCAAAATAATATAACGACATTCCATCTATGGTGCTCATCCAATAACATCATAGATGACTCCATCAGGTTGAGAGTATTCCAACGCAACCTTACAGGTGCTACGGCCAAATGGTACATTGAGCTGCCACAATCCAAGTACCCCGACTTCAACTCCCTAGCCTTCATGTTCCTACAGTATTTCCAACTCCCTGTCAGATATGATGAGGGGGTGGAGATCCTATTATCCTATCACCAAAGCACCGCCACTCACATAATTGACCATATCCATGAGTGGCTGCGACGCTGTAGCTTATGCAAGATCCAACTAGACGATAGGATCTTCTTGGATTGGTTCCTTAAGAATTTGCTCCCACCCATCGCAAAGGACCTCACATCTGAACGTCCCCAATCTAAAGAAGAGGCCATACTGAAGGCCCAACAATTTGATCTCATTTATGCCCAGTCTAGATAGTTGTACAATGTCATTCCAGATGCTCCCCGTCCAAGTACCTCTTATCATGACACACTGGGGGCATCCCACACAGCGGACAACATCATAGGATTAGTCTCCCAACAACCACAACCTCGACCGACACCACCTACCATTGCACTGAAACCATGCAACACTGCTAATGTTTCTTACCAAAACCAAGCTCCGGACTATGCTAGAATGATGTATCAGTCTAGAGCAACAACCTCTTATGCACAACCTACACCACTGCAGTAGGCTCAGGCCATGGCTTGGCAAACACAATAGTATGTGGTGAAAATTCCCACATTTGTGGCACCACCACCCCCACAAATATACTATGCACCACCAGTGCATCAAGTTCAAGCCCCCACCCTCGCTCCACTGGCTTCATTGGGACAAGTGTCCGTACAACAAAACTGTCCCAACTAGCCTACCCCCAACAATCAACAAGGGAAAACTAGAAACAACCAGCCCTGCAACCAAGGCAATAACCAACCATAGGGAGGTGGTCAGTAACCGAACCCTCCCAATAATGCCACGACTAACTGGCTAGCCCAAAACCCCCCACAATAGAATGCACCAAGATGCAACGCTCTGTTGCACACAAACCAACCATGTACACTCTGTGATGTTTATGGGAATTACATGTTTGAGTGTCCCTTCATGGGTTGAGCTAAGCAGGCTATTCTGAACGAAGCCCAATAGGATGCCAGTGCTACAAACCAAGCACAACCCAACCCAACACCTCAAGAACCTCCCCCCATGGTGCTTCAAAACCCACTTCTAGTCCAAGGATTGGTGGCAACTTCTTCCCCTCCCCAATCCAATTCCAATGCTTTGGGGGCACCACCCATGGCTGAAATAGGTGTTCACCACCTGCTAGCCATGACGACTAAAGAGGTCAAATTGCAAACCAGATGGAATTAGTACAGTACCACCACTGAACCTGTTGACTCATTAGCAGTATCCACATCTAAAACAGTCAACTTACCTCTTCAGCTACCCCCATTTCCAAGCCCCCCCATACATAGAATCGCCAATAATGCGACAGTTGGAGCTGCAGTCAGCTATAGCATTGTGGATGATTTTTCCCAAACGCCAACCGCCGTGTCTGCTCTTGAGGTACTTAAAACATGCCCAACATAGCGAAAAGCCTTACTAGCCGCTCTAGGGGCAGCAGACCCCTCCGACTCTAAGTTGATCACATTTGACACGGAGAGCGAAAAACCACACATGCCCTCCACTATCACCTTCCAAATCCTGGTGTCCATCCAAAACTTGGTTGTGCATCAATGAATAGTGGATGAGGGGGCATCCACGTACGTCATGTCTACCTTCGTTTGGCAAAAGCTTGGATCACCAATTCTGCAACCGTCCTCAATGACTCTCCGATCTTATGATGGACATCCCACCAAAGCCCAAGGAATCCTCCCCCATGTCCCCATCACGTTAGACGGGAAGACAATCCTGATTGACATCGAAGTTGTCAACGCTCAACTAGACTACCACCTCCTCCTTGAAAGGAGTTACATGTATGCCATGCGAGCCATTCCATCAACTGTCTTTCACGTCATGATGTTCCCCCACGAAGGGAAGATTGTGACAGTTGACCAGCTCACCTACCATGATCTGCAAGGGTTAACAACTCCTGCCAACGTTATCCCTACCATCACCACCTTTGAGCCGCAAGGGATGACCACACACACTAACATCATCCCTGCAACCAACATTGTGGTTGAAAAAACACCAGCCTCCCCACCGTTGAATGTGGGCCATGGGTTGTTTACCGATCGCACCATGATGACTCCTTTCCAATTGGTGTCACCACCACTGACACAAAAGAAAACTGCGGACTTGTGCATGGTCTCATCAAGCACCGCTGCACCCAAATAGCAACCGCAGCTGCAGCCCCAACCACAACCACAACATTGTCCACAGCCGCAACATCACCCACAGCAGCACCATTACACGCAGCCGCAACCACAACCTCACCCCCACATGCAACCAACTGGGAGTTATGTGGGCTTATCTTCGGTCCATACAATTCCCTTCCTCTTTCGCCCACCTGGTGTCATGAGCAAGCCGGTCATGGCCACCTTAATCCTACACAACTTTGCGTTGGGGATCTTGGTGTGGTATGTAGATCCACCAACTCAACCAATAATGCCCCAGGTTGTGTTAACTCCAGTGCAACCTATTGCGGTTGAGTCTCACCCCCCACCCAGTCCGCATAAGCCAACCGCCGCACCCGCACCTGCACCACCCCAACCCAAAAGGGCTAGGGGAAAGAACACCAAAGCCACTACAAAACCACGACAAGTCCCACCTTGTGCCGTCTGCAAACAACAGGGCCATCCAACTCAAAATTTCCCTAAAATTCCAATGATCTGTGTGCATCTGAATGCCATGGATACGAACAAAAACATCCCCATGGTTGAAATCTCAACCATGCCACTAGTTAGGAACAAGGCATTGAGGACAAACCATGCTTGCACCCTTTTTGGCTTGTATGGACATTACTCCCACCATTGCCAAGACCTACCCGAATTTCGAATGGCTCTCGCTGACCTCCGTCACCATTCCCTCGAGTCTGAGATCACCTTGATCGAAGAATTTCACCCACCACCATTCCCTTCTTTAGACACCATGTCCATTTACATGATGTCTAGTTCAACTAACCTGCTTGTCTCCACCATCACTAATGGTACATCAGACCTATCTCTTCTGTTGTTTCCGCAGCCATAGCTGCAACCTCAGTTGCAACCTCAAGCTTAGTTACCTGGGAAACAATGGGGTTCATTCCCGATCAACATGATCCTTTTTATTTTTCTTTTCCTTTTCTTTTTCCTACCATCCAGGATTGTGAGTAATTCTACCTTGGCAACCCTCCATCTACAGGATTTCACACTAGGAGATCCTCTGTGGTACCTTGAACCACCTACCATACCTCTGAGGCCCCAGGATGTGTTGACTCATTTCCAGTCAATTGAGATGATGTTGCACCTACCTCCAGGACTTCAAGGACTCCTCCCATCCCTAGGCCTTCCCCTCTTCCTCCAACAGAGACTGGGGGCAATGCCACAAAAGCCACAAGCAATACCACTTTCTTGATATATAGCACCAGTTTCCATTTCGCCTCGTTAGCTGTGGAAGATCCACCTGATCTATCCTGACACCACTTACGCAATGACGGAGATATATGTAAAACCACCTTATGTTTTACTCCATTCCCTTTAAATGATATTATGGAATCAGTTCCTCCCATAAAGGACCAGATTCCATCACCCCGCCTCGCCAATGACCTTCGTCTTGGCAAGGGGTTATACCTCCTCGTTGAATCTGATGGACAACTCTTGGAGAACCCCCACAATGGGCTCTGCTTCAATAAATTTTACACTTAAACATCACCAATGAGTCACTTTATTTTATTTTTCTTATTTTCCAACATTTTTTAGCACAAATCAGGGGCAACACCATCAGCTGCTAATCCAAAGTCACTGGAACCGGTTCGAGACACCTCTCACACCTCCAGGCTTAAATTTCCATTTCTGAGACCATCGTCTCATGTTTAATTAATCATTTTCAGGACCATTCCCCACAATTCATCTTGATTTACGAGCCATGACATGATGATGCAAGTGTCTACGGACCGGTACTTGCATCACACTTCCCGATCACTACTCATGTGATTTCTCGGGCCGCCACCCGTTAAGGATTGTACCATACTTTTATTTTTGTACTTATAATTGTCTTTTTCACCGCACCTTACATGGACATTTGGACCATCATCCACAAAACCCTTTGTTTTTATTCCATGTATTTGACATAGAAGTGTCCTCGGGCCAACGCCCGTTAAGGAATGTAATTTTATCTTTTATTTTGTATTTTTAACACATAGATTGTCTTTTCTTTTTACCGCACCTTATGTGGACCTATGGACCACTGTCCACAAAACAATTTCTTTTCTTGCATGTATTTGGCATATAACTACCCCCGGACTTGCACTCACATCGCATATAGTCAATTTTGTCTAACGCAACACACACACAAGCTCTCCTGACCTCTGTCCGAGAGCCACCTTGGTTTGCATGCCTCTGCCGCACCGTCTCGTAGGCCTCTGCCGTGATCTATCCCATGCATTTATTGGTATGTTTGAGAGCCTTCTGCTCCATCCATACTACACGGATGACCTTTGGACCTCTATCCACTATCCCGACATGGGGGCACCGCTCGTACCACCGCAGTCGGTTGACCACATTGGAGTTTCGTTTAAGCTCTTTTCTGACTCCTTAAAACAATGAAAAGATCATCGAGCGTAGCTGCTTCCTTTCCCGCTCGCTAAAGTATAGGAAAGGGCGTCTACATCGTCTCGTTTACCTCCTTTTATGGACCATGTAGACCATTTCATGAAAAGGACCTCCTTGGCACTCTCAAGCCAAGACTGTTCCCCTCTGCATCCTTTTATGCTTTCTCGGGCAGAGGGGCCGCACTTTACGAAAAACCTCACCAATGGTTGTCGTTAAGCTCTTTTCCAGCCATCTCAACAAGAAAATATCACTGAGCAAACTTGGTTTTGTTCATGCTTGTAAAATTATTTGAATGACCATTCAGTCACTGTAGGTTTAAGCTTTTCTGGCCTGATTGGACTACCAACGGTAAAGAAGTCTCTCATCCCCTCCAGGATGGGCAAGATCTCTTATGTATAATTTTATCCCTTTTCAGACACATGAGACTACCAATGAAAAATAGCCCCCATTGGAGTCTTCTTCGTGCTTTCAGACTCTCTAAAATTTAAAGCACCAACAAGCATTTACCTTCCTGGGCTTGCCAGAAATCCATGAGATCGTACCACAATGGTGTCCCTAGACACCACCCCACAGAAAACAGTTTGGCAGCATCCCCACATTGGGTCTCCTTTCTTCAGAGTACTCTACAATGTGTCTTCCTTGGATCCCATCAGTATCAAAAGTGTCCACCTCCTCCAAGTATTTCCCATCTGCAACGATATTCTCGGTATTACAGTTATGATCCCATTCCCTTGTGTCTGTTTCATTTGCTGCCTAGTCTGCCTTGCCATCATACTCTGAAAAAAGGAAGTTTGAGTCTCCTACTCCCCCGCTGCCCCTATTCATTTCTTTCCCTTCCCTCCCCTCCCCCCCCAATTCAGTGAGTCAGTCTGCAGATTGCTTCACACCTTTCGGTTATCCCTCATGCTCCTGTTCAAGGAAACATCATTGCCTTGACTAGGGGCAGGTCTTCCTCTGTCGACACCAACAAACATATTCTAGAGGATAGACCCAGAGGTCCCTATACCTTGGTTTCATTTACATCATTGATGAGTCCCTTGGACCACTTGAGAAGAGTCCTTAGTGCCTCTTGGGATGGTTGTTTCTCACGTGCTCAACTTCAACTCCATCATCGCACCGTTGAGATTCGTATAGGGTTTGTTCCGTACAATACTTGGTCAACAACCCCGGATGTCACCTGAATCTAGCACATTAGTGAGTCCACTCGAGGGACCTAAACAGGTTATGTCCCTTGTGATTTCTGGGTTGCGTTGGAGATAGTGTTCAGAAGCCCCACCAGCGCTTCGATATACCTTTATGATTGATACAACATACTTGTACCGTAAAGACTCTGAATCTCAATTACCGAGTCCACATAGCTATGTACCAGATCCAACAGACTGTCAGTCATGAGGATATAACATTCCATGAGAATGCCATGGGTCCAATATACTAGATCAGTATTTTATTCAACCTCACATAGAGGCAACCAGCATTGTAACATCAGTTGTATATGATCGACTCTTGTATTTTAGAGCATAGATCAAATGATTCTTTTGACATTATCACGAGCATGGGGATGCCTACCTCTTCCATATATATGTCACACATTTATTGTATCTCACCCATTAATGGGAACCAAATTAATACAAAAACCAAAAGCCAGCATGCCCCAGCCCTGGAAGCACCACCTCTACATAGCAAATCCTATGATGTCCATCAGCCATACGTTGAGCTCCTGCCCTCACACATTAGGGGGCAATCTGTTAACCCAAAAATCCCCCACATAGCTGTCAATGGCCTACACCACCCAATGAAACCATCTCACAACACTCATTTCACTCCATAAGTGTAACACCCCGGTTTTGACCCCGTTTCATTAAATGTACATGATGTATATATCGTAATGAATCATGGTGTGGAGCTAAAGGGAAAATCCCCACCATCGATTTGGTTGTGTTATGTTCAGGGATTGGAATCGTTGCCGATGGTATATCATGATATATGTCACATATTAGTTTCAACATCATGTAAATATGCACCTTTAATTAAATGAGCCCAACCAGCTATGCTCACTACAACCATAATGAAAAGGGCACGATTTTCCTAAGGATAAGGGGGGTGGGGATTATTAAACTTTGAACCCATGGGGAAAAATCCATGTGTTAGCTGTTAAACCCTGTTTGATTTGCCCATATTTCCTTGTCTTATCCAACTACCATTTTTAATGCTCTGCAGAGTAGTTGAGGCAGTTATGGCTGGGGAGTGGAGTGTGGCAGGACTGCCAGTCCTTGCCCACATGCACACTCCACTAGCAGGTTGACCCTCATGTTTTGGAAAAACCACCACCACCATCACTCTAGGCAGACTCCACATTCACTCCACTCTCGTGACTACACCATTCTCTCCATTGTCTATTTATCCTCACGCAGGGATGGTAGTCTGTTCAATTCTCATGCATAGGCTTCCTTCCTATTTGCTCTCACGTAGCGAGCTAGGAGCTGTGTTCTTCACCCACGATTTTCCCTTGTGAATAAGCCATTCACATTCTGTGTGTGGATGTTTTTCCATACAGATTTTGTGGATTGTGTGGATGTATGATTTCCTTGTAGACTGGTATGGCCATGTAATTTCTTCTCATCACTTCAATGTTGAGATCGGGGATGTTGTTCTTCCCCTGATTTGTGGTTGCTGCCATTCTTCCCAAGATTCACGGGTTTGCTGTGGTCTCCCTTACGTTTTGGTTGCTGTGGATTGTATGAAGTCGATTTGGCCACGATAGGGCCAAGAATGACCCAAGAATTGATTTCCCCCTATCCAAGCTGTGAATTGCTTGGGTGACTGCGTGTATGCAATGGTTGGTCTTTGGACTGTGTTGGAGTGGGGATGAGGGCTTGGTTTGCTTGATAAAACTGATGTGTTTGGAAACCACACAGATAGAGCTAAAGGGTTGGCTTTCTTCTCCACCACCCCTGAATAGCACTGGAAGGGAAGTCAGGGCCTGAGGGACTATGTAGTAGAGAAGGGACTGATTCCTTGTGTTGGGTGTGTGTGAGTGTCTTAGAAGTCAGGCTAGTTCTGGTGTAGTTGTTACTAGCTTTGTAATGGGCTCACCAGCTTAGCATTTAGCCTTTCCCAACTCCTTGATGGCCTGATAAACCCAACTATGTTGGCTTGGATGTGTTTTGTGTATCCTTGACTATGTGTAAGCTCGCTTGTTCCTTATTCCCTGGGGAATCATGCCCAGCTCGGAGGTGGCAGCGTTGTTGAGAGATTAAGGAGCACGCTGGCCTATGGTTGGGTGGAACGTTGCAGCGACGTAGCTGGTTGCGGGACGATTTCTTTATGAGATAAGTAATCTTGACCATTTCGTCTCTGTATTTATATTTATTGTTTAATGAATATGGTGAACATGTTGAATGCTTGTATGAACGTATGTTTGCTTCCGCTGTATGATAAATAATCATGTGTGCATGTTCTAGTTCAAAGCATTCTGTTTCAACATTTTATGTACATACATGTTCATGGGGATGGTTGCCAGAATGGTTAACGCCATGGTAGCATCCTCTTCACCGGTCGGAGGGTCGGGGACATTACATTGTGGATCAGACCTCATGTTGCAGCATGGGCCTGAATGGACCGCAAAGATGCAGTGACAGAGGCAGGTTTCCTTCTGGCCAGCAGCAATCAGAAAATTTTGGACAGAAAAACCTTAATCTTCAAAATTTTTCTAAGTGCTGGAACCACTAGTCCATCGAAAGAATTAGTGACAATTTATTCTAATGCAGTGGTGCACTTAGTGGGAAGGCCACCCGACGGTCGATGTGGTGGAAGACAGAGGAAAGGGAAATTTGGAAAATTTTCTAAGTGTTTTGGCCGTCCGCACATCGAAACACCTAGATAGATGGATCACCGATACTTAGCCAATTGAGCGCTACCATTGCGGATGGCTAGACCACTATGCTCCTAAGGGTAAGGCCTCCGACCACCGACGCAGTAAAGAAAGTTCAAAATTTTTCTAAGTAACGAAGACATTGGCCATCAGAAGCAGAAAGTTGTTCATGCGCTTGCCGTTTCGGAAGCCTAGAGAAATAGCCTTCCGATGAGAAGACACTACTGATACCGATCAGGTTATGCCTCAGCAGATTGGGCTGCCGACCAGGAGAAGATCAAAGATGATGGGCTGCCATTACGGCTGTTGATGGAACTATTTCGCCAATGAAAAGAAGAGAATTGAGCCGATCAAGCGGCGAAAAGGAAGACTAAAGGGAAAATTTCAAAAATTTCTCTAAGTCCTTGAATCGTTGGCTATCAACAATGGTTAGTTGAACACATTGCCGACACCTAGTTAATTCAGTTGCCGATGAGCTACGTCGAATGAATTTAGCGGTTTGTCAGTCCACTGTTGTGGTTGCCGTGTGGACTAGCACTCCGATGATTAGAAGTTCAACCGTCGATGCTCCGATCGCAGACACATAGCACTTAGTGGTTCCAACCATCGACAGATGCTATGTTCTATGGAGAGAAGAGAGAGATAAATTTTTCGAAAATTTGTCTAAGTGTTGAGACCATTGGCGATTGGGGAAAGATAGTGGTTTGGACCATCGATGCGTCGAAAGAAGATTAGCTGAACGAGCTGTCGATGAAGTCGAAAGGATTTAGTTGTTTGTGCACCCACCATTGCAGCTGTTTAGTGGACTGTCCTTCCGATGGATAATTGTTCCGAATTTCGATGCCGTAGTGATCAATTGCTCCGATCCACCGATAGGATTACGTTCACGAAAAACATAGAGAGTTTGCTGGCCGTCGTTGCGGAATCCTAGAGAACTAGCCACCCGATGAGTAGACGAACATATAACCGATGAAAAGCGGAGGAAGTTAGTTGTTTTGACTGCTGAAACATCGGATTTTAGTTGGGATGAGACCCGATTCTACACAAGAAAATTTTGAGTTTTTCAAGTGGGATTTCTTAGTGGATTTTGACTGTTTTTTAGTGGGATTTTCAACGGTTTTTCAGTGGATTTTCAGGGCTGAAAAGGAGAAAGTGGCGGTGATCTTATGTGCCATATTGCACAAAAATCAAATATTTATAAAAAAAAAATGAGGGCGCTTCCCTCGACCTGCCCTGCAGTGGCACAGGGAAGCCACAAGGGGGCAAGCCCCCTTAACCCCCATCGTCCCCATCAGACATGCATTCTTTGATGAAGAAAATCTTGTGTTTGGGCAATTTGTTATTTTATGATTTTTCCAAGAGAAGGTAAGTAATTCTAATTTATATCAATGCTATGCATCTAACAGTTGTGTTACTAACACATTTGCAGAATCATAGTTACGTTCAAGAGTAGTATTCTAGGTAGTGTAGCTTGGTAAGTAAGTGGTGGTTCAGTTATGAGAACCCATGACAGATATGATGCTCAGGATTCTGATGAGCATGTGAGAGATGCCATGGGAGAAAATGTCCGTAATGGAAATGATGACATAGAGTCTAATGGAAGGAGATTGCAAGAGACATCGTCAGATGTTGTAGCCACCATGAGAAGCTTGATCAAAGCCCAGGAAGAGCAGCATTAGTTGAATGCTGCTATGCTGCAGAGTTTAACAAACTTGCAGAGAAAGATAGACTCTGGATGAGGTACAGCAAGACTAGAATGTAGTAAGAGCAGTACTAGGAGAAGGAGAAGGAGGAAGACTTCTAGTGGACCATCTGACTCTGAATAATCCAGCAGGGATTCAAGTTCTTCTCATAAAAGAAAAAAAAAGAGACACCATAGGGATCGCTCTTGGAATGAATTTAAGAAAGATAAACCTCCTACATTTGATGGTGAGGTAAAGACTGGACAAGAGGCTGAAGCTTGGCTTCTTCGGATAAAGAAGTACTTTCAAGTGCATGATTATTCCGGAAACATGAAGGCAAGAGTTGCCATATTCAATCTAAATGGAAGGGCATCCATTTGGTGGGAACACTTCAAGCAAGTACAGAGGATCAGTGAAAGGAAACTTAAGTGGAAACAATTCAAGAAGTATTTCAAGCAGAAATACCTCTCTGACAGGTATTATGATGACAAGATCAAGGAGTTCCATGAGTTGAGATTGGGACAGTAGACCATGGAAGAATATGCAAATACATTTTTGGAGCTGTTGAGGTATGTTCGGTACATCAGAGATGAAAAAGTAAAGGTCTAGAATTTTTTGAGTGGATTGCCTCAGTCTTACAAAGATAGAATTGAGTTTTATGAACCTAGAACTCTTGAAGAAGCAATAAGGAAGGCTAAGTATTGTTATGAGCAAAGCAAAGGTAAGCCGGATTACCATAAGGCATGGAAGGATTAGAAGAATGAGAAGTTTGACCAAAGAAATAAAGGTTTCAAACCTCATAACTTCAAGAATCAACAGAAGCAACCATCCCAAGCTGCGAGTAAGCTAGTTGGAGTGATAAGAGAAAAACCTAAGGATCCACAACAGAATAGAGGACCACTTCAATGTTGGAAATGTGGAGGACCCCACATGCACAGAAATTGTCCACTCAAGAATGAGAGTGAAAGGCCAACTTACAACATTCAAGAAGTTGAAACGGTGGGTCAAGTAGCAAGGGCAGTCCCTAGGATCTATGCAGCACTGGAGGACCGCCAGCAAGATAACCAGTCAACGGTGGTTGAAGTTGTAGGTAATATTGTTGAACAATCTGTTTCTATTTTGATTGACCCTGGTTCTATGCACAGTTACATTACTCCTAGAGTAGTGGAGATTTGTACTTTTAAGAAATTAAAGTATAGGTAGTCTTGGATAGTTCAGCTAGCCACTGGGACTAAGAGAAAGGTCAGTGAAGTGGTAGAGAAATTTCCATTGGTCATGAATGGATTGGTCACTTGTCTAGATCTGAATGTTCTACCACTTGGTTCCTATGATTTTCTCATTGGAATGGATTGGTTAGAAGCTTACAGGGTAAATATTGACTGTTACAATAAGACTTTCGAATGTATGAATGAAGAAGGGAACCTAGTAGTTGTGAAAGGTATTCCAAAGGTGATTTCAGTATGGTAGGTTTCAGCAATGTAGTTAAAGAAGTTCTGTAGGGAGGGTTGCCAGTTGTATGTAGCTCATATTTTGGAGACATCAGAAGATGAAGCTCCTAGGTTGGAGGACTACTAGGTGTTACAGGAATTTAGGGATGTGTTTCCTGATGAGATTCCAGGGCTTCCTCCAAAGAGGGACATGGATTTCACTATTGAACTTGTGCCAGGAGTAGCACATGTGTCCAAGAGACTCTACAGGATGAGTACACCGGAAATGCTAGAGTTGAAGATGCAACTACAAGAGTTGTTGGAAAAAAAGTATATTCGACCAAGTGTGTCTCCTTGGGGAGCACCAGTTCTATTTTTAAAGAAGAAAGATGGTACACTCAGGTTGTGTATTGATTACAGACAATTTAACAAGGTTACGGTGAAGAATAAATATCCTTTACCTAGGATTGATGACCTCTTTGATCAAATGAGGGGAGAAAAGTTATTTTCCAAGATTAAATTGAGGTCTGGTTACCATCAGGTGAGAATCAAGGATGAAGACATTCATAAGACAGCCTTCAGGACAATGTATGGACATTATGAGTTTGTAGTGGTACCATTTGGTCTCACAAATGCACTAGCTACATTTATGTGCCTTATGAATAATGTCTTCAACAAATATTTGGACAAGTTTGTTCTTGTTTTCCTTGATGACATTCTTATTTATTCTAAGAATGAGGAAGAGCATGAAGAGCATTTGAGATTGACATTGAAATTGCTTAGGGAGCATAAACTGTATGCAAAACTGAGCAAGTGTGACTTCTATAGAGATAGAATTCAGTATTTGGGTCACATTATCTCAGAGGAGGGTATATCTATGGACCCTAAAAAGATTGAAGCCATTATGAATTGGCCTACTCCAAGAAATGTGACAGATGTAAGATATTTTATGGGACTTGCAGGATACTACCAGAGATTCATTGAGGCATTTTCCAAGGTTGCACATGCCATCACTTCTTTGCAAAAGAAGGGGATGAAGTTTGAATGGACATCGAGGTGTGAAGAAATCTTCCAGCAATTGAAGAATATTCTCACCAGTGCACCCGTATTGAAAGTTGCAGATCCGAAGAAATATTTTGTGGTGTGTACCGATGCATGCAGACAAGGGCTTGGAGGAGTCCTTATGCAAGACAACCAAGTGATATGTTATGAGTCAAGAAAGTTGAAGGAGCATGAGAAAAACTATGTCACTCATGATCTAGAGATTGCAGCCATACTACATGCCCTCAAGATGTGGAGGCATTACTTGATGGGTAGAAGATTTGAGCTCAGAAAAGACCATTGTGGTCTGAAGTATCTATTTGATCAGCCTACTTTGAATGCTAGGAAAGAAAGATGGTTGGAATTTTTATGTGAATTTGATTTTGAAATCAAGCACATAAAAGGGAAAGAGAATAAGGTAGCTGATGCACTCAATAGGAAGGTGCAGGAAATGCATGTGGCATCCCTTAGCATTTTCCAATTAGATTTGAGGCAACAGATTGTTAGTCATGCTACTGGAGATGAATTGTATGAGCAGGTAAAAGACAAATTGCAGCAGCAGGGTCCTTGAGAAGAGGTATGAGGAATATAAATTGGAAGAATATGGGCTTCTTACTTATAAAGGTAGAATTTATATTCCATATGTAGCAGACTTGAGGAGAGTTGTTATGGATGAAATCCATCAAACTCCATATTTTGGTCACCCAGGATATTAGAAGACAATTGCTACAGCTAGAAAGTAGTACTTTTGGCCAGGAATGAAAAGGGATATGGTTGAGTACATTTCGAGGTGTATGAAATGTCAACAGGTAAAGGTTGAGCATCAACACCCTGCAGGTTTGTTGCAGCCTTTGCTAGTTTCGGAATGGAAATGGGAAGTTATTTCAATGGATTTTATTACAGGATTGCCGATGACTTGGAGACAGCATGATTCCATCATGGTTGTGGTAGACAAGTTGACTAAGGAAGCGCATTTTATACCAGTGAAGTATACGCATAAGACAGATGATATTGCAAAGATCTTCATGAAGGATATTTTCAAATTGCATGGATTGCCTAAGGCAATAGTCTTTGACAGAGATGTCAAGATCACTTCCAATTTTTGGAAGGGGTTGTTTGCAGATTTGGGTACAAAGCTAAACTTCAGCACTGCATACCATCCTCAGACAGATGGGCAGACAGAGAGAGTTAATCAGGTGCTCGAGGACATGCTTCGCATGTACGTAATGGACAAACCAACCAAGTGGGAAGATTACTTACACTTGGTAGAGTTTGCTTATAATAATGGACAACAGACATCCTTAGGGATGAGTCCATATGAAGCTTTGTATGGAAGAAGGTGTAGGACACCTGTGACTTGGATTAATCCAGTGAACATGGTTGTGCTTGGACCAGAATTGCTCAAGGAAATGGAGCAAGAGGTTGTAAAGATCAGGCAGAATCTGAAAGTAGTACAGGACAAACAGAAAAGCTATGCAGATAAGCATAGGGTGAACATGGAGTTCAGTGTTGGGGATCATGTTTACCTCAAAGTGAGGGCAAAGAAAATTTCCTTGAAGCTTGGAAGTTGTGCCAAGCTGTCACCTAGATATTGTGGGCCATTTGAAGTGGTTGAAAGAATAGGGCCAGTTGCATATAGACTTGCATTGCCTACTCGTACTAGAGCTCATAATGTTTTTCATGTTTCTTTGCTTAAGAAATATGTACATGATCTTAACCATGTCATAAATTGGGATGTGATTTAGGTGGAACCCGAGGGAGAGTTCCAAATTGAGCCAATGCACATCCTCGACAGGAAGGCCAGAATGCTCTGGAACCGGGCCATAGGGCAGGTAAAGGTGTAATGGGAGCACTATGAACCTAAAGATGCTACGTTGGAGCTAGAGGATGCCATGCGATTGACACATCCATTTTTGTTCAATTCTGTGGATCACTGAGGCGATACCAGTGTAGCATTTTGTTCAAATTTTGTAAAGCACTGAGGACAATGTTATTGAAGGGGGAGGGGAATTTAACACCCTAGTTTTGATCCCGTTGCATTAAATGTACACAATGTATATATTGTAAAGAATCATGGTGTGGAGCTAAAGGAAAAATCCCCACCATCGATTTGGTTGTGTTATGTTCGGCGATTGGAATCGTTGCCGATGGTATATCGTGATATACGACACAAATTAGTTTCAGCATAATGTAAATATGTATATTTAATTAAATGAACCCAACCAACTATGCTCACTGCAACCATAATGAAAAGGGCATGATTTTCCTAAGGATAAGGGGGGGGGGATTATCAAACTTTGAACCCATGGGGAAAAATCCATGTGTTAGCTGTTAAACCCTGTTTGATTTTCCCATCTTTCCTTGTCTTATCCAACTACCATTTTAACGCTCTGCAGAGTAGTTGAGGCAGTTATGGCTGGGGAGTAGAGTGTGGCTGGACTGTCAGTCCTTTCCCACATGCACACTCCACCAGCAGGTTGACCCTCACGTTTTGGAAAAACCACCACCACCATCACTCCAGGCGGACTCCCTATTCACTCCACTCTCACGACTACACAATTCTCTCCATTCTCTATTTATCCTCACGCAGGGACAGTAGTATGCTTAATTCTCATGCACAGGCTTCCTTCCTGTTTGGTCTCACGCAGCGAGCTGGGAGCCGTGTTCTTCACCCACTATTTTCCCTTGTGAATAAGCCATTCACATTCTGTGTGTGGATTTTTTTCCATATAGATTTTGTGGATTGTGTGGGTGTATGCTTTCCTTACAGACTAGTATGGCCATGTAATTTCTTCCCGTCACTTCAATGTTGAGATTGGGGTTGTTGTTCTTCCCCTAATTTGTGGTTGTTGCCGTTCTTCCCAAGATTTGTGGGTTTGCTATGGTATCCCTTACGTTTTGGTTGCTGTGGATTGCATGAAGTCGATTTGGCCACAATAGGGCCAAGAATGACACAGGAATTGATTCCCCCCTGTCCAAGCTGTGAATTGCTTGGGTGACTACGTGTATGCCGTGGTTGGTCTTCGGACTGTGTTGGAGTGGGGATGAGGGCTTGGTTTGCTTGATAAACCTGGTGTGTTTGGAAACCACACAGATAGAGCTAGAGGGATGGCTTTCTTCTCCACCACCCCTGAATAGCACTGGAAGGGAAGTTAGGGCCTGAGGGACTGTGTAGCAGAGAAGGGAATGATTCCTTATGTTGGGTGTGTGTGGGTATCTTATAAGTTAGGCTAGTTCTGGTGTAGGTGTTCCTAGCTTTGTAATGGGCTCACTAGCTTAGCATTTAGCCTTTCCCAGCTCCTTGATATCCTGATAAACATAATTGTGTTGGCTTGGCTTTGTTTTGTGTATCCTTGGCTTTGTGTAATCCTGCTTGTTCCTTATTCCTTGGGGAATCATGCCCAGCTCAAGGGTGCCAGTGTTTCTGAGAGATTAAGGAGCATGCTGGCCTATGGTGTGGTGGAATGTTGCAGCGACATAGCTAGTTGCGGGACAAGTTCTTTATGAGATAAGTAATCTTGACCATTTCGTCTTTGTATTTATATTTATTGTTTAATGAATATAGTGAACATGTTGAATGCTTGTATGAATGTATGTTTGCTTCCGCTGTATGATAAATAATCATGTGTGCATGTTCTAGTTCAAAGCATTATGTTTCAACATTTTATGTACATACATGTTCATGGGGTTGGTTGCTCGGATGGTTAAGACCATGGTAGCATCCTCTTCATCAGTCAAAGGGTCAGGGACGTTACAATAAGACCTTCCATTTGATCCCCACACATCCAAAAAATCCCAAGGATGAAGAAAAGGGCTAAAAACCCCCAAAAAGATGCCAAAATAGCCCCCCTAGGAGCTAAAGCCCTAAAAAGGGGCTAAAACCCTAAAAGGGGCTAAAGTTAGGGCATAAGTGGCTAAAGTCCCAGAAAAGGGGCTAAAGTCTTGACCAAGGGCTTAAAACCCTAAAATACCTTGGAAAAACTATAAAAGGAGGGTGGGGGGTCACTCTCAAAACACTCCTCCCTTTCCTATTGTTATGCTACCCGTGGATGCTTTCAGACCTTTTCCTCTCAAACCACCCACATTCCCTCTCCTCCACATCCATTCCCACTTGAGCCATTGCTCCCCCCAACCAAGAGAGAGAGGCTTCCAGGAGCTAGGGCATGGTGGCCCATTTCCACCCAATAGAGGTATAATGTTTCTTTACATGTTTGTTTAATTTTTTTTGCTTTCTAACCTTGTTTTCTAGTTGTAGGATTTATTATTGACGTTGTTTGCAGGTTTCCCCATGGTAGCTTAGGTTTGTTTTGCATGGTTACGTAGGCGGAACCCTAACGCATTTTCATCAGAGGGGTTCACAAGGGCTTCATCTCCCTCTTTCTTTTCTATTATTAGCTCATAGTTTAGTCTTGTTTTAGTTTTCTATCACTAGATTAGCTTAGTTTATTTCACTGTTCTATTTATGCTATTTCCATTTGATTTTTTCCTATTTTCAAAGAGTAGGAACCTACCCTTGTGCCCTATAGGAACAAGGGAGCCATTCCTGCTCCTGAGTGAGGATAAATCCTCACTACACTAGCATCCTCTTCACTAGTTGTAGGTTTGGGGATGATACAGAGTGGTATCATAGCTTATGTTGTAGCATGGGCCTGATTGGGTTGTGAAGATGCAGTGATAGAGCCATCATTACAGCATTGGGCCTTAGAGGGCCATGAAGATTAGCTAGTAGAGGTAGGTTACCCTCTGCCCAGTAGGAAGGAAACTGTGAATGACAGAAAATTCTCAGAAAATTTTCTAAGTGTCAAGATCGTCGGCTCATCGGGAGACTAAGTGGGAAGCTCCTCTGATGCAGCAGAGAGCTAGGTGGAAGTTTCCTTGATGGAGGACAGTCGGAAGAAATTTGTGAAAATTTTTCTAAGTGTTCGTCAGATCGTCGGCAAAGAATAGTGGAGGTTGGGGCCTCAGTTTCGGTGGAGATCAGCTGAAGACCACCAAAATGATGGCTTTATTAGTTGAAATATCCTCTGACATCAACCATCGGTGATTGACGAGGAATAGTTGGCGAGGCCGCCGAAACGTCGCCGATAGTTAGTCAAGAAAGTAGCCGACACAGCGGCTGAATGAAAGGAATCTTTGGAATTCGTCGAAGTTCAGAAGTTGAGCGGATCAACGAAAATTAGATGATGGAGCCGCCGAAACGTCACCGTTGTCAAACTAAATTAGTGGACGTAGGCGTCGATACATCAGCAGAACATAGAGGAAGTTTAGTTGATGGAACCACTGATGATACGTTGGCATAAATTAGACAAGGAAAACACTGAAACATCGGCTCCATTTAAGTTAAAGATTGTCGAAAATTTGATGATGAAAGTGCCGATACGTCGGTGGAAGAAAAGGAAGTTTTGACGAAGGTTAGTTGATGGGATCGGTGGAAAATAAATGATGATGTAGCCGCAATGGCGGTGGAAGTTAGACGATAAGGGCACCGATGCAGAGGAGAAAAGGGAAAAAAATTCTCTAATTGCTGAAATCATAAAAAAATGTTAGAAGATTTGACCGCTGATGTCGTCAGCGAAACTTAGTTGATGGAACAGCCGACGCGGCGGTGGACAAAGGAGGAAGTTTTGATGGACCATCGACGAAATTTAGATGATGGAGTCGCCTATGCGGCGGAAAACTTCAGAGAAAGTTAGTAATTTGGACCGCCGACACATTGGAAGAGAATAGTTGATGAGACCGCCGATGAACGTCGAAAAAATTTAAGCGTTTGTGAGTCCGCCTTTGTGGCTGTCAACTAGACTATCACTCCGATGATTAGAGCTTTCAACCACTGATAGTGCTCCAGTCCCTGATGTAGTGGGAAGATTCAATTTTGATCACCAATACATAGTGCTTAGATGTTCCGATCACTGATGGGTTGTATGGTCTGCGGAACCCATAGATGGTTTGTTGCCCGCCATTGCTGATGCCTAAGGAACTATCCACCCGATGGATAGTACTCCTGATTGCCGATACTGCATTGTGGAAAGTTATTCTCCTCACCGATGCCGTAGGGGATAACGTTCTGATCGTTGATACACCATAGTACCTGGCATCGCCAATAACAGTTTGGGAGTTAGATAACCAAGGATCCGATGCATTGAAAAGTTCTAGATGATAGGGCCGCCAATGAGCGCCGGAGGAAAATTATTGTTTGGATCACCGAAGTGTCAGAATTTTAGATGGGATGAGACCTGATTTGACAAGGGAAGTTTTGGGTCCTTGAGTGGGATCTTCTTAGCAATTTTCAACTATTTTCTAGTGGATTTTTCATCAGTTTCAGGGATGAAAAGGAAGAAAATTCTAGGTGGCTGAAGTAGGCAATTTGGACCAGAATACAGTGGTATGTAAAAGTGTATAATTTTTGGTGAAAATCATCATTCTAGAAGTGGTGTGGTTTTCACATCCAAATTCAAAATGGAGTATGGGGATAGTTGTTGGAAAGATTATCTAGCAGGGATCAAGGGAGAATCACCAGAATCTAAATGAGGAACAGAAAAGTACTAGCGGTTTCTGAAAAGAATTGTGTTGCTGTCAATATGGACAATCCGAGGATTGCATGCCTAGAGATAGCAAGGACCATGACGTTGAACCAACTGTCATGTGGAAGAGGAATTCCATGCAAAGATGAGGGTTTTGAAAAGGGAAATTTCCTTAACCCTGCCTTGCTAACTATATTATGTTTTATAAGTTTTATACATAAAATGTATGAGGATATGCCTTGCATGCATAGGATATTACATGTTGGCAAAAATAGTGAGAATTATACATTTATAACGAACCACTAATGGTAAATATTGCATTGGTGTTGGCATTAGTGGAAAACCAAAGACAACATGAGCATGGCTGAATATGCTGCTGATGTTGATGAATGTAACCAGCAACCCTATGGAGAAAGGGATAAGGCAAAAAATCCAGGGTCAAAAGTTGGTGAGCGATTTCTGCAATCTCCTTTTAGAGACCAACTAAACTGGTAATGTCAAGGGTGTAAGTAGGATCCATATAGGTAATGGTTTGATCATGACAATTGCATGGAATGGTAAGGGCAAGAGATCTCATACCATGTGGTTTAATACCCCGCTGTTGACCCCATTTGCATTTAAAAATACATGATGTATATTTTGTAATTAATCGTGGTGTGGAGCTAAAGGCAAAATACCCACCATTGATTTGGTTGTGTATGTTTCGGAAATAGTGATAATTGCCGATGGTATGTTGTGCTATTTGACACATTAGAGTTTGGAATCATGTAAATATGCACATCATTTAAAATAAACCTATATCCATATACGACGGTGCAACATTAAATGAAAAGGGCATGATTTCCTAAGGTTAAGGGGTGGATTGTCTAACCCATGGGAGCCTATGGGGAAAAGCCATGTGTCAAACCTTAAAAAACCTATTTAGTTGAGGAATTTAATTATAGGTAGGGGTTGGTGGTAGGATTTTCCCCATGCACCTCCACCAACTGGTTCAGTCATGCAAGGGGGGGGAGTGGTCTCCTCACGCGCTGTTTAGGATGCTGGCCGTTCTGTCCACTCTCGAGGATCATGGGCTGTTCATTTTCCTTATGCAGAGGGAGATAAAATGAATTACAATCGATTGGGTGGGGGTTCGTTGGTTCTCCTTCTCTCACCAATTTTTGGTTGGAGTATGTAGTTTTCCCTTTGCGTAGAGAGAGAGATTGTTCCCTTTTTCTTTCTTGCGCTCCTGTTTGGACTGTGGAATGTCCCGGGTGTTCATTATTGAATCGTGGTTGTTGTGAGTACATACGCTGTGTTGGATGCATTGTTTACCTCATGCATGGGTTGAGCATTGTGCTCCCTGTGGTGAGCTTGAAGAGCAGCCTAAGAGGCATGATTTCAGCTGTGTAAGTTTTTGCTTGCGTGCGCAGATGTTTTTCCCTGTCGATATTGGGGATCTGGATTTTTCCCATTACCGACTGTGTAATGTGTCGTGGCTCCCTTGTTGAGAAGGGACTATTGTTTTCCCACATTTACTGGATGAGTCTAGATGGTGTAATGTCCTGCTGCTTGATCGTTGAACCATGGATATTGTCTTCCCTGATCGGTGGCTACTGGCCAAGAATAACTCAGGGACTGTTTTCCCCTGTCAAAGATGTAATTGCTGGTTTTGCTGCATGCATGCAGTGGTTGGTCTTCAGACTGTGTGGAGTGGGATTGAAGGTTGGGTATACTTGATAAACCTGGGATTGGGAGCCACATAGACAGAGTTAGATGGTTGGATTTCTTCTCCACAACCTCGGAAGAGCATTTCCAAGGGAAGTGAGGGCCTGAGGGAATGTGAAGTAGAGAAGGGATAGATTCCTAGTTTCGGGTGTGTGCGGGTGTCTTAGAGGTCAAGCTAGCTCTGGTGTAGGTGTCCTTAGCTTTGCCATGAGCTCACCAGCTTAGCATTTAGCTTCTCCCAGCTCCTTGATATCCTAATAATCCTTGCTGTGTGGGCTTGGCTGATTTGTGTACCTTGGCTATGTGAAAGCCTGCTTAGTCCCTTATTCCTTGGGGAATCATGCCCAGCTCGGGGGTGGCAGTGTTGTTGAGAGATTGATGAGCATGCTGGCCTATGGTTGGGTGGAACGTTGCAGTGATGTAGCTGGTTGTAGGACAAGTGCTTTATGAGATAAGTATGCTTGTCTATTTCTTGCCTACAATTATGTCTACTATTAATGAACTATGATGAACATGTGTATGAATGAATTTTGTTTTGCTTCCGCTGAATATATGTATGATTATGCATCTTAGTGCTTTTTATGTTTTAAGCAACTTATGCATGTTCATGTTCATGGGACTAGTTTCCCGATCTACTTGATGGTTTAGTAGCGTCCTCTTCGTTGGTCAGAGGGTTGGGGGCATTACAGCATGGTATCAAAGCTAAAGGTTGCAACATGGGCCTGAATGGGCCATGAAAGATAAGCTAGAAGAGGTAGGCTTCCCTCTACGCAACAGAAATTATAAAATTTGGTTGAAAAATTCTCCAAGTGCCAAACTCATCGGATCATCGGAGGACTGAGTGGGAACATCCTCTGATATAGTGGAATAGTTAGTCGGAAGACCACTCGACGAGGGAATAGCGGAAGGAAATTCGTGAAAATTTTTCTAAGTGTCCGTCAGCCGTCGGCGGAAGATAGTGGAAGGTGGAGCCGCAGTTTCGGTGGAGAAAAGTCGAAGACCACCGAAATGCCGTCCCTCGTTAGTTGAAAGACCATCCGAAAGAGGCCATTGGCAATCGGTGGGGTTTAGCTGTTCAGATCATCGATAAATAGAGGATGGAAATGCTGATATGTCGGTAGGAAAAAGGTGAAAGGTTTCCAAAAATTAGTCATTTGAGGAGCCAATACATCGGAGTTTGTAGATGTTTGATGATGGATCGGTGAGTACTAGAAGAAGTTAGAGCCGATATGCTGGCCCAGCTTAACTAAATACTACCTAAACAATGGATAAAAATAGTGGGAGAAGCCACCGATGGTGGTGGTGGAAAGAAAACTTAAAGAAGAAGTTCCAAAAATTTGTCTAAGTGTTAAAAACCAGCAGTGATCGGTGCCACTAAGATGAAGGAATCAAGGGATTGTAAACCTATCATTGCGGATAGCTAGAGGACTATCCTTCCGACAGATAGAGCCTTCAAACACCGACACAGTAAACAAAATTTCAGAAGAAGATAGTGGTCTGGGCCTCCCACCATTGTGAAAGCCTATAGCACTAGTCTTCCGACGAGAAAAGTTTCGACTGCCGATGCCGATCAGGTTATGCCTCAGTTTGCCGATAAAAAATCATTAGCAGATTGGGTTGCCGATCGAAAAAATATCAAAGATGATGAGCCGCCATTGTGGCTACTGATTGAACTATTTCACCGATGAATAGAAGATAGTTGAGCTAATGAAATTTCGGAAAGGAAGAGAAAAATTTCAAATTTTTTTCTATGGCATGGAATCATTGGCAATCGGTGATGGTTAGTTGATCACATCGCTGATTCTCAGATGATTCGGTTGCTGATGAGCTACATCGTATAAAGTTAGTTAATCACTTTCTGCCATTTCAGCCATATAAGGAAGGGATCACCCAATGAGCGTTCGAGTGTCGATACCGTAAAAGCCTAGTCGCTCCGACCCCTGACAAAATCATGAACTGAGGAAGACATAGTTCGATTATGGGATGCCATTGTGGAAGTCAAAGGAGATAACTGTCTGATGTGAAGGACACCCGACCACCGACACAACATGGTTGGGTTATGCTATCGTTGATGAAATTCGGAATGATAGATGACTAAGGACCCAATATGGCGGACAAATATAGACCAACGAATCACCGATAAGATGCGGAATAATAGACCATTGCAGACCCGATTGGAAGAAAATAGATGAGTAACTCGCTGATCAGAAGCTCAGCCAGTTCGCCCGCGAAAACTGTAGAAAGATCATTTTTCATCGTTGCGGCTGCTCAAGGGACTATGCACCTGATGAACAGTCAGTTTCCTTGGGGATGCAAATCGAAAGATTAGTTGGTTTGCCACCAAAACGCTGGAAAGAAGTAAGCAAATAGACCGCAGATGAACAGTCGATTTTCTCGCTGATGCAGATCAGAAGTTTAGTGATTTGTCATTGAAATGCCGGCAAAGGTAGAGGAACGGATCATTAATGAGCATCGGAGAAGATTAGTGATTCTAGCTACTGAAGCATCAGAATCATAGTTGGAAGTAGACCCAATCCTGTACAAGGAAATCTGGGTTTCTCCAAGGTGGATTTTTCGAGCAAATTCCAACTATTTTTCAGTGGATTTCAGCAGACTATCAGTGGATTACAGGGCTAAAAAGGAAGAAAAATTCCAGGTGGCTGAGGTTGACATTTCAGACCCCAAAATTCAGTGGTGTGTTTTGCCATCATTTTTGAAATGATGTGGTTTTCACACCCGAGTTTAGAATGAAGCATGTGGATAGGCATTGGAAAGCTTATCCAATAGGGAAAAAGGAAAAGTCATCAGGATTTGAGTATGGAGCAGCAAGTGCTAGTGATTTCTTGAAAGAGAAATGTGCTGCTGTCAATATGGACAAACCCAAGAATTGCATGCCTAGAGGTAAGAAGACCATGCAGTCCATCCAGCTATTGTGTGGAAGAGGAGTTCCATGCAAATACGAGGGACTTAAAAAGGGAAATTTCCTTAATTCCTGTCTTGCTAATTATGATTACAAGTTTTATACATGAAATATATGAGGATATGCCTAGCATGCATAAGATATTACATGTTGGTAATACATTTATAATGAGCCACTAATGATAATTATTGCATTGGTGATGGGATTAGTGGAAGAACCAACGACAACCTGGACATGGTGGAGTATGCTTTTGATGCTGATGAATGTGAGCAGCAACCCTATGAATAAAGGGATAAGGAAACAAGTCCAGAATCAAAAGTTGGTGAGCAAATTCTACAATCTCCTGCAAAGGACCAACCAAACTGCTAATGTCAAGGGTGTAAGTAGGACCCATGAAGGTAAGAGTTTGATTATGACAATTGCATGCAGTGATAAAAGCAAGAGGTCTCATACCATGTGGGTATTTGAATTTTATACTGCATTCATATAGAAATATGTTATGCCTGTATGAGCTTAGTAGCCCAAGGAAAGTAAGCACTGATGGTCTTGATTATAGTAATGCATCCTATATGAAGTAGTCATGGTTAGGCCATGCATGGTACGTTGAATGCATAGTTAATGTGAGGTAGCATTAAGTGGATATGCATTGAATGGATGCATATGAAAAGTATGAGTAAAATTTGTAGATATACATACATAAGTATGAGTGCAAATGTTGTGATGCATTGCATGAATGCATTGAGATAGTGCATGTGATACTATGAATAATTAATGGCTGAAATGATGAATTGATGACAATTTTGGAACCATTTCAAGAGCTGTTATGAATGCAGGATAATAAGTGCATGAAGAGGGTAGTCAGGATCAACTGGCTACCGAAAATGCTCTATGGAAGAGCAAGGTGGTTCAATGATACGCTTGTGAAGTAAGGAGTATCTAAACAATTCATTTAAATTGCATAAATGATGTGACTATACCTTGCAAATGCTAGTATGATAGTGATTGCATGAAGTAAATGAGTTTTGGTAATATTGATGTGATTAACAACCAAAATTATTTGAATTTTTAAAATTCTGAAAATGCTTCAGTGATTGTTGCAGCAATGAAAAGTTATGTACATCAAGACTTACTAAGTGTTTGGCTAACTAAGGTTCATGTTTCAGGTAGATTGTTGAGGCATGGCAAAGTGGATAAGACCATGAAAAAGGCCGAAATCTACCATGTGGAAGAGCCAAACCTCATGAGAAGAGTCTCATGGCCGTGATAATATTTTATATGCATAATGAGTTGTAAATTTGAATTTGTGAATTTCGGATTTGAGAAATTGCTAACAACTACTAATCACTATTGGCTTGCATGAGATTGTGTCAGGAGAACGCATTGTAAGTAGGTATTCATGTTATGCTAGTAAGCATGAAATTATAATGGGTATAGTGGTGCTACTTACAAGAGACCCACAAATGAGGATCACCTCATTGCTAAGAAAATCAATTTCTCTAGTAAACAGAGTGCAAATTCTCATTGAATTTAATTAATAATGTTATTGCTTGGTTATGGAACAATCAAATTTGGATTTTATTATCAGATAATGATGGACTGATTGGCTATTTGATGAATGTTCCAGGGATACATGCTGCAGGAAGACCATTTGTGATGGCCTTCAGGAGCCAAAATTCATGGGAAGGTTTTCCCTTATCTTGAAAATGGGTTTCAGGGGAAACTCCATTGGACATTTTGGAAATGTCTCATCTGCACTAGATGTTTGGTAAGAAACATGAGCGAGATGGTATGGGTTATGTCGGTAAAACATGTGTGGATATGAAATCTAATGAAGAATTGGGATGGCAAACCGAGGGACTGGCAACTCAGAGAAGGGAGACCCCATTCCTCCTTAACGAAGGAATATTGCATCGACAAGTGGATAAGTGTTCTATGACCCTAGCTAAGAATATGCATGTCAATTGTTAAATTCAATATGCAGAGCATGTTTTGATTTTATTTCCATTATGGCAGATTGCTTGAGTATGAATAGGACCTACATGGCACACACCAAAAAAGGGTGCACAGTCTTCCAATGTTGGATCATGGAAGGGTTTTCAATATTGATTACACCCTAGGGAGTGGACGCACTCCTAGTGTATCAATACTTGATAGTGAATGATATGAAATATGATTACAGTTTTAGAGCAATAATGTTGATGAGTTGCTTATATTGCTTGTATTGTCAGGATAAATAGATGCAGTCTAATTTTGAACACTAAATGGACAATGGCTTGGGATCATCCTATATCCTATTGAAGAGCATAGAGAAGGAGACATTCCTAAGGGACTGAAGAGCAGAGAAGGGGGTGGTTTCTTGTGTTGCATGGGGTAGTGGAATTAGAGCTCACTGCTGGAAATGAAACTTGGAAATGGTAATGATATAGTTTCCTTCCCAGTCGGCATGAAGATGTACTGGAAGGAGATGTTGGGCTATTGTATGCCTGGGGTCCATAGTAGACCCTAGACCTGGAATGGTCATTATTGTTGATGGCCTGATAAAACCAATGGTGTTGGCTTGGATGATGATTGATTATTGATATAAGTGCAGGTAATTTGTTGACGGTCTGATAAACCCAACCAAAGGTTGGCTTGACCGTGTAATTATTTAATGTTATCGAAATTGGGGAAAAGTTATAGTGTTGGCTTAACTACCTACAGTCTGATAAACCCAACTAATAGATGGCTTGGTTGAGTAGCCTGAGAAACCCAGTAATGTATTGGCTTGATTGCCTATGGCCTGATAAACCCAATTTTGTATTGGCTTGGCTGAACAGTTTGATAAACCCAACTAAAGGTTGGCTTGACTGAGTAATGATTTGATGTTGTGGAAATTATGGAAACGTTACAGGGTTGGCTTGACTACCTACAGTATGATAAACCCAACTGTTAGCTGGCTTGGCTGAGTAGCCTGATAAACCTAGCAGTGAATTGGATTGAGTGGATGCAGCCTGATAAACCCAATTGTATATTGGATTGGCTGGACAGTCTGATAAACCCAACTGGAGGTTGGATTGATTGTGCCTGATATATATATATAAAAGGATGTTGTGAAGCAGCTTGCGTGATGACCTAATATCCAATTCCATAAGCATCCCATGGCTTGCAAAGCGAAGCAGGATCTTATGGACCAACGAGGAAACCCACAATACAGATAAGTATTGGATTATTTTGCAATTCTTGCTTATGAATATGCATGTGTATATGATTTGGTTATGATGTTTTAAGATCTTTCTTAAGAGATAAGAACTGATGAAAATAAACTAAACATGTGAAATTATTCAATGTTTGAATATAGGTATCGCTGGAAGCGAGGACTATGAGAGCATCATAGGGGTGCATGTGGACATGTGACTGTCCTGAAGAGCTCAGAATGAGTAGAAATGAAAAAGGTGCTAGTGAGATTGTGAAGTTCCTAGCAGCCGAGACAAACCATGTGGGGAGGCCCCATGGTTGAGAGGTATGAAATAGACCAGAGACA
The DNA here is from genome assembly GCA_001517045.1 of Pseudotsuga menziesii. NCBI lineage: Eukaryota > Viridiplantae > Streptophyta > Pinopsida > Pinales > Pinaceae > Pseudotsuga > Pseudotsuga menziesii. The sequence goes on from LPNX011197827.1 coordinate 612,757, forward strand.
CTAAGTGTCATGACCAAGAGGGATTGGTCCAACATTCACAGTGAAGTGAAAGAGGATGAGAGCATGAAAAGCCACATCGGTGGTGTGGGTTCCAGGATGGAACAAGACAAAGAGGGGAAAAACTCTTGCTGTTCTCTCTTGCCTTTTAATTACATATACTTATGCATTGTGAAAACAAAAGATTGTTGAATGCATGTATGGTTGAAAATAGAATGTGTCTATTTGCTTAAAATAGTTATGAATGCTAGAATAGTTAAATCCCTGCCCAAGAATGGACATGAATGAGCTCATGTGCCTGTTGGGAAGGCATTAAAAATATGAAAGTCTCCTTGACGAGTCTTGGATTGTCATGCCAATTAGGAAATTAATTGACTAATTTTAATGCCTATAATTTTCTTGGTCTAACAGAATTTCAATGATGCATTTCACAGGTGAGAAACGTGAAGTCCAGTGTGCACATTGATCATGGCAGCAGACCAAAAGTTGCTGAACTTGGTTGGAAGTATTCTTCAAACAATTGCCAAGACAAAAGAAAATATTGGAGAGATGCCAAAGATGCAAAAATTTCCTAGACTTGGAGATGAGCTGGAAGCTAAGAACCAGCAAGAGAAGCTCGTGGAAGCCGAGGGGATTGGTCCTGAAAGTTCAAGTAAATAATTGAACGTGGGACAGATCTACAAAATTTTGAAATTTGATGTGCAAATTGTATATCTATTGGAACACCGAGGTCAGTGTTATTCCAAGGAGGAGGGGATTGTAATACCCCGGTGTTGACCCCGTTTTCATTTAAAGATACATGATATATATTTTGTAATTAATCATGGTGTGGAGCTAAAGGTAAAATCCCCACCATCGATTTGGTTGTGTATGTTTCGGCAATCAGGATCATTGTCAATGGTATGTTGTGATATCTGACACATTAGAGTTTCAAATCATGTAAATATGCACATCATTTAAAATAAACCTACATCTAGTGACGACGGTGCAACATTAAATGAAAAGGGCATGATTTCCTATGGTTAAGGGGGGGATTGTCTAACCCGTGGGAGCCTATGGTGAAAAGCCGTGTGTCAAACCTTAAAACCCCTTCTTAGTTGAGGCAGTTAATGCTGGGTAGGGGTGGGTGGAAGGCTTTCCGCCATGCACCTCAACCAGCTGGTTCAGTCATGCACAGGGATGGGGAGGGAGTGGTCTCTTCACGTGCTGTTTGGGCAGTTGGCCATTCTATCCACTCTCGGGGATCGTGGGCTGTTCGTTTTCCTCATGCAGAGGGAGATAAAACGAATTATGATCCATTGGGTGGGGGTTCATTGGTTCTCCTTCTCTCACCAATTTCTGGTTGGAGTATGCAGTTTTCCCTTCGCGGAGAGAGAGAGAGATTATTCCCTTTTTCCTCCTTGTGCTCCCGTTCGAACTATGGAATGTCCCAGGCGTTCATCATTGAATCATGGTTGCTGTGAGTACATACACTATGTTGGATGTGTTTTTTACCTCACGCATAGGTCGGGGATTGTGCTCCCTGTGGCGACCTTGAAGAGCAGCCTGAGAGGCATGATGCCGGCTGCGTAAGTTTTTCCCTGCTTCATAGATGTTTTTCTCTGTTGATATTGGGGATCTGGGTTTTTCCCATTGCCGAATGTGTAATGTGCCATGGATCCCTTGTTGAGAAGGGACCATTGTTTTCCCATGTTTACTGGATGAGTTTGGACGGTGTAATGTCCTGCTGCTTGATTGTTGAACCCTGGCTGTTGTCTTCCCTGATCGGTGGCTGTTGACCAAGAATAACTCAGGGATTGTTTTCCCCTGTCAAAGTTGTAATTGCTGGTTTTGCTACATGCATGCAGTGGTTGGTATTTAGACTTTGTGGAGTGGGATTGAAGGTTGGGTATGCTTGAGAAACCTGGGATTGGTAGCCACACAGATAGAATTAGATGGCTGGCTTTCTTATCCACAACCCCGGAAGAGCACTCGTAAGGGAAGTCAGGGCTTGAGGGATTGTGAAGCAGAGAAGGGACTGATTCCTGGTGTCGGGTGTGTTCGGGTGTCTTAGAGGTTAGTATAGCTCTGGTGTAGGAATCCTTAGCTCTTCCATGATCTCACCAACTTAGCATTTAGCTTCTCCCAGCTCCTTAATAGCCTGATAAGCCCTGCTGCGTGGGCTTGGCTGATTTGTGTACCTTGGCTATGTGAAATCCTGCTTAGTCCCTTATTCCTTGGGGAATCCTACCCAGCTTGAGGGTGGAAGTGTTGCTGAGAGATTGATGAGCATGCTGGCCTATGGTTTGGTGGAACGTTGCAGCGACGTAGCTGGTTGCAGGACAAGTTCTTTATGAGATAAGTATCCTTGTCTATTTCTTGCCTACAATTATGTCTACTGTTAATGAACTATGATGAACATGTGTATGAATGAATGTTGTTTTGCTTCCACTAAATATATGTATGATTATGCATCTTAGTACTTTTGATGTTTTAAGCAACTTATGTATGTTCATGTTCATGGGGCTAGTTGCCCGGTATGTTTGATGGTTTAGTAGCGTCCTCTTCTCCAGTCAGAGGGTCAATATGTTACATGTGGTTATTTAAAATTTATACTACATTCATATAGAAATGTATCATTCCTGTATATGTTTTTATGAGCTTAGTAACCCAAATAAAGTGAGTACTGATGGTCTTGATCATGGTAGGGCATCCGATATGAGGTAGTCATGGTTAGGCCATAGTACATTTTAATGAATCGTATCCCTGAATCAATGAAAGGTAGCATTGAGTGGGTATGCATTAAGAGATTTTATAAATCTTGTAGTTATGCATTGAATGGATGCATATGAAAAGCCGGAGTAAATGTTGTAGATATGCATACATAAGTATGGGTGCAAATGTTGTGATGCATTGCATGAATGCATCGATATAGTGCATGTGCTATTATGACTAACCAATGGCTGAAATGATGAATTGATGATAATTCTAGAATCCTTTCAAGATATGTTATGAATGCATGATGGTAAGTGCATGAAGAGGGTAGTCATGATCGATTGGCTTCTGGAAATGCTCTATGGGAGGGAAAGGTGGTACAAATGATATGCTTGTGAAGTAAGGAGTATCTAAACACTTCATTTAAATTGCATAAATGATGTGACTATACCTTGCAATTTTAGTATGATAATGATTCATGTGAAGTAAACGAGTTTTGGTGATATTGATATGCTAACAGCTGGAATTATTTGAATTCTATAATTCTGAAAATGCTTCAGTGATTGTTGCAGCAATGAAAAAGTTATATGCATCAAGACTTACACTTGTTTGGCTGATTGAGGTTCAGGTTTCAGGTAGATTGCTTGGGGCATGGCAATATGGGGAAGACCATGAAAAAGGTAGAAATATACCATGTGAAAGAGCCAAACCTCATGAGAAGAGTCTCATGATTGTGAAAATAGTTTGTATGCAGAATGAGTTGTCAATTTGGACTTGTAAATTTCAGATTTGAGAAATTGATGATAACTACTAATCATTGTTGGCTTGCGTAGAATTGTGTTAGGAGGACGTGTTGTAAGTGGATGTCCATGTTATGCTAGTAAGCATAAAATCATAATGGGAATAGTGCTGCTGCTTACAAGAGACCAACAAATGAGGATCACCTCATTGCTAAGAAAATCAATTTCTGTAGTAGACAGAGTTGCAAATTCATATTGAATTTAATTACTAATGCCATTGCTTGGTTATGGAACAATCAAATTTGCATTGTATTGTTAGACAATGATTGACTATTTTGCTAATTGATGAATGTGCTAGGGGTACACATTGCAGGAGGACGATGTGTGATGGCCTTCAGGAGCCAAACTTCACAGGGAGGTTTTCCCCTATCTTGGAAATGGGTTTCGGGTGAAACTCCATTGGACATTTTGGAAATGTCCCATCTGCACTACATGTTTGGTAAGAAACATGAGTGAGATGGTATATATTATGTCAGTAAGACATGTGTGGGATATGGAATGTAAAAATGAGTTGAGGATGGAAAACTGAGGGACTTCCACCTCAGAGAAGGGAACCCCCATTCCTCCTTATCGAAGGAATACTGCATCAGCAAATGGATAAGTGTTCTGTGACCCTAGCTAAGAATATGCATGTGAAATTGTTAAATTCCATATGCAGATCATATTTTTATTTTATTTCCATTATGACAGATTACTTGAGTATGAATAGGGCCTACATGGCTCACATCGGAAAGGGTTGCACACTTTTCCTGATGTCGAGTCATGAAATGGTTTTCAATATTGACTACACCCTGGGGAGTGGATGCACTCCTGGTCTCTCAATGCTTGATAGTGAATGATATGAAACATGACTACAGTTTTAGAGCAATAACACTGATGAGGTTTCTTATGTTGCTTGTGTTGAAAGGCTAAACAGATGCAGTTTGGTTGTTGATATAAGTGTATTGGCTTGGTTTCCTGCAGCCTGATAAACCCAATTGTGTATTGGCTTGGTGGGACCGTCTGACAATCCCAATTGTAGGTTGGCTTGAATGTGCTTGATATGTATAAAAGGATGTGGTGAAGATGTCACTGAAATAGGGCTGTTATATTCCTGGGGATCCATAGTAGATCTTGGACCTGGAAATGGTCATTTATTGTTGAGATAAGTGCATGTGTTAATGTTGATGGCCTGATAAACCCAACTATGTTGGCTTGGATGATTGGTTGTTGATATAAGTGCATTGTTGATATAAGTGTATTATTGATATAAGTGCATAGCCTGATAAACCCAACTGTGTTGGCTTGGCTGATTTGTTGTGATAAACTCAATTGTGTTGGCTTGGCTGATTTGTTCCAAGCCCAGTCGGTGTGAAGGTGTACTAGTTGGACATTAATTATTTGATGTTGTGGAGTAGCCCGCGTGCTTACCTAACATCCAAGTCCATAGGCAATCCCAAGGCTTGAAAAGTGAAGCAGGACCCTATGGACTAGAGAGGAAACACACAATACATATAAGTATTGGATTATTTTGTAGCTTCTTGCTTATGAATATACATGTGTATATGGTTTGGTTATGATATTCTAAGCTCTTGTGTAGAGATAAAACCTGATGAGAATAAGATAAACATGTGAATCTATTCAATGTTTGAATTTAGGTATCGCTGGGAGCAAGGATTATGAGGGGATCCTTGGGGTGCATGTGGACATGTGACTGTCTTGAAGAGCTCAAAATGAGCAATAATGAAAAAGGTGCTAGTGAGACTGTGAAAGTACTAGCAACCAAGAGTTGTAGAAAAACCATGTGGGGAGGCTCCATGGTTTAGAGGTCTAGAATAGACTGGAGACACTAAGTGTCATGACCAAGAAGGGTTGGTCCAACAGTCACGGTGAAGTGAAAGAGGCTAAGAGCATGAAAACCACAGTGGTGGTGTGGGTTCTAGAATGGAACAAGACAAAGAGGGGAAGAACTCTTGCTACTCTCTCTTTCCTTTTTTGATTATATATATATATATATACTTATGCATTGTGAAAACATAATATTGTTGAATGCATGTATGACTAAAAATAGAATGTGTTTATTGCTTACAATAAATTGTGAATGCTGGAATAGTTAATTCCCTGCCCAAGAATGGACATGAATGAGCTCATGTGCATGGTGGGAAGGCATGGAAAGTATGAAAGTCTCCTTGAGAAGACTTGGACTGCCATGCCAATTGGGTAATTAATTAAATGATTTTAATGCCTATATTATGCTTGGTCTAACAGAATTTCAATGATGCATCTCACAGGTGAAAAAAGTGAAATCTAGTTGTGCACATTGATCATGGTAGCAGACGAAAAACTATTGGAATTGGCTGGAAGTATCCTTCAAACAATTTCAAAGACCCAAGAGAATCTTGGAGAGATGCTCAAGATATATAAAATTTCTTAGACTTGGGGGTGAGCCGAAAGCTAAGAACCAGTAGGAGAGGCTCGTGGAAGCCAAGGGGCTTGGTCCCAAAAGTTCAAAGTAAATAATTGAATGTGGGATAGATCTGCAAAAATTTAAAATTTTGGATGTGTAAATTGTATATGTATTCCTATGTATTGGAACACCGAGGACAGTGTTATTCCAAGGGGGAGGGGAATGTAACACCCTGGTTTTGACCCCGTTTGCATTAAAAGATACATGATGTATATATTGTATTTAATCATGGTGCGGAGATAAAGGAAAAATCCCCACCATTGATTTGATTGTGTTATGTTTTGGCAATTGGTTTCGTTGCCGATGTTATATCGTGCTATCCAACACATTATAGTTTTGGCATCATGTACATATGCACTTTAATTAAAATGAACCTATAGCCAGCTACAATAGTGCAACAATAATGAAAAGGGCATGATTTTCCTAACGATAAGGGGGGGGATTATTAAACCTTGAGCCTTTGGGGGAAAATCCATGTGTCAGCTCTTAAACCCTAGATGTAGTTGGGGTAGTTATTGCTGGGTAGTGGTGGGCGTGGAAGGACGGTCATTCCTTTCCCATGTGCCCACTCCACCAGTAGACTCTTCTCTCCAGGACTACATGGGACGCTTCCACTCTCCCGTTCATCTCACACAGAGGTTCAGCTTCCTCATGCACCGTTCGAGGGATTCTCCTTCATTTTTCCATCTCACGCAGAGAGTCATTTTCTCATCCTCACGCACAGGATTCAATGTAGTTTTTACTCACACAGTGAGTTGGGAAGCGGAGTTCTACCACCCATGATTTCTTGGGAAGGAGCCCTTCATGTTTTGGGTGATGTGTATGTGTGTTTCCATAGCGATTTGTGGCCTTTATATATGTTTTTCCCCTGCCCAGCAGAGAACCTGACTTTCCTCTTCTATTTTCGGGTTGTGCAATTGTCCTATTGCTTCATTATTGAGTCAGGGGCTATGGTTTTCCCCATGTTGTTCGTTGTTGTGGGTTTGAATTACTTTTGGGTTTTCTATGGCTCTTACTGAGTCGTTTTGGCCACAATAGGGCCAAGAACGACTCAGGGATCATTTTTCCCTGTCTAAGTTGTGAACCGCTTGTTGGCGGCGTGTATACAGTGGTTGGTCTTCAGACTGTGCTGGAGTGGGATGAAGTCTTGGTTTGCTTGATAAACCTGGGGGTGTTTGGGGGCCACACAGACAGAGCTAGAGGGCAGGATTTCTTCTCCACAACCCCAGAGTAGCACTGGAAATGGGGGTCAGGGCCTGAGGGACTGTGTGGCAGAGAAGGGACTGATTTCCTGGTGTTGGGTGTGTGTGGGTGTCCTAGAAGTCAGGCTAGTTCTGGTGTAGGAGTCCTTAGCTCTTCAATGAGCTCCGATGCTTAGAATTCATCTTTTCCTAGCTCCTTGATAGCCAAATAAACCCTACTATGTTGGCTTAGCTGATTTGTGTACCTTGGCTATGTGTAAGCCTGCTTAGTCCCTTATTCCTTGGGGAATCATGCCCAGCTCGGGGGTGGCAGTGTTGCTGAGAGATGGATGAGCACACTAGCCTATGGTTTGGTGGAACATTGCAGCAACGTAGCTGGTTGTAAGACAAGTTCTTGATAAGATAAGTATTCTTGACTACCTTGTTTCTACAATCATAATTGATGTTTAATAAATTATGGTGAACATGTTGAATGCTGAATGAATGTATGTTTACTTCCGCTGTGTATGTGAATGATTATGCATTTTAGCATGTTTTATGTTTTAAGCATTTTATTTCAGTATTTTATGTTTGTTCATGTTCATGGGCGGTTTTCCCAGATGGTTAGTGTATGGTGGCGCCCTCTTCACCGGTCGTAGGGTCGGGGACGTTACACTAGTCATTATTCACCAAATAGAAAATGATTACTAGTGCTTTTTATCGTTTCAATCGCATCAATGAGTTTCAGACAATGTAGCATTGGTGTGCTTAGAACTACAGTGCCCCAACACAACAAACTACTCGTTCCACACCATGGTGTTTATTTCTATTACACCTTGGTGCACAACTGTATCGTAACTACACCATTAAATTTAAAAAATGTAGTGAAAATTAACGTCCTAGCGAGTTTCGTAGTTGTGTTTTTCTTCCTTTATTGTACCAGTGCTTTATAATCATTTATAAGCACCAATGCTACATATAATATAAATAACTGGTGCATGTATTGTCATAGAACATCGGTTCTGTTAACAATTTTGGTTCACACCAATGCTATAGGTATTGTCAAGCGTCAATGCATATATTTATTTTAATTTGGTGTGCATCAGTGCTTATTTGTATTTAAAGGCACCGATGTGTTTTGTGATGGTTAGCATTGGTGTGCTCGAATCACTAAAGCACACTGATAAAAAAACCTCTGTTAAAGCCTCCAATCGTCGAGTATTTTTAGTTATAATAAATTTTTGTAAAATCCTCCGCTAAAACATCTGATACCATTATTAGAGGTTGTAGCAAGTGTTTTTTGAGAATTTTGACCAATCCGGTAACACTAAAAATATCCGTTGTAACATCCACTACAGGGCCTTATTCTTGTAGTGACAAGAATATGTCTTAAGTACCCTTGCATTTTTTGGGTGTATTCTTTCCCAACTGCAGGTTTAACATCTAAATGATAGATCTTAATTTTATTTAAAGACATCATAACACATATCTACAAAAAATTAAAAATTGAGCTTGCTAGGAAAGAGATCTACAATTATCAGAAAATAATTTACTATTCAAGGTAGCGTTTGAGGCCAAAATTTAGAAATAAACCTTGATTTGCAGACGGTTTGGATGCTTCTGTAACTTTAAAATTTTTCCACTTCTAAATCTAAAGTTTTTTTCTTAATTAGTATGATGTCTACTTTGTAATGTGACATGTTTCACTAATTTTTGATGTGCGAGGAAAAAAATAAGGTAATTTTTTCGAGACTTCTTGATTTTGGATTTCTCAAAAGGGAGAAATTATATGGCCTAACACATGTCTGTTGGGAGACCTCTCGACCTAAACTATAGATAAGAAAAAGAAAAGGAGGGGAAAAAATTCCAAGAAGAAAATGTGGTGTCTAGAGACACCGTTTAAGCACTTAAGCACATAACATTGTGATAAGAACATCACAATGCATAATGACCATGATGAACATCTTAAATCAATATGTTAGAAAACCCATAGTGTCGCCTATTTATAGTTTCCAGATCTAGAAACTTCCTGAAAAGTAAAGAATATGTAGTCCACAAGTAAGGGTGTTTGGTCTAGACTGTCTCTACAAAATATACAACATCCCAAAGTTTAGTTGGATTTTGTATTCATGTCGACCATGGTCGTGTTGACCATTCAATTTTTTCCCCGACCGGCTATTCATTCATTACTCCAGTCTACTGCTCCACAAATCTCTTGTTGTCTATAGATAGACCATCTCTAGAATATCCTGAGGCGTGATGAACCATCAAGGTTGTAGGTTCCAATACCCCCTCATCAACTCAAGACTCTGAAGATTCAGGAGGTGAAATTACTTGTTGTGAACACCCCTCCCATAATTTCAACTTCTTGAACCCAAGCATAGCCCAAAGTTTCACAAAATTACCTTCTCGTAAAGGATTCATAAATATATCAACAACTTGATCAACTATCCTACAATAAATAAGAGAGACAATGTTATCCTACACCAAATGGCTCAAATAATAAATATGGAGCTTGATATGATTCATATTGCTATAAGCAACATGATTATCAACAACTTGAATAGCTACCTGATTATCACAGTAAATAACAGTAGAGGTCTGAACAGGAAATCCAAGTTCATTGAGAAGCTGTCAGATCCAAATTTATTCTTTTCATGCATTGGCAACACCACGATACTCAAATTTTGTAGTTGAAATAGAGACTACTCTCTATTTCTTACACAAACAAACTAGAGGTCTAGAGGTCAAACGAAAGACATAGCCAAAAGTATATTTTTGGTCATCAATATCACTGCCCCAGTCAAAATAAGTGTAGTCGACGAGTGGGGATGTACTGTGAAAATACATGATACCATATTGATATGTACCCTTAATATATCAAACAATTCTCTTTATTACTTTATAGTGACTTTCGTGAGGATCCTATATGAACCTAGAAACAACACTAACAACAAAGGAGAGGTTTGGTCGTATATTCATTAGATAAATAAGGCTACCGACCAATTGTCAACTCGTGGAAAGTCACAATATTTTCAACAATTCACATGACTTGCACATGAATTACACTCATCCAACTTGAATCATTTCAAGATATCCAAGGCATATCTAGGCTACGAAAGAAAAATACCATCATCCATTTGTAAAAAATGAATTCCAAGAAAGAAGTGAAACATACCAAGATTAGTCATTTCAAAGGTATCATCAATTTGTTTCTTTAGACCCAAAATAAGATCGACATTGTTTTTAGTTATGAATAAATCATCAACATACACTACCACAATTAGAGTATCACTATGAACATCTAATACATAGAATCTGTGATCATATTCACAACGTTTGAAACTAAGATTCACAAAGAAACGATCACTATTATCATACCAAGCATGAGGTGTTTATTTCAAACCATACACCGACTTCTTGAGGTGATAGACAAGGCCAAATTCTGTCACAAAACCATGAGTTTTCTCCATATAATTTTCTTCAGTGAGGTATCCATGAAGAAATGCAATGTTCACATCCATTTGGTGAAGCTACCAACCAAAATGAGCAACAAGAGAAAGGATCTGTCAGATAAAATTCATCTTCATGATAGGAGCAAAGGTTTCAGTATAGTTGATTTCTTCTTACTGAGAGAATGCCTTGGCTACCAAATGATCCTTGTGGCATTCAACAACATTTTTGAAGGTAAAATTGGTATTATATACCAATTGACATTGTATTTCATTATTTCCTTGCGGTCGAGGAAACATTTCCCATGTCTAATTCTTCTTTAAGGAATCAATTTCAAAAGTCATGGAATTCTCCCATTCTGGCACACCCTAAGCATCAACATATGTATCAAGATCAAAATTTTCAAGTAATGTGCCATTAAAGCAACGTTCCCATATTTTTTATGACTGCAAGACTACCGACCAATACTCATATTGCCAACATCTGGTTCAGTAGCTTCAATTGTCTTAATAGATCACCGATGTAAGCAAGTCGTCGATGACTCAAGTCAATTTTCATTAGTTGAGGACTTCAAACTTTTGACTTCAACAGTCACAGTAGACCAACCACCAGTTTATTTAGGAGATTTCGTTGGTTTTGTCAGTACTCCAAAAATGAATAAAATCAATCCTAACTCTTCAAGAATATCTAAAGGATCACTATTCAAAGGACCAGGAGAGGATTTCAATAACTGATTACCTGAAATCATCTCATCAAAGAATACACTGCGAATTAATATGATTTGATCTTTGATACGATCAAATAGTTTATAGGATTTTGAATCATCAGAGTATCCCATCATGATGAAAGCATGACTCTTTGGATACAGTTTCTTCATGCAGTCGTCCCTGATGTGCGCCCAGGAAACACATACAAAGGTTTTGAGGTGAATGACATAGGTTTTTGACCGCTCCATTTATCAACGGGAGTCATGTTAATGACTATTTTGGTCATCACAAGGTTCAAAATATAGTTTGAGAAATAGACAACTTCTTCCCAAAATATCGTCTAAATATCCTTTTCCTGTAGTATACGTTGAGCCATTTCTACCATGGTCTGATTCTTCCTCTCTGCGACTCCATTTTGCTGAGGGGTATGATGGATAGACCTATTCTAAGAAATTCCATTTTGTAAGAGATATCCTTCAAATTTTCAGCTCACATATTCACAACCATTATATGATCTCAAATATTTAAGGGGTCGAGCACACTGCTTTTCATTTAGTGTCCTAAATTACTTGAACTTTTCAAAGACTTGAACCTTAATATTCAATAATATAAACCCATGTAAATAAAGAGAAATAATCAATAAATGTCATAATATACTTCACACCTGTGAGTGATGTTTTTTTCATGCAAAATAGATCACTGTAAACAAGCTCCAGAAGTTCATGTGAAAACAATGCTTTTCCTGAATCAAAGGGTGTCTGATGATGCTTCCCAGGCATACATCCTATACAAAATCCATTAGGTGGAACAATATTTGGGAGACCAGTAACCATATTTTGAGCTACTAGGTGGAAAAATATTTGGGATACCAGTAACCATTATCTTCATATTTTGAGGGAGTAGTTATCAATAACATAAATCTTCTCTTCGGACCACCACTTAAGGAAGAGAACAGAGAAGCATCCTTACTCATGTGGTGAGTACATCCAAATCCCACTATCCACTCAGCCTAATTGGTGTGAGAATGTAATGTGTGAGAAGTGTCGACACATTATAATTTTCAAGAGCTTAGTTGGTTAACTGCCCAGTTGAGGCACAATCCTCCAAGTGCTTGACCTTGAATTCTAATTCCTTCAGTTTATTCCAATAGTTCTTCTCTACATGTCCCACCTTTGAACAATACTGATAGGTTTTCTTATTCTGACACTTCTTCATCGATGATGATGATTCTTCAGTATTCCCTTTTGTAGGCTGGTTGATAAATTCTGGTCATTTATCCTACCAACCATGTTCTTTAGGGTTTGACTTGACCTTGCTTTTCAGGAAATGAGCCTAGTTTTTTCCACCAATATTTCCTTCTTCAAGAAACTTCTGTTGGTCCTTGATCAACAAATCACAGAAAGCATCAAAATTAAAATCCTCACCATATTTCTTGTGTGACATCCAATTATCCCAAAAGGAAGAGAAGAAGACATCATATGGTGTCTTCAAATCAATCATTACCAACTCGATAAGCTATCCATCCTTATTCAAAAAATCCTTGACACATTCACCCAATTTCAGTTATTCTTCTGTAATATGAGCTAGATAGTCTTTGATTGGATGAAAGGAAAGAGATTCTAGAGATACCAACTCTTTTTCTATGTGCATTAATTCTCCTTCATTTATCTTGTTGAATATAGTCTTCAACTTCGTCTTGATCGAGTGAGGACAGTTGATCACTATTGCATGGAAACAAATCTCCCTCAAAATCTAGGTTGCGATAACACCCATAACTTCATCCTTCTTAACGTCGATAGAAAACTTGCATCGATATGCATTGGATCAACAATGACAGTCTTTGTAAACTAGCATCGATATGCAATAGTTCCGACCATTCAATTATTTTCCTAACTGATTGTTCAGTCGTTTAGTCGACTCTAGTCAAATGCTCTGCTAGTCACCTCTCGTGTATAGAACAAATGTCTCTAGAAGATCAAGAGGTGTGATAAACCATCAAGGCTGTTGGTTCCAATAATGTCCAATTTTTTAATTCTAAATATGAAATTGTTACAAGAAGTACTGTGGTATGTCTTCTTTCCAATACAACTAGTGGCACTCAATTTGTATTTTTAAAACATTAGATATAATAACTTTATGTAGAACACCTGTTTAAGGTTAGTTTTAGGGCCTTTAAAATTTCCTAACTTAAACCGATTATATATCCAAAACGGTAGTGATACAAAAGCTGGAGATTTGACACAAGTTACTTCTCTATGTCCTTTTTGTACCATATGAATTCTAGACCATAAAATGTAATAGAAAAAATTGGAGCCAAAATGCTAAAATGTCTCATTTGAAAGAGTCAAACCCTATCAAAAAACTCCCTTAACATTGAAAGAGTATGTCTCCAAAAGTATAGAGACCCAAAAATTACAAATTTGGAAATAAGTTACCTCCCTTTTTTATTTGTTGTACCTTATGAATTTTAGATCTTGAAACAACAAAAATAATTGGAGAAAAAATGCCAAGATGATTGTTTGAAAGAGCCAAACCTTAGGAAAAATCCCATTAAATTTAATAGAGAATATCTCTGAAATTATGATGAACTAGAAACTAATATTCAGATGCAAGCTACCTTTATATGTATTCTTTTTACCTTGTGAGTTTCAAATCTTGAAGCTGCATTAAAAAAAGGTGAAGAAAAATTCCAAGATGACTTGTTTGAAAGATACACGCCCTAGAAACTTCTTTCTTTTTGGCCAAAGAAAGAGCTCTAATACCACCTGTAATATGCTTAAACCCTTAAATTTAGAGAAAATATAGAAAAACAAAAGAGATAATAGATAAAATAGATAACAAGATTCACTCGTCTATTCAAGTGGGAAACCTCCAAGAGAAAATCTCAAAATACAATGAGAATTCATGACTAAAAATTACATATCTTACCACTCCATATATAGTGTTTCAATAACATAAATTCTAACTACTTATGGTCCCTCTATTAATGAGGGTCAACCAGCCAGGGACATTTATTCAATAAGGCCCATTTACATTAAGATAGTATCCTCTAACTAACTAATGGGCCTTATGGCCTCATAATTGATAAATTAAGGGGGTTATTGTAGGACCTTAACACTAAAATACCACATTTTATCCCCTTCCAAAAAACCCCTCTTCTTCCTATGAAAACTTCTACTTCTATGCCACCAAGGGTCCAAAAGTTGGCCCTAAAAAAAGTAGTGAATTATTGATGCCTCCACATTTGTTATAATTGTGATGAGAATAATTTCAAAGGACATAAATTAGGAAGAAAAGGTATTTATAAGGAACAAAAACTATTTCAAATAGATGTGACCCAATTTGACCACCTTGAGGATTTCAAAAGAATCCTTGACATAGTTGAATTTTATCAATAATTTTATTCCATGTTGAATTACACGTTTTATCAATAATTTTAGCTCCATGGACCCTAAAGTTGATTGGATAAATGAAGAACCAAAAAATAATTGTTTAATTGACAATGACAACATACACAATTTTATTCATCGACGAGTTGTAGAAGAAACCCATTGTTATGCTGATGTGGAGCACAATTTTCAATCCTGATAATCAATTGAGGTATGATGAAATGTACCTGTAAATGTGAGGATGCGAAACTTAAATTTGGGGACTATTTGGAAAAATCCAACATGCATTCTATTGAAATGGTGGATTATGATGTAGTTTTTAGAGCATAATGATGACAAACACTGGGTCCAGTTACAATGGTTTTTAAGGAGTTATACACAAGATTCAATAAGGGATATATACACATAATCAAGGTCTCTTGTTTGAATCCTACACAATTATCAACTCTCACCATATGTAAAATCTCTTGAAAAATGACCACTATGACATTATTTCCCAATTTAATTCCATTAATGTCATGGACAGCCCCCCCCCCCCCCCCAACCCAATAAATGCACCCCAACTTGTAGTTGGTTTTGATTAATAATTAATAGGTATTTGAAACACTTTGTGATTAACTCCTCTTTGTCAAAAGCATGATCATGACATCCCACTAGTGCCAAGTAGTCAACCAACCAATGCACATCCTTATCGATGTATTTTTGCACAAAAATAAGAATGCAAAATATCGTTAAACAAATATTGGAGGTTATCATGCTACGTCCCAATACTATTCGCTACTCATCTCTAATAGTCATGGTACTAAATAAACAAGGATACATATTCATATGCTTCGACTTATTTTCTGTTAATAAGTTGATAGTCAAAGACAAATTTTCCATCCCATTCAGTTATGACCTTTTGGATGAGTTTTATAGTGCCTAGGTTTTCATTAAACTGGACCTTTATCTCTATATAATACCAAATCGAAATGGAGGAATTAGACAATCATAAGAATACCTTCTACACACGTGAAGGATAGATGTTATGAGTTTTCATGGTACCTTTTGGTTTTTGAATTTCTACATCCACTTTTTGTCACCTCATGAACACGATTTTTCAACCCTTCCTTGCAACTTTATGCTTTGCTTATTTCATGATATATTAATTTATAACAAGACCTAAGGGCCAAATGTGGAGTATGCTGATAAATCAATACAACTACTTCGAGATACCCAATAGTTAATCAAGAATTACAAATACACTATTAATGATTTTAAATTGGACAACATGGGTCACATACTCACTAGGACATGGGTGTGTGTGGTTCCCACAAAAATTGAGTCTATGAAATTTTTTTTGTGCCTTAATACTTTAAAAGGATTATGTAGTTTTTTAGGACTTATGAGCTACTACAGGAAGTTTGTGAATAAATATGAGCAAACTGTAGCGTCATTAAGTACTTTGCTAAAGAATAATTCCTTTGTGTGGAATTATGTAGAAGAGAAAGTATTTTTTACTTTAAAGGAAGACATGTATATTATTCATGTGTTAGTAGTGCCCAATTTCACTAAGATTTTTATATTAAAATGTGATTCCTTTGGAATAAGTCTTGGGGTAGTGTTGATGAAAGAGGGGTTCCCATAATCATTCACTAATTAAAAATTGTGTGATATAAATTTGTAAAAGTCCACCTTTAGGAAAGAAATGATGGCCATCCTTCATACCGTCAATACATGGCCTTTGTATCTCATTGGTAGGTGTTTTGAGAATAATACAAACCATCATAGATTGAAGTACCTTTTGGAATATCATTTTTTCACTCGCACAACACAAGTGGGTCACTAAAAAATTAGGTTATGATTATGAGATCACATACAATAAGCGAAATAAGAATGTGGTGGTCAATGATTTGTCTTGGAAATATGATGATAAATGATCCCTCTTTCTCTTATCCTTAATTGTACCAATTTTTCATACTCATTCAACAACTTAAGGAGTACCCAATCCACCTATTCCGTATACTTGGTAGCACAACACCATGTGATATAAAGAGAATAATTTTTTGGTACATAAATTTTCCTTAAAGAAGTTATTGGAGTTTCATTCATATACTATAGTAGGTCACTCTAGCCTTTAGACAACATAAAAAAGAGATAAGTGCTACTACTTTTGTAGCTAAGAGAAGTAATGAAAAATGATGTCCATACTTTTGTAGCTAAATGTGAAGTTTTTCAAAGGAACAAGGGTGAGACAATCAATACACCTATGGTGTTGCAACCACCACCAATCCTCATTGCTGTCTGTGTTGATATTTCCATAGGTTTTAAAGTGGGCCTCCCTAAAGCTAATAACAAATCTCTGATCACAGTGGTAGTTTATCATATTTCCAAATATGGTCACTGTTATGCCTTACAACACCTATAATTTGTGCCATCCACAATTTACAAAGTCTTTGTAGATTATATTTTTAAGTTACATGGCATGCTTAATTCCATTGTGTTATATTGTGATCACACCTTCACCAACAAGTTATGGCAACATTTTTTTAAACATAAAGGAACACACTTGAAAGTGAATACAAATTATCATCCCCAAATAGATGGTAGTGTATAAAAACACATTCAGAATGGTTTTCATCATACCAATGATAATAATGGGTTCAATGGATACCCCTTATTGAATGGTGATACACTATCACTTGTCATGGTGATACCAAAATCTCATATATCAAGTTGTCTATTTTCAAAACCCTCTCTTGGTGGCTTCATATTTATAAAGCACATGCAAAGTTTAGGAAACATATTACAAATTTAATTCCAAATCATCCATTCTTTGCACACTTTAGGACAATCAGTATTTTGTTCAAAATAGGATGAAGCAAAATACTAACCAACATTGGCCTTGAGTTTTATTTTGGATAAGGGGACTAGGAAATTATTTGCCTCCAACCTTATAAGCAAACCAATTTCAAATACAAGGGCCATCGGAGGATAAATTCAAAGTTCTATGGAGCCTATTAGTTTCTCCAATGCATTAGGAAAGTTGACTACTCTTTCCGATTCTAATATTAACTAAGTGTTTCATGTGTTAAGCATGAAAAAGGTCATGGGGTCAAATCTCCAATTTTAGACCAAACTTCTCAAACTTGATGAAGAAGTTTCCATTTGGTTATAGTTGGAGGTAGTGTTAACAACACAAGAGATCTAACAATGCCAATTCTCTATTTAGGATGTTTTGTGTTGGACATTTGTTATACTCTTTGAGTTTCCAGAGAAAAAAAGCATATGGGGAACTAGTGGGCCCCTCATCGAGGGTTTAGGGAGTATCCCTTAAAACCAAAAATTGGGTTATTTTGTGCTGTTTTGACCAATGTTTTTTCAGCCCATTGTAAACTAACTCTGGTTAAGGAGTTATGGTTATAATATAATTCAATTTAACAAATTAGAGTTTTGGATACTTTAATGTTGTGTTGTAAACAATGAACAAAATACAATGACATAGAGAGAGGAATTTTCTTGGTCAAAGGTCTTTGTGGATTGTGTGTCTGAACCAAGTTATTTTTTGTGTTTTAGATTTCATTCAATATTTATTTTCTTCCATAGGATTATCTTAAAACCCTTTTTCTAGCACCACAGTGTGGTTTTTAGCTTTAGGGGGGTGCCTTTGTTTCTAGAGTTAGGTCATTCCGTGAATATAAATGGTATATTGTGTTTGCGATGAACTTGTGTTTGAGTGGTTACTTTGTGCAATGAATCTCGTGGAAGGAAAATGGCAAGCAATTTAAGAATATAAATAGATATTTTTAATGGTGATAGTTTTGAGTTATGGATGTTGAATATAGATGATCTTTGTTAATGCTCAAATATCACACACATGCAAAAATTTTGCGATTCTGATAGTAAGGCGTCATTACCATATATCATGCATCTCATTGAAGAAATCCTCATCAGATCCAAGAAGCAATATGAGTCTAGAAATGCCAAAGAACAATAAAAAGACAATATTGTGTGGTCAAACATCTATTTATGTGCGCTAGTGTGCATATTACCCGTGTTTTTCTTACGTGATACTAATACGAATTTCCCTTTGATATTTTCATGATTGTTAAAATAGTGGGATGTAAACCACCAACCACGCATTGAAGGCTCACCAATGGCCCATCACCTCCAAGAATTCAAATTTGGATCCTCCCATACTTGGTGGCATTACATATCCCCCTTTATGTACCTTGGAGCTAGTTCATGGAGTCAACGGGTTCATATTTAGATCTAGTTGTTTCTTGGCCATCTCTTGGCCTATAAAAGGAATCCATGGGCATGCAT
Source organism: Pseudotsuga menziesii (assembly GCA_001517045.1). Lineage (NCBI taxonomy): Eukaryota > Viridiplantae > Streptophyta > Pinopsida > Pinales > Pinaceae > Pseudotsuga > Pseudotsuga menziesii. Next base: position 631,729 of record LPNX011197827.1, read on the forward strand.
ATTGTAAGATAAATTCAGAGCAAGGTTATGCTATCAGAATTGTATTGGAACTTCCTCATAGTCCACTTCTTCCTATATTTTCTAGCATTCTCCAAGCTCCCTTTCCTCCTTCTTGCAAGGGGAAAGTGTTTCTCCCATTTATTCAACCTTTATAGCATTTAGTGTGGACAAAATAGACCTCCCTAAGGGATATTGTTGGATTCCTTTTGAATCCCACACCTCCCAAGTGAAATTATATGTATTTAATTGACCATTAGGAAACCTAAATTGGTTCTTACATTAGTTTCTTATTATGGTTTGCATTCCATATTTACCTTTGTTTATTTCAAGTTATTTTAGTTTTTATTTTGTTTTATTTCACTAACAAGATCTTGCAGGATCTTCTTGGGTTTATCACATTTTATTTCTGTTACACAATACTAGGGCTTTTCAGCAACCTCAAAGGCTTTCACCCAATGTGGGAGAGGCTGCATGATGTAGTGATTTCTAAAGGATGAAAAAGAGAAAAAAAGAAAAAAAAGGAAAAAAGAGAATAAATGCAGGGATTTATGGGGGTCATATATTTTGAATCAGTTATCCGTTTGCGCTCAAATTTAACAGGAAGTTGCGTTTCGAAGTGTTCATTGTGTGCCCAATGAGATCCTTCTAATCATAGTTTTTTTGACACTTTTATGAGGCCAAATTCCTTCATATAAGGCCTCAAATATAGGTTTTAGTGTTTTGCAGGATTTATAATTTGTAATTAACCGTTATCTCTCACTTTATAAACATAATTAGAAAAGTGATTTGACAAATAATGTTGCTCTAGTTAGCTTATAGTTGGTGTTCAATTTCATAGCCATGAATAATTTTCTAAAATGAACAATTTTTGAAAATCTCAAATAATTGTTATAAAGGGTTGGAGCTTCATTGTAATAGTTAGGATAAAGAATGAATAAAAATATAGTTTTTTTTTACACTCTCATGTGTTTGCATGGGTTTTAGATCTTATGAATTGAATCAAAGCTTATTGGCTACATCATTTGGTATCATAGAAGGAACATGGTTGGGAGAGGAGGAGGAAGAGGAAGAGGAAGAGAAGGTCTTGCTCAGATGCATAGAGATATTCAAACCCCCCAAAGGAAAGTAACATATATTAGATGCTGGATAATCAAAGGACAATATGAAGAGAAGCGTCTGATGAGGAGACATACCAAGGAGGTGTAGATCAATATACTGAACATGAAGAAGAAGAAGTTGAGCGCATACCTTTTAAAGAAAGGATTCTTAGGGCTCTATAAGGGAGAAATGATGGGATCAAAATGGAAACTTCAGACTATGTAGGGAGTCTTAAACTAGAGGAGTTAATAGCTTGGTTGAACTCCATGGAATGTTTTTTGAATGGAAGCCTATGAAAGAATAAAATAAGATGATGTGCAAAAAGACAGAACAAAAAAAAGAAAATACAAAATAAAGACCTAGGATAAGATGTCAATGTATGATGTGAAAGAAAATTATGTGTTTTGACAAAGTTGTCAATGTATGATTTTTCCAATGCAGGTAAGTAACCTATAAATTATTTTGAATTTTATGCAGCTAACAGTTGTGTTTATTAACACATTTTGCAGAATCATAGTCACCTTCCAAGGCAGTATTCTAGAGAGTGCAGTTTGGTAAAGTTGGTTTGGATGAGCCATGAGAACCTACGACATGTATGATGATGTACAAAACCCCAATGTGTACGAGAAAGATGTTATGGGAGAAAAAATTCGTGTGGGAAATGCAGAGACAGAGTCTAATGGGAGAATATTTCTAGATACTCCCCCAGATTTTGTAGCCACCATGAGAAGCCTAAGGGTGGAGATGCAAAGTTATAGGGAAGATAATGAAATATTGGTTAAGGCTCAGGAGGGTTTTGAATATCTCTTCCTCAGATGTGTAGAGATATTCAAAACCCCAAAGGAAAGTAATATATATTAGATGCTGGATAATCAAAGGATAATACAAAGAGAAGCATCTAATGAGGAGACATAGCAAGGAGGTGTAGATCAATATACTGAACATGAAGAAGAAGAATTTGAGCGCATACCTTTTAAATAAAGGATGCTCAGGGATCTAGAAGGGAGAAATGATGGGATCAAAATGGAAGTTTCAAACTATGTAGGGAGTATTAAACTAGAGGATTTAATATATTGGTTGAAATCCATGGAAATGTTTTTGAATGGAAGCCTATGAAAGAAGAAAAGAAGATCATGTGCAAAAAGACAGAACAAAAAAAAGAAAATCCAAAATAAAGACCTAGGATAAGATGGAAAAAATTTGTGAGAAAATGTTTTTCCGCTGGACTATGCACAATTTTTTTTTGTAAATTTCAAAACTTGAAGCAAAACCTGTCTACCATGGAGGAATTCAAACATGAGTTTTATTAGTTTTCCATTCGTGTGGATCACCAGGAAACTGATGAGAAACTAGCTGTAAGGTATTTGAATTATTTGAAATTTTATATTCAAGATGAAATGAGCATGCATAGGGTTCAAAACATGGAAGAGGCATAGCAGTTAGCCTTAAAGGTCGAGGAAAAAAAACTTGATAATACTAGAAAAGGTAACCTGAACCAACCATGAGGAAGAGGATTTCATAGGGGTAGAGGCTATGGTGGTGTAAGAGGAAGACCTTATTGGTTTTTTAGGTTTGGTGAAGAGGGTCATCGAGCATTTGAATTCTCAAATTACAACATGAAAGAACCAAACCAAGGACAACAACCCAATTTAAACTTGATCCAAGATGAGAATGACGAAGAAGGAGTTGAATCTCAAGTCCCACCTAATATGGGGGAAAATATCATGATGCGAAGGTGAATGGTGATTCCTGAGAAAGAGAAAAGACATAGTAGAAGCAATGAAGATGCGTGGATTCATACAAATATTTTTTGAACATAGTTCAATTTTGGGGGAAAGGTATGTCAAGTTCTTGTTGATAGTGACAGTTGTGAGAATATGGTTTCCAAAGAGATGGTAGATAAGTTGAAATTACATTGTGAAACACATCCCCATCCTTACCGAAATGGATGGTTCAAAAAAGGTAATGAAGTCACCATTAATAAAATATGTTTTATTAAGTTTTCCATCAGTAGGACATATAAAGATGAAGTATGGTGTGATGTCAGTCTGATGGATGCATGCCATCTGTTATTGGAGAGGCCTTAGCAATTTGATAGGAAATTCATACATGATGGAGGAAATAATACCTACACCATTTGGAAGGATGGAACAAAATTCGTCTTATTGCCCCTTAAATATGAAGGGAAAACTGAGAATATGTTGTGAGAAAAAGAGATTGTTAAATAAATGAAGGTGAAAAGATTCTTCTATGAATTAATAGTGCAAAAAGGAGCCAAGGAAGACATACCAATACCTACTAAAGTGGCTAAGTTAATAGAAGAATATGTTGATGTTATCCTTAATGAACTTCCTGATGTACTTCCACCAATGAGGGATATTAAACATCACATTGTTTTGATCCCAAGATCATGAATACCTAATCAAGAAACCTATAGAATGAGTCCTACACAACATGTAGAGATAAACCGGCAAGTAACATAGCTTATAAAGAAAGGTGTGGTAAGAGAAAGCATGAGTCCTTGTGCTGTACCAACATTGTTGAATCCAAAAAGGATAATACGTGGAGGATGTGTACATATACAAGAGAAATCAATAAAATTACCATCAAATACCATTTTCATATACCACAATTGGACGACATGATGGATGTACTATCCAGAGATAAATACTTCAGTAAACTTGATTTGCGAAGTGGATACCACCAGAGACGCATTCATGAAGGAGATGAATGAAAAAATTCCTTCAAGACCACAGATGGACTATATGAGTTGATGGTGATGCCATTTAGGTTGTCCAATGCACCTAGTACCTTCATACGGTTGATGAATACCGTGCTTCGACCTTACATTGGTAAGTTTGTTTTTGTTTATTTTGATGAAATTCTAGTTTTATGTAAAAAAAATAAGATCACTTGCAAAATTTAATGATTATATTAAATATGTTGAGAAATAACCATCTTTATGTAAACCTAAAGAAATGTAGGTTCCTGCAAGAAAGTTTGGTATTTTTTACATTTTTCATCTCAACAGAAGGAGTCAAGACAGATTTAGAGAAGGTCAGAGCAATTTTGGAGTGGACTAGTCCTAAGAGAATAACAAAGGTAAGACATTTTCATGGGATATCAACCTTTTACAGAAAATTTATTTGAAATTTTAGCAGTATTGTAGCACTCATAATAGATTGCACCATAGGCACAACAGTCAAGTGGACCAATGAAGCTGAGGACAGATTTAAGTTTCTAAAGAAAAAGGTAAACGATGCACCTATATTAGCCTTACCAGATTTTGATAAAGTGGTTGTGGTAGACTGTGATGCCTCACATGTAGGCATTGGAATTGTACTTAGCCAAGCAGGTAAACCATTTAATTTTTTTACCAAAAAATTGAATGATGTAATAAAGAACTACTCCACATATGATGTAGAATTTTATGCAGTTGTGCAAGCATTGCGACATTGGAGGCATTATTTAGTGCTAAAAGAGTTTGTGTTATTTACTGATCACATTGCTTTAAAATATGTAAACACCCAAAAGAAACTGAATAATAGACATGAAAAATGGGTTTCCTTTTTACAAGGATACACCTTTGTTCTGAAGCACAAATCAAGAAAGTAACATCAGGTTGCAGATGCTTTGAGTTGACACACTATTCTTTTGACCACCATGGAAAATCAAGTAAATGAGTTTGATGTATTGAAGGACCTCTATGTGACAAATAACGATTTTTGAGAGATTGTGGAATAGCTTAAGAATCTAGTTGTTGGGAACATATTGGATCTTATTCAGAGTGAATATTTTATGCAAGATGAATACCTCTTCAAAGGAAAATAAATATGCATTCCAATTGGTTCTATGAGAGAAAATATTATCAGAGAACTTCACAGTAGCGGCTTGGTAGGACATTTTTGGAAGGATAAGATGATATCCCTAATAAAAGATAAGAATTACTAGACAAAGATGAGAAAATATATAACCAGATATGTGGTACGATGTATGATTTGTCAAATGGATAAAGGACACTCACAAAATATAAGGTTGTACATGCCATTAGCAGTTCCCACAAATCCATGGATAGATCTTAGCATGGAATTTGTGTTGGGGATACCACACACACAATGAGGTAAAGCCTCTATTTTTGTAGTTGTTGATAGGTTCTCTAAAATGGTTCAATTCATTTTTTGTAAGAAAACTAATGATGCATTTGAAAGGTGGGAGAATTATTATTATTTTTTTCCAGAAATTGTTAGATTGCACGGTGTTCTAAAAACTATTACCTTTGATACAGATACTCAGTTTTGGGGTTGTTTTTGGAGGACTTTATGGAAAAAAACAGGGAATAAATTACAGTTCAATAGTTCCTATCACCCTCAAATAGATGGGAAAACTAAGGTAGTAAATTGAAGTTTGGGAAACCTGTTACAGAGCATTGTCAGAGAGAATCCCAAGCAGTGGGATTTGGATTTACCTCAAGTAGAATTTGCCTACAATAGTTCAGAAAATAATATACATGTAAATCTCCATTTTAGGTTGTTTATGGTAGAAATCCTATGGGTGTACTAGATTTGGTGCAACTACCGCTTGGGGATAGAATCAATGATGACGGGGAAGCATTTGCAGAACACATTCAACAGTTGCAGTAACAAGTGAGATAGAAGCTACAAGCCAGTAATGAGCAGAAAAAAATTTAAAATATGCTCACCGAAAACACCAGATATTCAATGAAGGTGATTTTGTGATGTTTTATTTATAGAAAGAGCGGATTCCGAGAGAAAACTACCACAATTCAAGTATAATAAAATCGATTCTTGAAAGATTATCACACTAGTACATATGGCTCAAAAGTTTCATGAAATATTGCCACGAATAAGTTAAAATGGTTATTTTCGTGGATAAATTGATAAATATTTTGAACATAAACTCTTATGGCCCCCGATCATCATCGTTATTGCGATGTACATGACTGTTTGTCGCTATAACGACATATTTTCGTCTCTATTACAATGAAGACACAAATTCATCACTCTAGTGACGAACTTCTAAACATTTGCAAATCAATGGCCATGACAGTAACAACCATTGAATTTTTCTTACCGTTGTGCATTTTTCACTGTAACCAGCATGATCATTGATGTATAAATACATGTTCTTAAGACATATTTCATAAAATGTTTTTCTATAGTTGCAACAATTTTTCTACTTATTGTTTGATTTGTGAGTGCAACAGTCTGGTACTAGTTTAACACATCGAATTTTTGTGTGATCTCCTTTGGTTTCTAGGTTTTTTATTTTTAAATTCTTTGTCTCCTTGGTTAGTGAACTAATATTTTTTGAATGAGTAAATATAATGTCATCGAGATTTGTCTCTTAATAATTTTTTGATTAAAAAAAGATGAAGATGAACTAAGAAGGGAAATAAGATCATTGCTTTTGAAATGTTTATATGTTTATTTTCTTATTTATAGATGGGTAAACTATCATGTGGTATTATCCTATGTGAAAAATTGTTTAAGCATTTTGATCCCATGTGCTTGTGAGAAATCATGGTTCCTAGATTGGGAGAACATAATTGTTGGGGGTGATTTAAATTTTATCAATAAATATAAAAGATATAGTGGTTGGTGGTATGAATAGACCCCCATACTAACTTATTCCTTAATAATTTGGAAAGGAGGGGTATTGTTTGTGATATGTAACACATCAAAGTAAAGTCAACTTGGGTTTACTAATTATATTTGTCGCTTTTCATGTCATGCCGTTTAATTTTCTATCTCCTTTAATACACACACACACACACACACACACAGACACACACACACATACTCTATTTAATTTACTTATACATTGATTGAGTTTGTTTGGTTATTATATGCTATTAGAATGTCAAAGAAATATACTTGGGAAGAAAATAATAAGAGGTATGCTGAGTTTAAGGAAGCATTGGAGGTGAAGGGTGATGGAAAGTGTTATTTCCCTTGCAATGATTGCAGGGTTTTGCGAACGAGAAGAAATTTAAGAACAAGTGCTGAGAAAAATTGTAAGGAGAAGGGGCATGCTGAAGGGGGGTTTGAATATCGTCCCTTGGTAAGACATTATTCATTAGATAATGTACTTCTTGTAATAGTATTGTTCATGTATTCACAAAATGTTTTATCATTTAAAATTTATGTGTTGTATATTATACACTGATGTTATTACATTGTTTGTAATTATGAAGACAATGCCCCCTAAATGTTGAACGCCAGAGATATTTGCCACATAATTATAGTAGAAATTCAAATTTACAAGGTTATGAACATGGATATCATAATATTGAAGATGAAGTTCTTAATGATCCTATGGACAAAGATGATGTTATTGATACAAATGATGAAGATGAGATAAATAGATTGATCGAAGGCACATTTGCTCCATTGGATGAGGACAACCTCCATGATATTCATGATGTTCCTTTACTCGAAAGTCCCAAGAACCTCTTTATAAAGGCTAAACAAAAAATATTGTATCTACTATATTGTTGTTGGTGAACTCAAAATTTTTAAATGGTGTGTCAAACACTTGTTGCACACAGATCCTAAGGTATGTAAAGTATTAATTGCATCTTCAGATGGCATATTGAAAAGTTCACTATTTTCCTCTATTCTTAGTGTTAATTAATTTATAAATTAGGGATAAGCAATATTTATGATTTATATTGTTTACATTTCATTTTTTGGTCAATGTTGCAGATTGCTGGGTGAATTTCTATTACCACCATCAAATAATTTACCACGCACATGTCGATAGGTATTCTTGATTATGAAAGAAATTGGAATGGACTATCAAGCTATTGATGCATATCCTTGTAGCAGGGATTTCTCCTTGCTACAGGGGCAAGAATTGTTCCCTTCTGTCTATAGGACAGAAGGGTAGGTTCCTGCTTGGAAAAAGACTGAAAGGAAAAATGAAATGTAAAGAACAGAAATAAAAGCAAAGATGGAAGAGGAATATGGAGAACCCCTCTGCAAACAAAGGTTAGGGTTCCGCTTCCAATGACCTACAAACAATTATTAAGCTACTGCAAATTGAAATACCTGCAAAACAAGTTAGGAAATAAACCTGCAAATGAAATCATGGGTTAGAAAACAAAGAAACTACTAAGCAAATAAACAAAACAAGAAAACACCGTTATACCTTCTCTTTGGGTGGAAATGGGCCACCATGCCCTAGCTTGTGGAAGCAACTCTCTTGGATTGGGGAGCTATGGCTCAATGAAGATGGAGGAGAGGGACTATGGGTGGATTGAGAGATAAAGGGTCTCAAGGCATCCATGGGTAGCATAACAGTATGCAAGGGAGAAGTGTTTTGAGAGTGACCCCCCACCCTCCTTTTATAGCCTTTTTGGGGTTCTAGGGTTTTAATCTGTTGGCCTGGGCTTTAGCACCTTTTTTGGGCTTTTAGCCCCTTCCGCCCTAGTTTTAGCTCCTTTTAGGGTTTTATCCCCTTTTTGTGGGCTTTAGCTCCTAGGGGAGTATTTTAGGCTCCTTTTTGGGGTTTTTAAGCCCTTTTCTTCATCCTTAAGCATTTTTGAGGGTGTGGGGGTCTAATGGAGGGTCGTGAAGTAATGTCCTTGGGTGGTGTAGGTCATGGAGAGCTTAGTGAGGGATTTTTTGGGTTAATATATTTCCCCCTGATGTGTGAGGGTAGGCGCTCATCGTATAGCCGGTGAACATCATAGGATTTGTTGTGCTGAGGTGGTGCTTCCGGGGTTGGGGCATGGTGGATTTTGGTTTTTGTATTAATATGGTTCCCATCAATGGGTGAGATACAAATAATGTGTGACATGTATATGGAGGAAGCGGGCATCCCCATGCTCGTGACAATGTCAAAATAATAATTTGATCTATGCTCTAAAATACAAGAACCGATCATATACAATTGATGATAAAATAATGGTTGCCTCATTGTGAGGCTGAATACAATACTGATATGGTACATTGGACCCATGGAATTCTCATGGAATGCTATATCTTCATGAATGGAGGTCTACTGGATCTAGAATGGTACATAACTGTATGGACTTGCTAATTGAGAGTCAGAGTCTCTTTGGTACAAGTATGCTTCATCAATCATAAATCTATATAGAAGCACTGCTGGGGCTTCTGAAAACTGTCACCAACGCAACAAAGAAATCACAAGGGACATAACCTGTTTAGGTCCCTCAAGTAGACTCATCAATGTGCTAGAGTCAGGTGACATCCAGGGTCTTTGACCAAGTACTGTGTGGACCAAACCCTGTACGAATCTCAACGATGCGATGATATAGTTGGACTCGAGCATGTGAGAAACAACCATCCCGAGAGGCACTAAGGACTCCTCTCAAGTGGTCCAAGGAACTCATGAATGAGGTTAATGAAACTAGGATACAGGGACCTCTAGGTCTATCCTCTGGAATATATGTGTTGTCGTCGGTAGAAGGAGACCTACCCCTAGTCACGACAATGATGTTTCCTTGACCAGGAGCACGAGGGAGATAACGAAAAGGTGTGAGACAATCTGCGGAGTGACCCACTGAATGGGCCGGGGAGGGCGGGGGAGGGGAAGGGAAATAATTGAATAGGGGCAGGGGAGTGTGGTAGACTCAAACTTCCTTTGTTCAGAGTATGACGGCAGGGCATACCATGCAGCAAATGAAACTAACTCATGGGAATGGGATCATGGATGTAATACCGGGAATGTTACTGCAGATGGGAAATACTTGGAGGAGGTGGACACTTTTGATATTGATGGGATCCAAGGAAGACACATTGTAGAGTACTCTTAACAAAGGCGACCCAAAGGGGGCATTCTGCCAAACTATGTTTTGTGGGGTGGTGTCTAGGGACATCGTTACGGTATGATCTCGTGGATTTTTGGCGAGCCCGAGAAGGTAAATTCTCATTGGTGCTTTCAATTTTAGAGAGTTTGAAAGCACGAAGAAGACTCCAGTGGGGGCTCTTTTTTGTTGGTAGTCTCCTATGCCCGAAAGAGGATAAAATTATACATAGGATAGCTCGCCCATCCTGTAGGGGATGGGAGACTTATTTACTGTTGGTAGTCCAATCAGGCTGAAAAAGCTTAAACCTATACTGACTGGACGGTCATTCAGATACTTTTACAAGCATGAACAAAACCAAGTTTGCTCAACAATATTTTCTTGATGAGAAGGCTGGAAAAGAGCTTAACGACAACTTATGGTGAGATTTTTCGTAAAGTGTGGCCCCTCTGCCCGAGAAAGCAAAAAAGTATGCAGAGGGGAATGGTCTTGGCTTGAATACGCCAAGGTGGTCCTTTTCAATAGATGGTCTACATGGTCTGCAAAAGGAGGTAAATGAGACAATGTAGATGCCCTTTCCTATAATTTAGCGAGCGGGAAAGGAAGTAGCAGGCGATGCCCCATGTTGGGATGGTGGACAGAGGTCCAAAGGTCATCACGCAGTATGGACAAAGCAAAAGGATCTCAAACATACCAATACATGTGTGGGATAGTTCGTGGCAGAGGCTCATGAGTCGGCATGACAGAGGCACACAAATCGAGGTGGATCTCAGACAGAGGTCAGGAGAGCATGTGTGTGTGTTGAAGTGGACGGACTTGACTACATGCGATGTGAGTGCAAGTCCGGGGGTAGTTATATGCCAAATACGTACAAGAAAAGTAAGTCGATTTGTGGACAATGGTCCAAAGGTACGCGTAAGGTGCGGTAGATGGAAGAGACAACTATGTGTTAAAATACAGAATACAAGTAAAAAAAATGACATTCCTTAACGGGCGGTGGCCCGAAAACCCGCATGCGTAGCGGGAGGCAATAGTGATCCAAGTATAGGTCCTTAGACACTTGTATTGCCATGCTGTGGCTTGTAAATCGAGGTGACTTCCAGGAAACGGTCCCAAAATTTATTTGTTAAACATGAGACGATGGTCTCATAAGGAGATGTAAATTTGAGCTCGGAGGTGTGAGAGGTGTCTCGCACTGATTCCATGTGAATTTGGAGTAGCAGCTAATGGTTCTACCCCTGACTTGTGCTAAAACAAAATGTTGAAAAACAAGAAAGGGAAAAAACTACGGTGTAAGGGACTCATAGTGGTTATATCAGGCATAGACTCTCATGAGGTGGGGCCCGTTGTGCAGCTTCTTCAAGAGTCGACTGTCTAAGTCAGTGAAGAGGTATACCACCTTGCCAAGACGAAATATGGTCTTTTATTGGAAGAACCGATTCCACACTATGGTTTAAAGGGAATGGGGTAAAACCGAAGGCGGTCTTACACATATCTCCGTCATCGTGTAAATGGTGCCGGGATAGATCACGTGGATCTTCCATATCGAATGAGGCTAAAGGGAAACTGGTGCTAGATATCATGAAAATGGTATTGGTTGTCGCTTTAGTTGCCTTGCCCCCAGCCTCTGTTGGAGGAAGAGGGGCAGTCCTGGAGACGGGAGGAGTCTTTGATGGTCCTAGAGGTAGGTGCAACATCATCTCAATTGGCTGGACATGAGTCAACACATCTTGGGGCCTCAGAGGTATGGAGGTGGGGGGTGAACTTCTTCAATCAGAGTGATCTCAGACTCAAGGGAATGTTGACGGAGGTTAGTTAAAGTGATTCAAAATTTGGTCAAGGCTTGGAAATGGTGAGAGTAATGTCCATACAAACCACAGAGGGTGCAAGAATGGTTTGTTCTCAGTGACTTGTTTCTGACTATCGGCGCGGTTGGGAGTTTGACCATGGGGAGGTTTTCGTTTGTGTCCATGGCATCCAAATGGGCATGGATCACTGGGATTTCAGGGCAATTCTGAGTTGGGTGGCCTTGTTGTTTGCAGATGGTGCAAGGCGGGATCTGCCAAGGTTCTGTGGTGGCTTTGGAATTCTTGTCCCTCGCCCTTTTCAGGTGGGGTGGTGCAGGTGCGATGGTTGGCTTTTGTGGGTTGGGTGGGGGATGGGACTTAACCACAATGGGTTGCACCGGTGTTAAGACTACTTGGGGCATTGATGGTTGAGATGGTGGATCAAGATACCACATGGAAATTTCCAATGTAAAGTTGGGTAGGTCCAGGGTGGCCATTACCGGCTTGCTCATGACACCAGGTGGGGGAAAGAGGAAGGGAATTGTATGGACTGGTGAGGAGCCCAGATAAATCCCTACTGGTTGTATGTGGGGGTGTAGTTGTGGTTGCGGCTGCACATAATGCTGCTGCTATGGGTGATGTTGCAGCTGCTATTGGTGTTGCGGTTGTGGACAATATTGTGGTTGTGGTTGGGGCTGTGGCTGTAGTTTTTCTTTGGGTGCAACGGTGTTGGATGAGACCATGCACAAGTCTATATTCTCATTATGTGTCGGTGGAAGTGACACTAAGGGGAAAGGAGATGTCATGGTGGGATCAGCAAACAACCCAGGGCCCACATTCAATGATGGCTAGGTTGGTGTGTTGTAAACCATAGTGTTGATTGCAGGGTTGACATTAATGTGTGTAGTCGTCCCTTGTGGATTAGTAGTGGTGATGGTAGGGATAACATTGGCGGGTGCCGTTAACCCTTGCGGATCATGATAAGTGAGTTGATCAACCATCACAATCTTCCCTTCGTGGGGGAACATCATGAGATGGAAGACAATTGATGTGACTGCTATCATGGAGTACATATAACTTCTTTCGAGGAGAAGGTTATAGTCTAGTTGAGCGTTGACGACCTCTATGTCGATCAGCACAGTCTTCCTGGCTAATGTGATGGGGACATAGGGGAGGATTCCTTGGGCTTTAGTGGGATGGCCATGATAAACTTGTAGATTTGTGAAGGATGGTTGCAGAATTGGGGATCCAAGTTTTTGCCAAACCAGGGTAGACATAATGCATGTAGATGCCCCCTCATCTACTATGCACCGGTGCACAACCAAGTTCTAGATAGATACCGGGATTTGGAAGGCGATGGTTGATGGCATGCGTGGTTCTCCATTCTCCATGTTGAACATGATCAACTTGGATTCAGAGGGGTCTATGGCCCCAAGGGTGGCTAGTAACGCTTTCCACTACGTTGGGCATGTTTTGAGTACCTCCAGAGCGGACATGGCCGTTGGTGTTTGGTCCAAATCATCCATGATGCTATAGCTGGCGGTAGCTCTAGCTGTGGCATTATTGGTGACTCTGCATATGGGGGGGCATGGGAATGGGGGTAACTGAAGAGGTATATTGACTGTTTTGGATGTTGATGCCACTGATTTGTCAGTGGGTTCAGTGGTGGTACAGTATTGATTCCATCTGGTTTGCATGTTGACCGCTTCAAACGTCATGGCTAGCAGGTAGTGAACAACTATTTCGGCTATGGGAGGTGCCCCCAGAGTGTTGGAATTGGGTTGGGGAGGGGGTGCGGTTGCCACCAATCCTTGGACTGGTAGTGGGTTTTGAAGCACCATGGGGGGAGGTCCTTGTGGTGCCAGGTTGGGTTGGGCTTGATTTGCAGCGTTGGTGGCTTGTTGAACATCGTTTTGAATGGCCTAATTAGCTCAACCCATGAGGGGACACTCGAATGTGTAGTGCCCATAAACATCACAGAGTGTGCACGGCTGGTTTGTGTGTAATGGGTGGTTTTGAGCAGGCCAATTTGCCGTGACATTGTTGGGAGGGTTTGGTTGTTGACCACCTCCCTACTATTGGTTATTGCCTTGGTTTCGGGGACGATTATTTCTAGCTTGCCCTTGTTGGTTGTAAGGGGCAGGTTGGTTGGGACAGTTTTGTTGTGTGAACACTTGTCCCAATGGAGCGGGTGGAGCGGGGGTAGGGGCTTGAACTGTTTGCACTGGTGGTGCATAGTAGATTTGTGGGGGTGGTGATCTGATCCCGGGGGCGAGCCCGGAAAGTCATCGAACCCACTCGAAACTATCGGGACCAATAGTGTCATTTTTCTGACATTAGTGCAAGTGAACATGAGCATAATATAAGTGTGTAACATAGAATCATCCACATGAAAATGAAAAATCATTCAAGCACATTAGGGACACGATTTGATTACGGAGTTCACCAGATCTCCTGGCTACGTCTCCGGGACTACTCCAAAATAGAGTGACCAATCCATTGCAAAGATGCACAAATACATAAGATGCATCACAACAGATTCACTTACAGAGTCTTCATCATCTGTTCATCTCTACCGCCGCACCATAACTACCTCTGATGGGTCACATAAGTGCACAAGCTATAGGACTCAATCGAAGACTGCAGAAACCAAGCAAGAAAATGCCTACCTCCTTTGTCTCGAGAAGTTTCCAAACTTGGACATGAAGATATTTTCCCAATGTAGCCAATCACACTCTTTCAACTGAATCTACGAGCCACGAACCTTGAGCGGATCAAAGACTTGCATAATGTTGCAAATCGCACTCTTTCAACTGACTCTACGAGCCACGAACCTCGAGCTATGCCACACGATCTTCTGCAGGATAGTCTCAATAGACGAAAATATGTTTTCATGACAAGTGCATCAATAAAACCAAAGTCACACTCTTACCAACCAATCCCTTCACCTTTGTCCTTCGGGATGAGAGTGTAGATGGTCGCTACTTGCCTTCAAATGCAAATTGAAATGTTGCCTCCTCGAACTGACTCTGCTTCTTTGTCTCCTATGCTAGATCACCTTTGGACATGATGGAGCCATTATTGCTCTCTAAGCTGGAACTACAAGGTTGGAGCCTCTCCATGAGCTTCTCCAATGGAGACCCCCAATGGGGCCTCTCAGATGCTTGCTTCCTCTATGGGCTACATCTCTCCAAACTTGAGCTCCCTTCAAATGCACATGACAAGTGCTTAAATAGGAGAAGCTACTCTTGGTGGCATGATACATGTGATTCTCCAAATTGGGATTAGTTACAAATTGGTTTGGATTTTAAGAACATAAACTAAAAATATGGTTCATGCCCACATGCCCATGGGTTTTCACATTTAGTTACTTCCCCATAATGACATTTACAAAATCCAACAATAATCCATTAGATAACAAAATCCCTTTTTTAAATAGCATGTTGGTTTTTCAACCATAAACCAACTTGTTACAACTTCTTTACAAATATGGCATGTTTGTTTTTGGTTACAACCATGCATTAACTTCATAACAACTCAAGGAATAAAATAAATGAGTAATATGTGAGTAATTTTTCCACTCACTTCAAATATTAATCATTTTACAATTTCTCATGAGTAAATGCATGAATGTCATAAAACTCATTTCAAGCACAAATTCATGCATGCTAGTCATCATGCCACTTCATCATGCCATGTCACCATGCCACATCATCATGCCATGTCATCATGCCACATCATCATTCCATGTCATCATACCACATCAACATGCCATGTCAGCATGCTATGTCATCATGCCACATCATCATGACATAGTATCATGCCATGTCATTAGAATGCACTTTTTGACTACCACGTGGCAGCTTGAGGGAGTGCCACGTGGCACTTCAGCCAAAATTTTCCCTGTTGGGGCCAAACTTCAAAACACAATATCTTTTGCATCTGGAGTTCGTTTGACATGCCGTTTGCACCGTTGGAATCGACTTGACGAGCTATTTGACATGGTACTATTTTTGTTGCAATATGATGATTTTGAAAGTTGACCTTTTTAGATCCTCCCGGATCAGGTGGTGGTGCCACAAATGTGGGAATTTTCCCCACATACTGTTGCGTTGGCCAAGCCATGGCCTCAGCCTGCTGCGGTGGCATAGGTTGTGCATAGGAAGTTGTTGCTCCGGACTGGGACATCATTCTAGCATATTCCAGATTTTGGTTTTGGTAAGCAACACTAGAAGTATTGCTTGGTTGTGATGGAACTATAGGTGGTGTCGATTGGTGTTTTGGCTGTTGGGAGATCGATCCTATGATGCCATCTGCAACATGGGATGCCCTTGGTGGATCACGATATAAGGTGCCTACTCGAGGAGCGTATGGGATGATGGTGTACAAGTATCCAGACTGAGCATAGATGAGGTCAAACTATTGAGCTTTCAGTATGGGCTCTTCTTCGGATTGGGGACGTTTAGATGCGATGTCCTTTGCTGTGGGTGGGAGCAAGTTCTTAAGGAACCAATCCAAGAAGATCCTATCATCAAGTTGGATTTTGCATAGGCTACGAAATTTCTTCCCACTCATGTATATGGTCAGTTATATGAGTGGCAATGTTTTGATGGCAAGATAATAGGATCTCCACCCCCTCGTCATATCTGACGGGGTGTTGGAAATACTGTAGGAACATGAAGGCTAGGGAGTTGAAATCAGGGTACTTGGCTTGTGGTAGCTCAATGTACCATTTAGCCGCAACACCTATGAGTGTGCATTGGAATATCCTCAGTCTGATGAAATTGTCTACGATGTTGTTTGACAAACACCATAGATGGAATGTCATTATGTGGTTTTGGGGACATTCCCCTGCTTTGCCTTCAAACTTGGGGGTGTCTGATGGCAGCTTAGTTGGCATGGGTGGCTAGAAAGCTTGGTGGTAGATGGGGTTGTTTGTTAACCGAGCCAAATCAGGCAGCTTAAGACTAGCCATGAATGGCATATTTGACCCCAGGTTGATGTGGGATGGGGCTGCGATGGTGGTGGGATTTACAAGTGCATAATGCATCTGCATAGCTAGGGGCACTTGCAGTGGCACCATTGTGGATGGGCCAATGCCCCCAAGTGTTGTGGGGGGGACAGTATGAGTGGCGAGGACATTGAAACCATGTATGATAGTAGGGGCAATGTAAGTGGATGATTTGCTTCCCCCCTGTGTGGAAGGAGGGGCAGTGTAGGTGGAGGGGCCACTACCCTCGTGTGTTGCAAGTGGGCCAGCTTGCCTGGTCACTATAGGTGGTGGTAGCTGACTGATGATAGTTTGCATGACTATGCTTGGGCCACCTACAGGGTTATTGGTGACAGGTTGTGGTGTGGACCTTGGTCCACTTGCTATGGCTATGCCGGGAAATGGATCCGGGTTTGCACTAACCATGGTGCTTGATGGTGCTGTATGGAGGTCTGGTTCAGACTAATACGGGTTTGAATCTGAATCAGAGGCTGTGTGGATTTCTAATGGTGTGTGAGGTTGTCGAGAATAGGCTCGATGATGCCAGTTCAACATTCCGAATGGTGGTGGTTCGCCTCTTAGGTGTGAGGAAGAGCATGGGGGATCAATTGTGTTAAATGTTTATCAAACTGATGGGAATGATGTTTAGACCTTAGTTTCAGTGGCTTATTATTGGTTGTAGGTGGTCACTCAGCCACCAAGACTGCCAAAAGACAGTGCTTGGCTTTTTCCTCACAAGTGTTTCTACTCAATCGGAAGGGGTCATTGCCCATTTCGCTTGGAAATTCCTCTCAATGGCTAGCTACTTTGGGGTTCTTGTGGTACTCCTCCCAATGAGTTTCCGGGAAGAGCCCAAGTACTTCCCATAGTTGAAGCAGTTAGGGACTTATGTCCTCAAAGACTCCATATTTGTTTGTACTTAGTGTAAATTGATAAATTTTAAGGCTCTCTCAGCGTCATGAAATGAGTTGGGTTGATTACTTGGTATGGTGTATTTGTTTGTATGTTTTTCTGGTATTTGGTAGCTGCAAATGGTTTATGAATTCATCGTATTGTGGTATAGTTCATGTCATTGTGTATGCAAGCATTGAATAATTAGAAATTTGTGAACAAAAATAGTTTTTAACCCTGAATGTTGATGGCCTAACTAGATGACTACCTCACACTGATATTACTCTTCAACCAAGAGAAGGTGTTGGGATCTCAACAAAATGGGACTAATCCCATCCATAGATCCATAGGTCACCTCCCAGATGTAAGGTTGGTCAACAGGGAGGACACTTAGCACCGTGAGAAGCCCTCCTTCTCTACCCCCTCTACCTTCTAGTTCATCCGATTTTAATGGTTTGGAACAATATTAGTGAAGGGCCTAGATCTATATGAGCTTGCCCTTCATCATATCCCAGAATACCTCGGAGGGTGATGATTGGGTAGAGGAGGAAGGGTAAGCAATACAGTTAGTTTTAGGTTGATTTTAGTTAAGCTACATTCATTTGATTAAGTCATTAAAATTTACTTGGAATTTACACATTGTTTGTAAAAGAAATTGTAGGAAATTGTAACAAAAATTGAAATTGACTTATAGTGCTGGATAGAGGTGGCTTAGCCGCACTGATAGTCCCTATAAAACTAAAATTCAAACCTTTTTTTGATAGGCCACACATTTCTGATCAAATCTGGTAAGGGGGCTGCAAGATTTTTTCAGAAACATGCAAGGGGGTCGCATAGATTTCACAGACAGCTGCGGTCTATGTTTTTGAGTGAAGTTGCACTTTTTGGGGGATTAATTGCACCCTGGGTGCACCTATTAGGCCATTAAGTGCACCCTCATCCCCTGTTCAGGCTCGATAAGTGCGACCTGCCCCGGATTTGGGCTTTTTTTTGATCCAGAGTTAGATCCGGCCGATAGTAACTTGTACTGTGGCCAAACTGACTCGTATTTTCCTAGTAGAGGCTTTGGAAAGACTAATAACTGGAAATAAACAAGATCTAAACTGAATTTGACATGAAATTTTAAAACTAGGGCAAAACTTGAAAAACTTGAAATTTTAAAAATTTGGACCAGGGATCCTGTGGGATCAACCTAGTATGGTTGCCAGTTCTGTAGCAGGGATTTGTCCTTGCTATAGGGGTAGGAATGGTTCCCTTCTATATATAGGATAGAAGGGTAGGTTCCTGATTGGAAAAAGATTGAAAGGAAAAATGAAATGTAAAGAACATAAATAAAAGCAAAGATGGAAGAGGAATATGGAGAACCCCTCTGCAAACAAAGGTTAGGGTTCTGCTTCCAATGAACTACAAACAATGATTAAGCTACTGTAAATTTAAATACCTGTAAAAAAATTTAGAAAATAAACCTGCAAATGAAATCATGGGTTAGAAAACAAAGAAACTACTAAGCAAATAAACAAAACAAGAAAACACAGTTATCACGGGGTCTTCACTTAGTGAAACTATGCCATAGCACGTTCGTTTGTGGCATATGAAACAATACCCCTATTTTCAAAAAATATTGGAAAATACCTCCAAAAATCATTTTTTTTAACCCCCTCCCAATATTCCTTGCCGATTTTAAAAAACCCCTATTTTCCCTATATATTGCATGTATTCATTTTTTCATTTACATTTTTTATACCCCTTTATATTTCTACCTAAGGGAAAAAAAAAACTAAACACAAGAAAGGGCGACACTTGATAGGCACCCTTAGGCAAATCACTTTATTTTGAATTAAAATCTATCACATGATGTCAAAACAAATAAGAGAGGGTTTATTTGTACCAATCTCAAACAGTAGTGTGTAACTGCTTTAGTAACTGCTTCAAGATGTGGACACTGGATATATATCCAACTCCAGAGGCTGAGAGGCCTTTTCAGTTTTAGTAGACTTTTAAATGCTTTCATCGACAATCACGCATATTTTAGTGCTCCTTTGTTTCAGAGCTTCAACAACTTTTCTCAAAATATCTTTAAAAATCTAGTTTGTACACATAATACTCTCATAGATTTCTTAGTACTTTGACTTGCATTAGTTGAACATTTATATTACATAGAGAGACAATCTTAAGTGGAGAGCCTAGCCCTACTTCTTTCACAGTTGAACCAAAGCTTCCTCACTTTGCAATTAATTTTAAGACAACTTTCAATATTCCAAGGGCTCATAAACTCCACAAGTAGAGAACAACTACAAATTTTTAGGAAGGAATAACACACCCAAAAAGCTTCATTCAAAATGCTCTCAAAACTACCACAGCTCTACCCTCGTAAAAAATTCACTGCATGCATTCAAGTTCTCTCTCACAAAGGCCAACAATCCTCACAACCTAACAAGCATCTCAATCCTACATAATCGTTCTTCAAAACTTAGTTCTTATGCAAACAGAACATCATTCAAGCAGAATCCATATATAGATCTCACCTCAGTCATTTTCAACAAAGTTCCATTCTCATGTTCACTAATTTATATGTTCTCGTGACTCTCATACTTTCATGGTTCAGCTCCCATGGCTTCACATAGCCTGAAGAATCCCTTCACTCAGCTTCTCACAACAGTTGCTAAAACAACATACACAAACATGAGCATGTCAAACTTGCTCACTCACTCAAGCAGACTTCATATACAAATGTCACCTCACTCATTTTCAACAAGGCTCTATTCTCGTGCTCACTTCACATGGCTTCCCTTAGCCTCAAGAAGCCCTTCACTTAGCTTTACACAACAGCTGTAAAAAACAACATAAACAAATAGGAGCATGTCAAAATTGCTCACTCACACATATCCATGGCTCTAATATAACTTATGCATAACCATGTCACACAATATCAACAAAGCATAAAAGATATTCAAGTAACTAGCACTCTAATTCATAAAAGGGCCATGAATTAATTACATAGAGTACATGTGTTTATAAAATTCACTTCTCTTTTCCTTTTCCACCAGTTTTCCATATTTAGTTAGATTCCTCTACACCAAGTGCCATGGCATATACCTTGAGACGTTCCTTAAATCTCTTACATACAACACCTTCCCTTACAATATACTCTAATGATGTCCTATCCATATGTTCTACTCAATTCTCTTCATTCACTCGTATTCTATTTTGCATAGTATGGGGGAGATGTTATGCTCATAACTTATTAAAGATTAAAAGGAATTAAAAAATTCCATATTAAGATAAATTTATATTGATCAATATATGTACAATAAATTTTTAATTAATTACTTATTAAAATAAAATTCCATCTCCAAACTATCTCTCCTTTCCAAAGGATTTTTATTATCTATTTTTAAAAAATGTTAAAGATAAAGATGCAAAATTGAGGGTGACCTTAGTTTGTTTTGTCAAAATTTGGTATTTTTTATGAGGTCATTGTTCTACTCTTTTAACCCCAACTATGCATTGAGATAGGAGATATTTTTCAGAAGAGTTTGGATTTTCTTTAGATGTTAACTCCATCGACTGCCTTGTGTAAAATCTTTAAATTGGCCGTAGAATATACCGACTTCCCTGTGTATAAAACAAATTGGAGAGCCAAAAGTAATTTCAAATTGAAAAGTGAAAAGCAGTTTTAGAAAAGCAAAAAGCTTTTTCAATGTCAAAAAGCAATTTTTCAGGGAGAAAACATTTTTAATATTGAATTCTGTGTCTTCTTAGAAGAAGTTAAAATTAAAATGCAAATTCAATGCGAATGAGATGCACAACAATTTTAGAATTTTGTCTGGGAAACATTCAAGACGCATGATTCTCGTCAGTGTAGGACTTTTGCTGTTGAATATTATTAATTTGACAAGTGCATTTGTTGATATGGGAAGACGGAAAACACAAATTCACAAAAAGGAATTCAAGAGTGGATACCTCACAAACAAAAAGGAATTTAAGAGTGGATCCCTCCTTATCGCCTCCTTACTGTATGAACTATCAACTCACATAGTCATGGCAAATGGGATTGAAAGACAAGAAAGTTTGAAGCGAATACAAGGCTCATGGGACCTCCAGTGAGTCACTGCTCCCATGGGTCTATTTGACATGTTCCATGTTATGTATGGAATTAGCTGCTACTTTAACCTCATCATCATCACCATCCCCCCATAAAAATTCAACCATGGAGCCTCTCAACCTCCTCTAAATTTGGTGATCCAGTGCCAACAACGGATTGTTTGTTTGTTTGTTTGTCCATTGGAAGGCTCATGCATGAATGATCACAGAGATAACAAACTTAGTTGGTAAGTTAAGCTTCATATGGCAGCCTCCAGAGTGCTAATTCTCTTGTTGTTTCTACTGGTTCTTGTACAGTGCATTACTGGAGAGAAGATGGTGGTTAATGATCAGCCTTCCAGCAGCACTAATGGGTTGATGAGCCCAAGTCCACTCCCAGAATAATCCCATTATAGCAGCAGTCCAGATGCCCTAACTATAAAGAGAGGCAGTGTCATGTCTAGAAAGTTTAAAGGCTACTCATTCACCTTTCTTCCCAAAGGACTCCCCTTCGTTTATAACTCAGGTCCTTCCAGACGCCACAATGATATTGGCATCGACTGCAACAAATCTCCATAAACAACAACATCCAGACTGTTCAGATATACATGTACACACCAGTATGATTTCCACTTTCATCGACTGGAATTCTAATGGAGCTAATATGGGTTTTACTGTACAAACTCATTTAACTACTCACTGTTGGCTATTTTTAGAGTGAAGCTATATCTATCTATTGTTATCTATACATACATATATATATGCTCATAATATTTTTTCTATGGATTGAATCCTATATCCTGATAAGTTTGTTTGACATCAAAAACATAGTACAGGCAATCTGTGTTTTCAGCTTCTAATCTCTTTGTTGAACCAGTGTAAATGTTATCTATTTGATATATTGTAAACTTTGGCCTGTCTTGTTATTGTTATTGTATGCAATATATCAGTTGTCTCATCATAAGCTTTGACATGTATCATGATCTTGGAAGACTTACTATAAACAAAACACTGACTGTACAGAGAGCTGCTAGGTGCTGTAATGTAATTTATATCTGAATGTTAGATGTTGAATAAATAAAATTGTTGGCTTTGAAAGGTGAAGCTTGTTGATCCTTCTCTTAAAATGGATCTATGTTATTCTTCTGTGATAGTCACTTGTCTAGATAGCTGGATCTGAAATGGAGATAACTAGAAAACAGTAAAAACTTTGAGTTGAATATATGGATAATAACCAAGGATTA
>LPNX011197892.1:11059-24456 GCA_001517045.1 Pseudotsuga menziesii
TTATGTTATAGACTCTTGACCTTTTTATATACTAAGAGATAGACGGACTGCATATCTCGACCATCTCTTAACAAGGCTCATAATGCATCCCCTAATGTTATAGTCAACCATTCCATTGATATATTACTCTTCATTAGCTATTATATATTGACCAATTTATCCAGTTGCAGCATATCATATTCCAGGTCCATAATCAGTTGATCCATTACCAGTAGATTCAATAACATCAATAGTTTCACTAGAGAGTTTTAGTAAGTTGGTTCTCTAGTCAGTTTTGTAGTTGCTTATGATTGTGATAGAGATTCTGAAAGAAAATATTTATTTTTCTTATTATATGATGCACTTGTATCATATGTTGTACCTATCTATGTTGTTATCCTTGCTTATCCCCGCCACTGCCTTTACAGGAGCAACTGGTCCAAGGTAAGCTACTGCATTCTTTAAACATAATTTTTTTTTAAATAGAGGGAACAACTATGGCAGGTCTATGTGCATATACATATTATGTACAAGGAACATACACATGCATACATGTATGAAAGACAAAATTAGGATTTCATACAGAATAGGTCAATGCATATATTTGCTAGCCGACACTTTGTATTCTATGTTGTGGATGATTGCAGGAAATAATGTTCGTGTGTATTGTGAGGTTGGTAAATCCAACCAAGGGAAGTTTGCTATGGATGTTGCAGTAAGAACACTTCCATATTACGCTGAGTAAGTATAATTCCAAAATTATGTGGTGCCCTTTTTCTGGTAGAATTCCAAAATTCTGAATTTTAATGGTAAAGTTGCATATCCATTACAGGTCAATATATTAAAAGGTTAAATGTGACATTTGGAGTTTCATACAGAATAGGTGAATGCATATATTTTATAGCTGACACTTTGTATTCTATGTTATGGATGATTGCAAGAAATAAAGTTCATGTGTATTGTGAGGTTGGTAAATCCAACCAAGGGAAGTTTGCTCTAGATGTTGCAGTAAGAACACTTCCATATTATGATGAGTAAGTAGAATTCCAAAATTATGTGGTGCCCTTTTTCTAGTAGAATTCCAAAATTCTGAATTTTAATGGTAAAGTTGCATAACCATTACAGGTCAATGTAATAAAAGGTTAAATGTGACATTTGATGGGAACAAGGACACTTTTTATGATTGGAAAATATTCCCAAAGGGTTTGAATTTCTGACATGTGCCATACTATTCTCTCATATGGCTTCTGTCGTTCATGATTTTTT
The DNA here is from genome assembly GCA_001517045.1 of Pseudotsuga menziesii. Lineage (NCBI taxonomy): Eukaryota > Viridiplantae > Streptophyta > Pinopsida > Pinales > Pinaceae > Pseudotsuga > Pseudotsuga menziesii. The sequence goes on from LPNX011197892.1 coordinate 12,305, forward strand.
CCAGAAGGTTATTAATGCGATTCTTATTTTTTCAGTTCAAATTTTCACATCAATCTGGTTGAATTTAACAAAATGGTTTTGTTACTGTCTTTGAATAAATAAAGTCAAAATCGCTAGTTCCCTTATTCTGCAAATATGAACTAGAAGAACAAAGAAGAAAGTAGTGATGGTGGTTAACATGCAATGCATGCCTTCTTAATCTACTAAAGGAATATGGCGGTATACTGAAACAAGTATACATTTTAATTAAAAAGATGGTGCATTGAATCTAGATGGTGCAATGATCACATTGAATAGGGATGCTTGCACAGGCCCATCTAAACCTAGGTCTGATATACACCTTGAGATCACCAATGTCAGGTGCTTTTCTTGAGTACATAAATGGTCAACCCAACTATGTTCTAGATCTTGGGTAGAGTTGAGTTTGATCCATTCTAACTTTGTGTGTGTGTGTAATGGTGCATTGAAATTTGAATCTAGACTGCATTGGGAATATTCAATAGGGACACTAGAACAGGCCCTTCTAAACCTAGCTTTGATATGCACCTTGAGGTTTCCAACCTCTAGTGAATTTCTCAAGTACCCAAATGATGAACATATCAAATTTGACCCAGAAATATGCAAACTCAAGCTCTATAATAGCTTGGTTCAGCACTGATTGAAACCTGACCTGGATTTAGATGGGTTTGTGCTAGTTTAATCCTACCTCTTAACAAGAAATAGAACTAAATTCATTTGATTGGGTACATCTACTTATTCTTATAGTTTTAGCTTCTTAGTTTAATGGATCCACACCGAGTATTTTTAACATTTAAGCATTCTATACCCCCTGGGATATAGGACACCCAGTCCCACATACCCAGTCAGTGTACAGATTGATCCCTTGAATACCCACCTCCCCCTCAAGCCATGCTTTGATTCTGGCCTCCTAGTCACTGCAAATCAGCCTCAAACCTAGCTCTAATACCATGCTGAAAATTAGACAACATCAGAAGTAGCCCAGAAGTTGTTCCTGGCCAGTTAGTTGGGAAAGCACATTTTTGCAGGGGTAGAAACTGCATTTACAACGTCACCATTACAATAGAAAAAATTCAATATTATTGGTCTGAAAGGTTGTGTGAGATAATCTAAGATAATTTTATTTATATGCAACAAATAGGTCAGTGAGAGGAGAGAGTAAAACCAGATGTCAATAGGTTATGACAGTGCTAACACTCCTAGAAGCTACAAACTTAAAAAGTTAGTAAAAAAGGAAAGAATCAGATGACTAAAAGTGAGTAGTAGGATCTAGTTAAAGCAGAGGAAGGAAAACCCTAAGAGGTCTGAGGCCCTAGCTCAAGTAGAGGCTGAAGAGAGAGAGGAGTATATTGTCTCTGTCAGTCGCTCTAAAGGGACGGATGCAAACCCTGATCATGTCCTCTGGAGAAAGCTTAGGTCTCAGGGGGCCTGGCTGCACAATTCTTGGAGTAGCTCTGATGTGAAGTGAACCATCTCTCCTAACATCAAAGGCCAAGGAAATAACTTCCTTTGAGAGAATGGGCACATTAAATGCAATCATAATTTGTTGTAATTGTAGCAAATCCACACTTACAATGGGAAGATGAGTTTCTTTGAGGTTTGATTTTTCTTGTTATGGTTCTTTTGCAATCAGTTTTCAAATAGAAGTATTAGCTCTAAAAATCCTCATAGAAAAATTTACTTCATTGATTCTCCTGTTTATGATTAATATGTCATTTTGCATGGCCTAGTGCGAGGGGATAATATGGAGCTTGGTCGTGATTCCGATACAGGTGGACAAGTAAATTTGTTACAAAAGCTTTCTATTTTTTGTATTTGCCTTCATCTGTTTCTAGCATATTGAATAGTTGAGGTCAATTTTCTCACAAAGTCATTTAGAAAAGTAGGGGATCAAAGCCTGATTACCTTATTTTGGTAGAACTAGAATTGGATTACCACCAAGTGAAACGTGTCTTCTTTTTTCATGCAGGTGAAATATGTTGTAGAGTTTGCAAAAGTGCTTGAAAAAGTGCCAGAAGTGTATAGAGTGGACCTGCTAACATGTCAGATCTGTTGTCCTGAAGTGGATTCTAGCTATGCAGAACCAATGAAATGTTAAATTCTGATCACGATGAAGAAATTCATGAGAGTGGAGGGGCATACATAGTTTGAATCCCTTGTGGATGCAAAGAAAAGTATATTGAGAAACAATTATTGTGGCCATACATTCCAGAGTTTGTAGATGGATCATTGGGTCATATTCTCAACATTTCCAAAGCATTGGGAGATTTGATTGGAGAAGGAAAATCTGTATGGCCTCATGTGATCCATGGCCACTATGCAGATGCAGGGGATGCTACTTGCCTTCTTTCCGGTGCTCTCAATGTTCCAATGGTTTTGACAGGTCATTCTCTAGGCCGAAATAAACTAGAACAAATATTGAAACAAGGATTGCATTCCAAGGAGGATATCAATGCAACCTGCAATATCATGTGTAGGATTGAAGCTGAAGAATTGTGCATTGATTCTGCTGAGCTTGTGGTCACAAGTACAAGGTAAGAAATTGAAGAACAATGGGGCCTGTATGATGGTTTTAATTTGGAACTGAATAAAAAAACTCAGACATCATGCTAGTGGAGAACCCCTTGTTAGTAAACTAGCTATTATTATCCAAGAGATTATGAATGTAGTTCGCTATGCTAGCAACTTCCCATCTCCTGGATTCATCTTATCAACTACATTGACAGTTTCAGAAACTCTTTCTGTGCTTCAGTCTATTGGAGTAAAATTGTCTGCATTTGATGTTCTAATTTGCAGCAGTGGGAGCCAACTTCTATATACAGCTGGTGATAGTCTAGATTCACCCATATATCCAGATCCAGATTATGATTCTCATATTGATTATTGATGGGTTGCAAAGGGGCTGAGAAAAAGCATGAGAAAACTAAGAGGTCCACAAAATTCTCGATTCCCAGTGGAGGATGCCGAAGCATCTAACCCCCATTGCTTGGCCTATACAGTAAAGAATATATCCACTGTAAGTTTCAATTCTAGATGTCATTTTCAGTAACTAGTATATGTTCTATGTCACTATAGGAGTGGTATTTAGCCTCCTAAAAATATAGAAAAATATTGTTTGTTGACTAAGGCACCTGTTTACTAGCTCCAATTGCCTGACATTAAAATGGCGTTGCTAACAATTTTTTAGAAATGAGTACAAGAGCTAACTTTATTTGTTCTAGATATTAGGGAGCCATGAAAACTCTGTATTAGTAGAATAGAATCAAGATTCAGGACTATCATTGAATATTGATTATTCCTATCATCTTTTTAATATTTTACTTGGGTATTGTTTTGCCAGGCAGCCAAAGCAGATGAGCTAAGATGGCAATTGATAATGAGAGGTTTAAGATGCCATGTGCTTTACTCTCAAAATTGTTCCCGGCTGTGTGTGCTACCTCTTCATGCTTCAAGATCTCAAGCTTTAAGGTGATAAAATTCTAGATAGTTATTTGCCTCTGAATTTAATTGGATGGATTTGGCCTTTTGGCAAGTGCATGTTAAGCACTAGCTCAAATGGAGCCCATGCAATAAATTCTTGTTGAGGGAGATCTATATTACTAAAAGTTAGATTTGGTGATTTGTAGGTACCTGTATGTTCGATGGGGCTTGGATATAGCCAATATGTATGTGTTTCTAGGGGAAAAAAGAGATACTAACTATGAAGAGATGATTGGAGGAATGCGTAAGACATTGATATTGAGAGGAAGTGAAAAGATGGGGAGGAGTCCTTCCAGCTATGATCATGCGTAGGATTGAAGTTGAATAATTGTGCATTGATTCTGTTGAGCTTGTGGTCACAATTACAAGACAAGAAATTGAAGACCAATGGGGCATGCATGATGGTTTTTATATGGAACTGAATAAAAAACTCAAACATCTTGCCAAGTGTGATGTCAATTGTTATGGTCGTTATATGCCTCCAATGATGGTACATGCAAAGAATCATACTCCCATTGAAATTAAATTGCATTTTATTAGTTTCTTACCTTGGGCTTCACGCATCTGCTTATATAACTTTGTAGGCAGTATGTTTCATTCTTGAATGTGGAAATCCTATTCTGCATTGATAATTATTCCAGGGCTTCTTGGGTGAAAGGTGTACATGCTGTCATAAGCGTAGGAAAATTCTCATCATACATATACTTTGTTGTAGCCTGGAGGTTATACCTCCTGGAATGGACTTCAGAAATGTTATAGTGCAAGATGAAAACACAGATAATGATTCAGATAATGATTCTACTCAATTGCCTAAGTCTCATTTATGGGGTGAGGTAAGTGGCAGGGCAAGGTTTAATTACTCTCCGCCATTTAAGATTTCATATACTTGAAAAATTATAGTCGTCACACTACATAATAGCATTTTTTTGTTTTTTAGATCCCACGGTTTTTTAACAATCCTTCAAAACCCATTATTTTGGCTCTTGCTCGACCTGATCCCAAGAAGAACATGGCCGCTCTAGTCAAGGATTTTAGTGAATGTGCCAAGTTGAGGAAGCTCGAAAACTTGGTATTTCTTCTTTTAATTTATAAATTTAGCTTTTTCTTTAGAGGTATTTTTTTCCCTTCTTATGTATAACTTATATTTTAGTTATCCATTTGAAAATTGTAGATGTTGATTATGGGCAATCGAGACGATATTGATCAACTACCTGCAGCAAGTGCCACTGTACTGACCACTGTCCTAAAGCTTATTGATAAGTATGATCTCTTTGGAGAAGTAGCATATCCCAAACATCACAAGCAATCAGAAGTTGCTGATATATATAGGATTGCTGCAAAAACCAAGGTTTATAAAACTTCCTATCAAATTATAAAAGAAATTATCCATTATTGCTCTTCTTATTGACAGAAAATTTGATCTTTAAGATGAAGTGATTTTAAGATTTTAAGATTTTAAGATTTTTATGATTCAAAATATCAAGGTCTCTGACCTAACAATTTGATCTAAAAGCATTTTTGGTTGTGTAAAAATAATAAAGCATGTCATTCTCCCACTTTGTTTAAATGCAGGAAGCTGCACATGGATTTCCTATGGTTGCAACAGAATGGAGGACATGTAGACATTAAACAGGTATATTGAAAATTCTACCTTCAAAACTAAAAGTCTAATTGGATCTAACGTCATCAGTCGCTCTCTGATTTTTTCTTACAAATTGGTTCATTCTTGTGTAGACGTTGAAGAATGGTTTGCTGGTATATCCGCATAATGACAAGGAAATTGCAGTTGCTTTGTATAGACTAGTAGCTGATAAGAATCTCTGGGCTAAATGCAGGAAAAATGGTCTCAAGAACATTCATCTCTATTCTTGGCCACAACATTGTAAAATATATTTGTCAAGGATTTCCCAATGCAGAATGAGACACCCACAATGGCAGAGTGAAAATGACTTCAATAAAAATATGGATTCTGAATCAAACACTGGTTCATTCAAGGATGACCTAGATACATCCCTTAGACTCTGATTATATGCATATAAACGTTCTTGCTCAAATTCACTTAATAACACTATTGAACTTGATAAGATTCTTCAAAATGAAGATAATGGGGAGGGTATTTCTGACCGCATTAGGATGATCATAGAGAAGACTAAGAACAGTCAATCTAAACTGCGAGAAGCAAATGATATAGGAAAAACAAAATATCAATAAAAATAATAGCTTTAATTCTAAGGGAAAACTACCTCTCAGGAGAAGAAAGCGTCTATTTGATATTGCAATGGATTACTATGATGCTAGTGGAGAACCCCTTGCTAGTAAACTAGCTATTATTATCCAAGATATTGTGAATGCAGTTCGCTCTACTAGCAACTTCCCATCTCCTGGATTCATCTTATCAACTGCATTGAAAGTTTCAGAAACTCTTTCTGTGCTTCAGTCTATTGGAGTAAAATTGTCTGCATTTTATGCTCTAATTTGCGGCAGTGGGAGCCAACTTCTATATACAGCTGGTGATAGTCTAGATTCACCCATATAACCAAATCCATATTATTATTCTCATATCGATTATCGCTGGGGTACCGAGGGGCTGAGAAAAAAGCATGAGAAAACTTAAAGGTCCACATAATTCTTGATTCCTAGTGGAGGATGCCGAAGCATCTAACCCCCATTGCTTGGCCTATACAGTCAAGAATATATCCACTGTAATTTTCAATTCTAGATGTCATTTTCAGTAAATTTTATATGTTCTATGTCACTACAGGAGTGGTATTCAGCCTCTTGAAAATCTAGAAAAATATTGTTTTTTGATTAAGACACTTGTTTACTAGCTCCAATTGCATGACATTAAAATGGCGTTGCTAACCATTTTTTAGAAAGGAGTACAATAGCTAAATTTATTTGTTCCAAATATTATGGAGCCTTGACAACTCTCTATTAGTATAATAGAATCAGGATTCAGGACTATCATTGAATATTGATTAGTCCTATCATATTTTTAAGATTTTACATGGGTACTATTTTTCCAGGCACCCAAAGCACATGAGTTGAGACGGCAATTGAGAATGATAGGTTTAAGATGCCATGTGCTTTACTCTCAAAATTGTTCCCAGTTGTGTGTGCTGCCTCTTCATGCTTCAAGATCTCAAGATTTAAGGTGATAAGATTCTAGATAGTTCTTTGCCTCTGAATTTAATTGGATGGATTTGGTCTTTGGCGAGTGCATGTTAAGCACTTCTGGCCATATTTTTAAGATTTTACTTGGGTACTGTTTTTCCAGGAACCCAAAGCACATGAGCTGAGATGGCAATTGAGAATGAGAGGTTTAATATGCCATGTGCTTTACTCTCAAAATTGTTCTCGGTTGTTTGTGCTGCCTCTTCATGCTTCAAGCTCTCAAGCTTTAAGGTGATAAAATTCTAGATAGTTATTTGCCTCTAAATTTAATTGGATGGATTTGGTCTTTGGCGAGTGCATGTTAAGCACTTCTGGCTCAAACGGAGCCCATGCAATAAATTCTTTTTGAGCGAGTTCTGTATTACTAAAAGTTAGATTTGGTGATTTGTAGGTACCTGTATGTTCGATGGGGCTTGGATATAGCCAATATGTATGTGTTTCTAGGGGAAACAGGAGATACAATCTATGAAGACATGATTAGAGGAATGAATAAGACACTGATATTGAGAGGGATCATCTATGATGGAAGTGAAAATATGGGGAGTCCTTCCAGCTATGGAAGAGAATATGTTTTCCCTTCACAAAGTCCAAATATAGTGACAGTTACTATAAGTGATGATAAAGAAGAATTCAGCAGCCAAGAGATGATTGGAGCTCTGAAAACATTTTCTTGAGATAAATACTTCTGCATCCCATTGTATGTAACCCGACGCATTTTTACTAAAATAAAGGTTCCTAGTAAATTTTAGGGAGATGAAAACTACTAGTAATGTCTCAGAATATTTGTAAAAACCCAATTAGGTTGTCAAGTATTGAACTTTTACGGAAGCCATCATATCCATGAAAGAGCTACTAGGCAATACAATGGAGTTGGACTTCCTTCATAGGTATCAGAAGTGTTTTTGTATTTGTTATAATAAGCACATATATAACTGTTTGTTGGACTTGTTTCTTTTTTCCATGTTAAATCTTGTGAAATTACTATGTACATTTTTCAGTTTTTTATTTTTTATTTTTACCGAGCAACATAATTTGTTTCTTAACATGTGTTGTTTGCAGGTAACCTTACTCGCAAGCTTTGTAAAAACATGAAGAGGGAGGCTGCTGCAATGTGGATACAGAATCATGTGCGCAAATATAAAGCTCAGAAAGATCAAAAGCATGTGCAGTACGGACACAAAAGCACGTGCACAGATAGAAAGCTCAGAAAGCGAGCCATTGAGTATGAAGATTATGTTGCTGATGCTTTTTCATTGAGTATGAAGAGCCTGTTGCTGAGGGTTTCAAGCTGCTAAGTATGGTTTCGAAGCTATCGCGGGATCCAAGTATGGCTTAGCAACCAAGTACAAGTGGGATGGTTTAGCCAATGTAATATTTTGAAAAGTCATCAGTGTACTAGATGATTTTCATGTAAAGTTATATGGAGATAGTTTTTGAGAAAACTCATTTATTGTAATACTTGACATTTCATATAATATAATTTGTGCAGTTTAAAACTTATATGGTTGCACTTTATATTTGCATAATTCAAATGTGTATTAGATGATGATAAATAATGTATGATTCTCTTTTTAATTTAAACATAATATCATATTAAAAATTTATATGGATTAATAATGGACACCATTAAAACTACTAAAATATAATAACCACACATAAAACCACTAAAAATGACTAAATTAGTGACCAATAAATGAGATTAATGACCAAAATTCATATATTAAATAACAAAAAATTGAGAGATACGTGACCAAACAATGATATATTAATGACCATAAAAATGACCAAAATTTGCATATCAATGACCAAAAAGCAGTTTTGGTGGCTAATTTACGGTCTTTTAATACGTGACCAAATTTGGTCATATTCTAGTTTGCCATGTGGTCATTAATTTGGTCATAAATGTGGTCATATATTTGGTCATTGATTCAAATATGACCAAATTAATGACCAAATATATGACCAAATTAATGACCAACTGACAAGCTATAAATGACCAAAATAAAAATGATCAATTTTGGTTGCACAGTAAAATACGTAAATTAGCCACCAGCGATCGCCAAACCAAAATTGGTCATTGATATGCGGATTTTGGTCATTTTTTTTGTCACTAATCTCTCATTTTCCACTACTATAACAATAATTTTATTAGACTAACAGTGATAACCTTTAGCGTGATCATATATATGTGATGGAATATATTAAATATCTTAACATCTGTGTAATAATGTGTTTGAAAGACCATTCATAACCTTCAAGTTCATTATCAAGAATATAGTATAGAGAAGATTTGTGTCGGATCCCTCATAAAGGGGTTCGTATGCCTTCTCAAGAAGAGGAAAATCATGAACACCATCAAAGTCATCATTTTAATGATCATCATCATCATCATCCATTATAAGATTAAATGTATCATGGATAAATGTATTTGTACCATCATCTTCAACTATGTTATCAATATGATCATTAAGTTGTTCTCCATTATTCATAGCTTTGTGTTCCTCTGGTACTTGTTCTGAAAGCACATCATCCGGACGATATGCCATAGGATGTATTTTATTTATAACTACATGAAACCATCAATAGATATTATTTAATATAATAAATATTAAAATAATACATACATTTACAAAAGAAATCAATATAAAAACATATATAATGCAAAACTTACAAATGGACGATATTCATGTCCCTCCTCAATGTGTCCATGATCCCTACAATGTTTTTTGGCTATTGTAATATTTATTCTTCTCCTTTTAAAGCCCCTACATTAACTACATGGACAATAACATCTCCCATCACCCTTTTTTTTATTCCATCCCACAATATGGCAAGCAATTGTCAATTGTGTTCGTCTAGATCAGGAATATTGCTATTTGACATTTTCTCATAAATAGCTTGAATGAATATTATCGATATTAAAAAATAAAGCTCCACACTTCACTATTTTTAATCACAAAAAAAATTGAAATAATTTTGTATTCTTTTACAAAAAACAGTTTGTGCGAAGAATATAATTTCCACATACCATCGCTTGTATAGCAAACATGTCGGAATGGTACCATAATTTATAGTTTTTAAAATTTAAAATTCGTCAGATATTCGACGATATTACCCCAGTTACCGTTATCATCGATATGTCATATATCCTATGGATCTCATCATATAACTGACACCATTCATTAGATAATCGACGGTCTTCGAATTTCTGACAATTCCATGTATCACTTAAAAAAATGATCAAAATTCGTAATTTTGGAGAAATCCAACGTCACAGTCAATTTCGTCGGATTGCGTCAGATTTGCTCGTCGTATTTTGGGTTCAAATTTTGTTGTGTCTTCAATTATTGTCTTATATTGGCCTAATATAGTAAAAAAATTCTCTCTATGGGCATTGCATGCTTGCTCTGCCATTTAGCTACCTTTAGTTCTCAGTATCTTTTCTTGTTGCTACAATCTGCACTAAAACCTTCTCCATTTCTAGTTTCTCATCTTTATGTACTACCTTTACCTTAATTTCATCTTTTAGCCTCAAAATAAATAAATTAATTAATCTCTCTTCAACCTCCCACAATTGTTTATAGCATTTAGAAATCTCGCCCTAGTATTTCTCATTATCTTTCTTTGCAATCTCTTATGTATACTCTAAACTTCTCCTCGAAGTCCTTGAATCTATCTTTAACTTGAAATGTGGTATTGAAAATTTGGAGAAATATGCCATGTCCATCTACTCTTAAAACATCATTCAAATTAAAATCAACTTCACATCATTACCATTGTATAATTTTATTGGCCTATCAAGACATGGCCATCCAATTTGTGGTCCCATTCTCTTGCCTCTACCATACTTCTACATTCACCTACCAACTGCTACAAGTGAGGATTTATTCTTTGTTGGCCCATGACCTTGACCTCGATGCACCTTATATGTTCCATAATTTACTTTCATGAACATGCCAATAATTGTGTTTGTATTTGATTAATTGTTGTTCCATCATATCATATTAGATCGGTGTGGCCAATCTGCACTCATCTTCACCCACATTTTTAAAATCCTTCTTCATGAGTTCACAACATATTCATGTTTGACCTACCGTTATTCTAGTGAAATGTCAATCAAATGACTGCTATATTTAAGCCTTCATTGTCGTGGGAAATATGTGGATCTCTAGAGCCTCATAATTATATTAGATTCTCATATTTCTTATTCCAACCTAGATCCATCTAAATTCTTGATTTACCATGCGCCAAGAGGGATCAAATCCCTAAATGTGCAAACCTTTTTTATTGTATATCTCTTGTTGGATAGGTTTGAAATTGTTTTACTTTAAATATTTTAATTATTCTATTAAAATTTATGTTGGCTAAATTATTATTGTGTTGGAACATTATGTTACATAGTGTGTAACATGACAACATCTCCCCCATACTAGGCTATAAAAGCACCTATTGACGCAACCATTTTATCAATTACTGGGTTCCCCTAAGCCTCATAATTGTAGCCTATAATTGTTTAATTCTTACATGTTTTCTGAATTAAATATACATCTACTTTATACAAAAAATAAAACTAAAGCGATCCATTCATTGGATGATTTGAGCCTCGTGAATTTACATTGCACAAACAGTGTGCAAAAAGGTCAAGGAGCTTGCGCAGATCCTTATAATTTTGAAAGTGGTTATATCATGTGATGCTGCAAGGATTTGAGTGTGATTAAACATAATATCATTCCAGTTTTTTGCATTGTGTAAATGATAAATATAGCATTATGTATATGACAAAAATTCAGTAGTCACTAGTACAAGTGATCAATTTTGCCACGGAAAAACGTGGCAATATCCACGGAAAAGCGTGGATATTGCCACGTCTAAGTGTTTTTTTTCCCGTGGCAGTNTCACTACAGCGACGGACCTCCGTGGATACAGCGACGTTTAAGGTTTGAGACGTCGATACAGCGACGGAGAAGATTGGAAGCGTCGATATAGCGACGTCTAGGCGTCGATATAGCGACGGATCGTTCCTATTACTTCCGATTTGACACCAAAAGATATGAAACGTGGAAAACCTCCGTGGAAAAATCCGCGCTTTTGTATTAGTGAGTGATCACAAATATTTAAGAGTAACAGAGCCCTCACTTTTTATTGTGTTCTTTAGAAAAGGGGAAAATTTATTTAGATGCTAAGCTGTGCAAAGTTTATGATGTTTCATATTAGTGTATTCATTTATATTTACATAGTTTTTTTGTTAAACAAAACACTTTTAATTGTGTTCTTTAGAAAGGAGAAATTTCATTTAGATGATAAGTTATGCAAATTTTATAATGTTTCATATACTAATATGTATTGTATTCATTTATATTTACATAATATTTTTTGTTAAACGAATTTATAGGATTTTAGGTGAGTTTCCAAAGTTTATGATGTTTTATAGTTATAATTATTATTATTATTATTATTATTATTATTATTATTATTATTAT
>LPNX011197892.1:26480-157479 GCA_001517045.1 Pseudotsuga menziesii
CCACCCGTTAATTGCGTGGCAAGAGCGACGGAAATACGTCGCAATTGCGACGGACCTTCCTAGAATGAAAAATTCAACCTGCGACGGTATGACGTCGCTATATCGACGAACATACATCGCTATATCGACGAGTAAGCGTCGCAAAGTTCCATGAGTAAGCGTCGCTATATCGACGAGTAGGCGTCGCTTTATCGACGAGTAAGCGTCGCAAAGTTCCAGGAGTAAGCGTCGCAAAGTTCCACGAGTAAGCGTCGCTATTTCTACGAGTAGGCGTCGCTTTATCGACGAGTAGGCGTCGCTTTATCAAAGAGTAAGCGTCGCAAAGTTCCACGAGTAAGCGTCGCTATATCGACAAGTAACCGTCGCAAACTTCCACGGCAAGCCGTCGATATAGCGACGATATCTGTAGTTTTTAAAAAAAAAATATGGTCATGAGTGGTTAGGGACATAGACAATATTGCCAGTTTCATTTAGACATCTTATTTTGCCAGAGAAATACCCACCTCCAACTGAGTTGCTAGACTTGCAGCCACTTCTTGTGTCTGCGTTAAGAAATCCCTCATATGAAGCACTTTATCAACAGTTTAGACACTTCAATCCTATTCAAACTCAGGTATTTACTGTGCTTTATAACTCAGATGATAATGTTTTAGTTGCAGCACCTACTGGTAGCGGTAAGACTATCAGTGCTGAGCTTGCTTTACTACGATTGCATCAAAAAGGCACAGACAGTGTATTTCGATGTGTCTATATTGCTCCTATAGAAGCTCTTGCCAAAGAGGGATATCGGGATTGGGAGCAAAAATTTGGCAAAGGATTGGAACTGAAAGTAGTTGAGCTGACAGGTGAATCTGCAGAAATAAAGTATCGAAAAGATGCAGACCTGAAGAATAAACAATGCAGGTTTTTGCACAATCTAAAGAATAAACAAGAATAAACATTACAAATTTAAATGCGGATCTAGTTATGAGACACTTTTACTGTATAAAACTCAAAAGAGAACATATCAGTGTTCTCATTCTATCTCTAATAATGATATACCTGAATTATCCATGGTCATAACCAGGAAAGCAAATTTTAATTGTGAAAAAGATGGACTTTAGGTTAAGGATCAATAGCTCTGTTTAAGAAGTTTCAAGAATTTGAGTTGTATATGTGATAGGAACCTTACACTTTCATTTAAGACTGTTTTCAACATGTTTCCTTGTCCTATGGACTGAAAAAATAAATTCCTACAATTACACAAACAGAACAGCCATACAGATCTATTCTTGAAACCATAGATGGCATTCTTTTTCTATATAATAGGTTGATACTATAATAACCACTAAATTGAAAAACAAAGATAATCTTACAAATCTTTGAAAAAATTGGCACACATTAGGAGACTAAATACAACATACAAGACTTGAAGGAAGAAAAAATGGCCTTGTCTACCTGTTCAGTGTGCTTCCCAAAATCATGGTACGTTCCAGACATATTGTCATAGTGCATCTGCATAAAAGAAAATTATTTAGTCATCCACCATGAATATCATCAGAAAAATATTTGACAAGAGACAGTATTACAACTAAAAGATTCTCACACAAAAGAATCATTGGACACAGGGATCTATATAACAGAAACCTCTCTTCAGGCCACTTGTTCTAATGACAGGCATAGGAAGGAGGCAAACAGGCCCCCTCGATCATAAATCAAGGAAACAAAGGCAGGAATNAAATAACAAGAACCCAATGTGAACTCAATGATCCATGATGTGGCTCCAAAGTACACAAGAGAGGCCATTTAAGGAAACTAAATGTGTGAAGAGCCAAAATTAAAATTCTTTGAGTAAGTGGAGCTTTCATAATCCTTCAATTCATTGTTCGAGGGTGATATCCTATCGTTTTTTTTTTGTTTCACGTATCTCAAAGGAAATCCATGTTGCAGCGTGGGCATTGAACTGGTGACATGCACTGTCATGCTTGTACACAAAATATAACCTACATAGTTATATATTTTGACTATTTTGAGGAACTTCTGGACTCAAGCTAATCTCTGGGTCTTTTGAAGATGTCTTCGATTGGATGCATGATGTATGTGATGACACTTTACCATGTAAATTGTGAAATATCGCATCTGTGTGATAAAAAATGCCCACTGATGTATGAGGTTTTGAGGGTACTATAGAGCCAATAATGCATCATCATTTCTGGTTGTGTTCTCTCTATTGCGCATAAAAGTGTTATAAAGATAGGTGTACGAATGGACCTTTCCAAAGGGGGAAGTGTGTTAGTGGAGCGATAATTGAAAGTGTTATTTTTATACAAATGAGGCAGGCATTCCCATGCTCCTGAAAATGGAAATAATGGATACAAAATGAATATACTAAAAGATCTCTTGGAAAGCGTTATTGCATGGATGAAGGTGGCTTCAAACCATGTAAGAGTACATGAACCTAGAACTGGTGTAATTGGTTCTAAAGAAGTGAAACTGTTTATAACCTGAATTAGCCCATAGAGGTGGGTGTCTGGACTACTGGAGAAGCCAATAAATACTGCAATGTACCAGATATGTTGCTACCATAATTTCAAAATGTGAACACTACTACCTTCAACATGTATGACTCCCCTTGATGCAATTAGAGGTGTTATTGTCAAGCATAGGGAGAATAATAAGTTAAGGAGCACTAATAACTCTCCTTACTTAGTCCAAGAAAACTCCTTGTAGTGATTGAAAGGAATCCCAAGGTACCAATGTCATGGATTCAACTCTTAGAATATGATTATTTGGAATCAATGAGAGTTGAATAACCCTTATAAGAAAAGGGTCTTATCATATGAACAAAGATCACGTTGTAACCTATTGTGGGACTAACTGGCCTAACACAAGACTATTCGATAAGCGTGGGTCTCATAAATTTCTATCATCAATGTAAACTTAGGGAGTAAATGACGACATTATACTTCAAAGTGGATGGACAGTTGTGACCAAACTACCATGCTAGGGAGAAAGACTCAACTACATTGATCAAAGAAGACTAGGGGTTGTTGCAATATAATGGATGGTTCCCATGGTTTTGAGTGTATCGGGGAACTATTTGTACATAAAGAATATTTGGTGGGGTCCTTGTGGTTTTGGGCATGTCGGGGGACCAATTTGATAATGGGTGGGACTCCCACAGTTTTTTGTGAGTCAAGGAGTCAATTTGATGATGGGAGGGGTTCCCATGGTTTTGAGTGGGTTGGGGAACCATTTCCAAGATGAAGTGAGGAGTGTTTTGCAAACGCGAAGACGGGTTCCCCATGAAACAATTCCATGTAGAATGTTCCTGTAGGAATAACTGAATAGAATTGGTTGTCTCGGGGGAGGGGGGGCATTGTTTCCTTGGCAAGGGTGGTGGGATGAAGAAGATTTTATGGATGTTTTAAATTCTCTTGGAGGTATGAGAGGCCCATGAGAAAAATTCTTTCTTACTGGTGTCGAGGAATCTGGTTTTTTTGTATTGCTTGAGGTAGTGGATTAAATGCACAACTATGAGATAATTGGCTTCAGGAAGGTTTTTATATTGAAGGACCAGATTCCTTGGACTTTTGGGGGAATTGACATCACGGGTGTCTAATTATAATGGGTTTGTTGTGGGTGAAAACCCATGGGGGAAACAAAGTGGTCCTCAGTAATGACGTTGATGGCACATTAATACTGGGATATTGATCACTATATGCGATGCAGTATTATCCTTATAATGTGAAAATTATGTGAGGGTTGTGATTATGAGGGGGAGAATGGTGGTCAAGGGGCCAAGTATGTGATATGACCTGAGTGACTCTTCCATCATCATCGATGTCAGCTACTTTGCATGTTCTGAGAATAATCCTGCACATATGACGCACATACCCAAGTATAGTACATAACATGACAAAGGTATGTACAACGTGACAATAATAACTCAAAACAAGGTGCACTTAGGGGGGTGCATGTCTCATGGATAAAAGTTCTTCAAATAAAACCTATTGGCAAGGATGTTGAGTGTTATTCCCTCAAAATATTTCAAAACATATGCCCCATTGGGAATAAATTGTTGAATTACATAGGGGCAATTCCACTTAGGCACAAACTTTCCTTTACTAGGTTTGGAGTCTTTTCTACCATTGAATACTAGAAAACAATTTCCCTTGCTAAAATTATGTGGCAGACATGGTGGTATTATTGATCTTTGGATCAAAGTTTCAAGGCTTCATTTTTCTATAGTGAATCATGTCACTCCTTGTCGAGGTCTTAAGTTTATATGTTGTTACAACCTAATTTCTAACTTCATGAGCATTTAATACATGTTCACATTAACAACATAAAGAGTCTCTCTGAAAGAAACACAATCACAAGGTACACAACAATTTATCCTGGGAAAACCCAAAAGGGAAAAAACCTAGCAAAACTTCCTCAATATAGATTACCATAGTACAATTCCCAAAGAACAATGTCTCATAAGAGAGAGAGAGAGAGAGAGAGCAAACACTAACATAAGAGCCAAAGACACCAAAAACACTTATCCTCCTTCTCTGACCTTCTTCTTTCTCTCTCTTACCCAATACATGAGTGAGTGATTGTGTACAAATAAGGAAGGGCACCTCCCTATTTATACTAACCACTTGACTGACCTTTTAACCTAACTGGGCGGACCTACCTAGGAAAACTCAAAATAACATTTATATTAATATTTTCTAGGTACTATTCACCCAACTTACAACAGAGGATTTACCTCATGAATTTTATATGATCTTTTACATTAATGACATGTCCTAATGGAGGAATAATAACAATGTAAACTACAAGTAGAATTTTATTCAAAGTTGCATTATTTCAACACTCCCCCTTAACAAGAAAGGTATTCTACTAACAACAACAACTACAAGTGTGGATCTATACAACATCATCAGAAGGATGGAGGATGATACATCATCGAAAAAATCATTTGGAACATTGTCTGGTACATCTATAGATCATTGGAAGTTTTGAAGAAAATCAATATCAGCAACTAGAATAGCTTGCTAGAATATCATCATCTACAGCATAGAGTTGTAGCATCATCATCTACAGCATGGAGATGGATCATCATCATCTGCAGCATGGAGATGGAACATCATCATCTACATAATGGAGTTGGAACATCATCATTTGTAGAATGGAGCTGAAACATCATCATCATTTTTAGTACAGAGCTAAAGTCTCATTATCATCACATCAGTAAAAACATTGATACATCAACAACAACGACTGCACGAGGCTAGCTTGTCAACATGAAGTTGGAATAACAACAACATCCATATGTGACAGGTATAACAACATCATCATCAATAGATCAAGGATGTAGCAACACCATCTATGGAAACATAATAAGGTAGATGTATAAAAAAACCAGCATTATCATTCCTTTTGGAATTATGGGATCATGGGAAATCCTTCCTTTCAGAATTACAAGATTAAGTCCAACAAATCTATGGTGCTCATGCGATCCTTCCTTTCAGGACTACAGGATCAAGTCTTTATGGAGCCACCAATACTAATCACAACTGACACATACGTGCACAGGATGATCCTTCCTTTCGTAATTACGAGATCAAGTCCAACATGGATGATCCTTCCTTTCGGAATTATGAGATCAAGTCCACCAACCAACATCTTAGATGATCCTTCCTTTCAGAATTACGAGATCAAGTCCATCAACCAGCATCTTAGAAAATCCTTTCTTTCATAATTACGGGATCAAGTCCATCAACCAACATCTTAGATTATCCTTCCTTTCGAAATTATAGGATCAAGTCCATCAACCAACATATTAGAGGATCCTTCCTTTTGGAATTACGGAATCAAGTCCAAAGATCAACATTTAAGACGATTCTTCCTTTTGGAATTACAGGATCAAGTCTAAGGATGATCAATCCCTACTAAGATACCTATTGTGATTAGGATACCATAGTATCATCAATAATACTCCCCATTTTGAGGGAAGCCCTTATGGACAACACCAAGCTTGTCTCTTAAGTGTTCAAACTTCACATGAGACAAAGACTTAGTCAACACATCTGCAACCTGCTCATATGTGCTCACATATTGGAGTTTTACAGCTCCCTTCTACACTGTGTCATGAATGTAGAAATATCGGATTTCTATGTGCTTCGTTTTATCATGGAACATGGAGTTCTCTGTCATCTTCATGCAGATTTGGTTATCACATAGAATCATGGCAGAATCCATCTCTAGATCGAATAGACCTGATAACAACTTCAGAATCCATATGGATTCACAACTAGATGAACAAGATTCAATATATTCTACTTTTTCAATGTTGACAGAAACACTACAATTCTTCCTACGTAGCCATGAAATCATGGCTGACCCCAAACTAAAAAATCCACCTGAAGTGCTTTTTCTATATGAGACACTTCCTTCCCAATATGAATCTATATAACCGTATAGTATCAATTCATGATCTCTAGTATAACTGAGACCACGATCCACCATACCTTTCAGGTACCTCATCAAATTTTTTGCAGCTAACAGGTGAACATGTCTGGGATCAACCAAATACTGACTCAAGGTGTTTACAACAAAGCATATATCAGGTTGGGTATTCATCATATACATCAATGAACCAATAATCTCTTTGTATAGTGTCATATCCCCTAAATCTGACGAAGAATCAACCAACAAATTCAAATTTGTATCCATGGGTGTGGCAATGGCTTTACATTCCAGCATATCAAACCTTTTCAGGATTTATAATGCATACTTCCCTTGGTTAAGGAATATTCCTTCTGGTATATGCCATACTTCAAGACCTAGAAATTAGTGCATCAAGCCAAGGTATTTCATCTTAAATTCTACAGCGAGCTTCTTCTTACACTCTGATAGTTGCTTCTCATTTCCTATCAGGAATAAATCATCTATGTAAAACAATAATATGATAGGTTCATCATCGATGACTTTGAGGTAAAGGTTAGGGTCAACTTTACTTTTGGTAAAGATCAAGCTCATTAGAAAACTATCGATTCTTCCATACCGAGCTTTTGGATCTTGCTTCAACCCATATAGATCCTTTTTCATCTTGCAGAAATGTGTATTTCTGTATTCAAATTCAAAACCTTGTGGTTTTTTTATGTGTTAATTTTGTGAATATGGATCCTCGGACCTGAATAAAATCAAATGTGAAAGAATATTGCAGAAGAGAGAGAAGCAATATAGTAAACTCTGACTAATAATTCATGGAAAATTAAACACACATGAGACCAATAATTGGAATAATAGAATTACATCCATTAATCAGTAAATGATATGTAATACAATGGTGTTACAAATAGGAGAATTCAAATGCCTAAGATATAATTTGAATCTACCAACTTGGACTGACTCCGGAGCTAACTCGGTGTTGGAAAATCACCACTGGAGCTCACTAATGCAACTCTGGATCACTAAATCAGTTCACAACTAGTTAATTGATGTAGGTAGGTGAGAAAATGTGCCCTACCTTTCTTAAATAATTCAAACACATGCTAGGATGACTGAGAGTGAACTAACTGATGGGAATCGGAGCATAACTGAACATAACTAGGCATCGACCAGGGTCAACTCCTGGAGAATTTTGGTGGCACTTAGAGTGGGCTCCTAAATTATAGGTATTGATCCCTGGAGCTCCTAAACTCATGCATACATGTGCATTGAGTCGTAGGTGTCCCCCAGGTGAGTCTCTCATGCACTAGTGAAGTGGAAATGATCTCCTAACCTAGGAAAAGACAAATAGACTATGGTGGTCAAGGGAGGATTAATTAATAATCCCAGCACCCCCCCTTAATCCTAACTTGGAAAACCTGGGCCCTGGAACCTAAGACCAAAGGTCACCTATACAATCTAAATGTAAAAAATGACGGCTTAACAAACCAAGGAAATGGGGAAAACCTCGTGGGAAAACCACCCCCTCAAAATAAGAAAGAAAAACTAGGATCAAGCTTTCATACTAAGATAATAATAAAAATCTTCTTGAGTAAAAACTTGTAAAATATTTCTACAATCTTCATCTTTGTGGAGCAGTAATGCAGTGTGATGATTCTTGTGTGCACTAGTTTCCTGGTATTGTGCATGTGAACCTCTCCATCTTCTTCCTATCCGATGATAGGTAGGAGAAGAAATTTTTCCTTTATCTCTTCTTTCTAGAGGAAGAGTGACATGATCCAATTTGTTCTTCAGGGAGCATAATTGTTGATCAGACTTTACCATCATGTAGCATCTCTCTGGGAGTTTGTAGAACCTCCATGGAAGAAGTGAATTTGCTTGAAATAGTGCAAGTATCTATTTTTGAAACTAATATCTTGTTCTCCTTGTGTCAGATGGCTCTTCAGTCATGTTCCCAACTTCCTCAATAACCTTTTGAGCCCATTTAGGCCTAGGATTAGGAGTAGGGAATGGATCTGGATTTGGATCCACTTCAAATTCATTTTCAATTCCATAAATTGGTTCAACTTGGTCATCTGCTTCAAATTATGAATATGAAACAATAATGGAAATATTATCATATGAAAAAGGTTTAGTTAGGATGAATTTACCTTCCCTTTCTAATGGCAGCTGAGATGGAACTAGATCTATGTATGGAATAAAGTGTGAGAATTCATATTCCTTAGAGGCGTGGTTTGCAACACCTTTCACTGTCATCTTTCCAGTTGAGATATATAATATCTCCACTGAGTTAGCACCAAATATCACTTGCTTTGGTGATCCTGTATGAGTCATCTGGTATACAGACAACAAATTTATGCTAAAGAGGGATCATAGAGCACATTCTTGAACACTCCATGCTCTAACTTGATTGAACCCTTTCATTCAATTTGGATTTGAGTGTAATCTCCCATGTGAATAATTGGACCATCAATAAGTTGTAATGAAGAGAATGATTCTTTGGATGAAACCATGTGATTGGAGGCTCCTGAATCAATGAGGAAGGCATGTGATTTTGAAAAAACATCCTTTAGTGCATGGAATCTCTCATCATGATCTTCAGTCTTGTCTCTAGATTTAGGCTTCCTTGTGCCTTCATGGATGGAAATATTGTTTTTCTTAAGGAGTTTTAACATATTATCTATGGTCTTGTTCATACAATATTTCTCTGTATGGTTTCCTTTCTTGCAGTAGGAGCTCTTTCCCTTATCAAACCTCTGGTGTTTGTCCTTCTTAGATCCTGGGGATTCATCTATTGGATCAAAATATTCCTTAGGTTCAAATTTCGTGTTCCTTTTTTGTTTTCCTTTATGCTTCCTCCTTGTTTGCGCATTCTTTGTCTCACCAACCAAGAGATATTGATTTGGAGAAGCTATGAGGGCTCCCATCTATATCATTATGTCGTGTTCATGTATTTGAGACTTTGTGAAGGCATCAAGGGATGACATTCGCCAAATAGGAGTAGTCAGTATCCTGAACTGAAAGGTAGATATGAACACTGAGAAACTTTTTCCAAGTTTTCTCAAAATTGAGAGCATTAATTGCTCATCCTTCTTGTCAATACCACATTGCTTGCATTGCATGACCAGTGATTTGAATTTTGAGAAAAAACGATGTTTTATTTTGAAGTTCTTTGGGACGCAGTGATATCAACTCATTCTCCGGTATATGGCCCCTTAACTCATATTTTTTTCCAAACAAGGATTCGATCTTCCCCCATACTTATTCTGGTGTTCTCAATCCCTCAAGGTGAAATAGTAACTCTCTAGAGATGTGGATGCACATGAAGCCAAATGCTTTTTCAATCTTGTTCAGATACTTCGATTTTTCAAGATATTGTTAGGGTTCGACCTCTTTTCCCATGGTGACCCAGTACATACCCTTGTTGCACAATACAATCTGCATAACAACCCTCCAATCAAGATAATTGAAGGGTGT
This sequence comes from Pseudotsuga menziesii, assembly GCA_001517045.1. Lineage (NCBI taxonomy): Eukaryota > Viridiplantae > Streptophyta > Pinopsida > Pinales > Pinaceae > Pseudotsuga > Pseudotsuga menziesii. Next base: position 36,384 of record LPNX011197892.1, read on the forward strand.
GAGGATTCTGGGTGTCAAAGTTGTTGAATTCTCCATATTACAACTTCAAGGAAAAACTAATTCTTTAGAAAATATTCAATTTACCTACAAAAACAATTCAATCTGAATCAAACCAATTCAAACACTTTCCACTTCGACATGTGCACTTTCTCTGGGTGCATCACACATGGCTAGACTTCTCTATACAGAATCCAGAGGGAGAAAGGAAAGAATACCATGATTTATATGGAACCCAATTGTTTCGAATGAATCAATGGAAGTTTCTGAGGTTTGAATATTCATGAATACTTTCTCTTATACCATGTTAAATTTTGTGAAGTTGGATCCTCAGGCCTAAATGAAATCAAATCTGAAAGAAGGTTGCAGAAGAGAGAGAAACAATAAAGTAAACTCTGATCAATAATTCATGGAAAATTAAACACACATGAGACCATTAATTGGAAGAATAACTTAACATCGATTAATTAATAAATAATATGTAATGCAATGGTGCTACAAATAGGAGAATTTGAATTCCTAATATAGGATTCGAAACTACCAACCTATACTGACTCTGGATCTAACTCAGTGTGGGAAAATCACCACTAGAGCTAACTAATGCAACTTCATATCACTGAATCAGTTCACAACCAGTTAACTGATGTAGGTAGGTGAGCAAATATGACCTACCTCCCTTAAATCATGCAAACTGGTGCTAGGATGAATGAGAGTGAACTAACTAATGGGAATCGGATCATAACTAAACATACTTGAACTTCGACCAGCGTCAATTGTTGGATACTGTTAGTGGCACTCAGAGTGGATTCCTAAATTATAGGGATTGGTCCCTGAATCTCCTAAACTCATGTAGACCAACACATTTAGTGGTAGCTGGCCCCAAAGTGATTCCCCCATGCATTAGTGAATTGGAAATGACCTCTTAAGCTAGGAAAAAACAAATAGAATATGGTGGTCAAGGGAAGATTAATTAATAACACTATGTACACTTGTTCTTCGATAACACCATTTAGAAATGTTGTTTCACATCCATCTGTTGTAACTTCCATTCCGTCTTGGCTGCAAGTGCCATGATGGTTCTAATATAAGTGTACCATGCTACATGAGCAAACGTCTCTTCAGAATGGATTCCTTCTTTTTGAGAGAATCCATGGGCCACAAATCTGGCTTTGTATTTCTCAATACTTCCATCGATTGCATGTTTTGTATTGTATATCCATTTGGAATATACCACACTTTTTCCTTCTAGTTTAGGAACTACTTCCCACGTCATTCTTCATTAATTATTGGTATTCTTTCATCACGGCTTCTACCCATTCTTTTTTTGAACAACTACTTCAAAACAAGTATGTTTTTTGTATACAAGATCACACATCAAAGCCACATAACTAGAAAATGGATTTGTATTCTTAATGTGTCTCAAGGAGCCTTCTGGAGAACCATACCTATCTACCTATTGAATAATTTCATGAGCCCATGATGGATTTCTCGTGTGATAAATATTCATGTGGGGAGGTTCTTGGGGATGTGACATATCTTGTTCTGTCTTAATCTCATCATCAAGATAAGTTGCAACTTCTTCCATCAATTCCGTAGCTCTAGGAGCTACAACTTCTTCATATGTTTCTTAAAGATAGCACTTTCTGGATTTCTTGAGAACTGCATCTCATCAAATGTTACATCCCTGCTAATTTCCATATGGTGGTAACATGGTATATAAATTCTGAAGGCCTTAGAGACCTCATAGTATCCAACAATTATTCCTTTCTTTCCGAAAGGATCCAACTTGGTTCTTTTCTATTTTGGAATATGAACAAACACTGGAAAACCAAATATCTTGAGATGACATACTTCTGGTTTCTTACATTTGAACATCTCTTCGATGGTTTTGAACCCAAGTGCACTATGGGATATTAAATTTTGGATATATATTATTATCCATGTTGCTTCATCCCATATGTGCATAGGAAGATCTTGATCATGGATCATAGTCTTCACTGCTTCCATAATAGTTTGGTTCTTCCTTTTAGCAACACAAATATGTTATGGATTATAGGGAGTGGTAAGTTCCCTCTTAATCCTGACATACTTGCAAAAGTTTCAAAATTCATTTGAAGTATAATCTCCTCCATTATCTGAGTTGAGTGTCTCGATCTTTCTTTCTAAAATATTTTCTACCAAGTCTTTTAATTTATTAAACTTTCCAAATAGTTCATGTTTTGATTTTAGAAAGTAAACCCAAGTCTTATGAGAGTAATCATCAATGAGTGTTACATAATATACATACCCACTTAAATATGTTGAGAGCAATGGACTGCATACATCTAAGTGAACAACTTCTAATATTCCTTTTTTCTTGGTGTCACTTTTTAGGAATGTATTATCCATGTTCTTTCCTTTCACACATGCTTTACATACTCCTTCATGATCAATCTTTAGATTAGGTAAACCCGTTACTACCTTGCTCAAATGTGGTAAGGATTTGTAGTTTATGTAAGCGAGCCTTCTGTGCCATAGTTCACATGGAAATTTAGTATCATGAATCAAGGCTACTTCTAAGTGACCTCTCATTATATACAAGACACCTTCTTCTGTCCCAATGACAGTTGCATCTTCTAGAGATTTTTCTCTAGGACACATAAGGAATTAACCATCTCTAAAAACATATTCTTCAATTTCTTCCTTTGCTAACATCCTGGGAGGTTCTTCTTCTTCTTCTTCTAAATGAGCATGAAATCTTTTGTTATTCCTCCTCTTATATTATTCTTTTCTTGTTGGACAATTTATGGCAATGTGTCATATCTTATCGCAATGGTAACATTGATAAGAGGAGAATTATTTCTTCTTGTAATTTCCCTTTTGATTCTTTTGAAACTTATTAGGAGAATGTGAATCCTTATGATTTTCTTTATTGAAATGAGGTTTTCCTCTTATTCTTCTAGAATGAGCAACTAGAGCATGGTCATCATCTCTAATTAGTTCTTCTCGGTTTGCTACTCTATCTTCCTCTTAAACACATTCTTCCCATAGGATTTCAAATTGTAGACTTTATTTTATTGCACAAATTGTCTAGATATAAGAATCCAATGGTCTAGTGAGACCATTGAGAGAGGTCATTACTCAGATTCATCTTCATCAATGTTGTCCTCAATTGCTTCTAGTTGTTCTTTGAATTGAGAAACCCTTGTGAAATATTCTTGGATAGATTTACCCTTTCTCATATTTGTACTTTTGAGTTGGGATATCAAGTTCATCTTCCAGTTAATGTTTCTTCCTTCATACATTTTTGTTAGGGAATAAAACATATCCATAGGTGTATCCTTGGAGGACACTCGAGGAATCAAGTGATCCTTGATAGAATCTGCTATGATCCTCTTGCCTCTATTCAGTCCTTCTTGTACTTTTCCTCTGTTTCATATTCTTCGGGGATCCAGTACAACTTTCATTGATAAACTTTACAATATCATTCTCTTCTAGAATGAGTCTGATTCCGCATTTTCAAGCATGGAATCTTTCTATGCCTTCCAACTTGTCATCGATCTTAGTGTGTGGAGGCAACTTGTCCTGGAGAACAGAAAATGACAAAAAATTGAAATTTCTCATAAATGAAAACTAAACTTACCAAAAGTTGCACTTGACTGAGGCGAGTATGTTGGTACAGTAAGTTTCTAAAGAATCCAAACTTTAGCCCTTGAAACTGGACTTGCAAAAATTTGGACTACAGTGTCTAGTTCTAGTTATGGATTTCTAGTTTTTGCTTCCAATTCAAACTAGGGTTTGACTTTCTGGAGGATTTATCCACTAAAAAACTTTGATCTAGGTTCCAAAAGATGAGACTAGGAGGGGTGCACTTCCCAATGTCACTTGCACTCCAAAATTTCTCTTCAATAATAAACCCTAATTTTCTTGTCCGGAGAAGGAGAGAGAGATTTACACAATAAACGTTGTTCTTTTCAATCTAGATCTGATACCATGTTAAGTTTATATGTTGTTACATCTTATTTTCTAATTTCATGAGAATTTAATACATTTTCATATTAATATCATAAAGAGGATCTCTGAAAGAAACAGATTCACAAGGTACACAACAATTTATCCTGGGAAAACCCAAAAAAACTTCCTCACTATAGATTACCCTAATACAATGACAAAAAACAAGGTCTGACAAAACCCTAGCATAAGAGACAAAGACACCAAAACCACTTCTCCTCCTTCTTTTCCCTTCCCCTTTCTCTCTCTTATGCAATACATGAGTGACAGTGTGTGTACAAATGAGGGAGGGAACCTCCCTATTTATACTAATCACTTGACTGAACTTTTAACCTAACTTGGTCGACCTATCAAATTGATAGGGTTGACCTACATAGGAAAACTTAAAATAATATTTATATTAAAATTTTCTGGGTACTGTTTACCCGACTTACAACAAAGGATTTACCTCCTGACTCTTACATCATCTTTTACATTAATGACATCTCCCAAAGGAGTAATATTAATCATGTAAAGTACAAGTAGAATATTCTTTGAAGTTACATTATTTCAACACAAGGTGTTCTAAGGTGAATAGTGTTTGTTCCAATTCCAGGTATCAGGTAGTAATTCAACATCTGATTGGAGAGTAGGGATTTGAAACTCGATAGGGAGGACAACTTCAACCCCATGGACCAAGTGAAATAGCATGAAATTTTTTTATTGCTTCTACTTGGAAATTGGACTAAGGGTAGTAGGGGTATGTAAGTCATGATTGGATCCTGTGAGGGAATATAATTCCTCCAAAGTTTTTCCGCGGAAGTTTTTTCCATTGTCAAAGACTAACTATTTTGGGGCACCAAACCATGTGATGACACACTTAAAGAAGAACCTTGTGGCGGTAATGGATTTGCATTCAAAGGTAGGAATGGCTCCAACCCATTTTGTAAAGTAGTCCATGGAAAAAATGATGTATTTTTTACCTTGAGTGGATGTTGGGTGACATTCCATGTAGTCGATGGCTTATTTGTAGAAGGGGCCTATAGTGATGATAGGATGGAGGGGAGCGAGGAAGATCATGTTTTGTAGGTGAAAAAATTACAGCTGCTGCACCTTTTGAAAACATAGACATAATCCTTGAAGATGGAAAGCCAAAAGTATCTAGCAGTGAGTATTTTTTGGGTAGTGTCCAGACCGAAGACTTGGCCACCACAAGCACCACTATGGAAATCATTAAGTACTTATTTTTCCTCATTGTGAAATAGACAACAATGGAAAATAGTGTCTAAGCCACCATCATAGAGGACATCTCCAAGGAGGAGGTACCGCGAGGCTTGGTGGTGAGTGCATCATCTGTCATCACGAGACGGGTGGGGGGCGAACTTCTGATTTTTAAGGTAATTCAGTATATCATCATACCAGTTGTCATTGCTATTGATTTTAAAAAGGTGCTTGTCAAGTAATTGGTCATGCACTAGTTTTCCTGGCCTAGTACGAGGAGGTCTGTAATAAGCTTGAAGAGAGATAAGGCCTTTTTTCTTTTTGGGTTTACAAACTCGAGATGAAATTCCTGAGGATGGAAATCCATTGTCCAAACTTATTGTTAATGATCCAACAGATAAGTATGTATTGCATTGGGTTCGATTCTGCAATGGCCATATCTTTGCGTGGTAAAATGTAATGGTGCAATTTCAACATGAAAATGATGACAGCTAATGCGAGCTTCTCATGTTGGGTATATTTGAGGGCAGGGTCGGCCAATGTTTTGCTAATGTAGTAATGACATGTTCATTATTATCATCATTTTTTTGGACAAGCAACCTAGCGACAACCCAAGATGAAGCGTAGATGTAAAGAGTGAAATATTTATCAAAATTTGATAAGGAAATCAATAGTGCGGAAGCTAGCGCTTGTTTTAGTGCTTCGAAATATCTTTGGGAGTGATCATCCCACTGGAATATGATGTCTTTATGAAGTAGCAATATAAAGTTGTGTTCATGTATGGAATAATCAAGGACAAAACGACGAAGGAAGTTAGGGTTTCCTTGTATAATTTGCAATTGGTGGCGAGTATGTGGGGGTTGTAAGTCCTTGATGGCTTGACCTTTGGAAGGACCCACAATGATGCATGCTTGGGAAATAACGAAACCTAATAGGTGAATTTTCCTGACACAAAACACACATTTTTGGGGGGGTCATCTGTAAATTATATTTACGACATCGTGTGAAGATGGTGCATAGATTTTGAAGGTAAACTACCCATTTCTTTGACTTGGTTGTGAGTTTATCTAGGAAGGATAGAATGATCTTTGTAAGGTCATTAAACACATATGCCATGGTTCGTTGGAAATTAGATCTTGCATTCTTAAGTCCAAAGGGCATGAATTTGTAAGAAAAGGTCCCCCATGGTGTGGTGAATGTGGTCTTGTATTGATCCTGGAGGCAAATCCATATTTTATTGTAACCAAAAAAACTGTCCATGAGTGATAGCATCTCACTTCCAACACAGGAGTCTATAATATGGTCAATGAACAAGGTAGGGAAATTGTCTTTGGCACAAGTTAAGTTGAGATAACGAAATTCAATGCAGACGTGAATGGTGCCTTACTTTTTGTTCACTAGGAATGGATTGGACACCCATGATGTATAAGAAATAAGATAAATGAATCTTGCATTAAGCAGTTTCTCGATATCATCTTTGATGGCGGGGTCCTTAGAGGGGTGGATTGGTCATTGCTTTTTCCTAACAAGTATGTTGTTGGGCCTTGTTTCAACATGGTGTTTAACAATTTTTGTATTGAGGCCAGGCATTTCATCATATGAACATGCGAAGACATCTCATAATTCTTTGAAGAGGGTAGTGAAGTCACAAATCTTTCTGGGGAACATGAGGCGCGAATGGAATTTATTTTGACCACTCCATGGGTGGAAAATATATTGATTTGGATGGTCAGTGAGATGTTAGACAAATTTCCCTGTTTAAAGGCATCGAGAGCAGTAATAGGGTTTTTGAACCAGTAGATGTGTTTTGGTGGTAAGAGGTATTTTTATTCAATGGTTAATTGTTGGGATACCATTAGAGATGTAAAAGATTATCGATGATAGAGGATATGACATGGGGGAAGTGTCAAGGTTCATGGCCTCCATTATAGCCTCATCCATGGGAAAACTAAATTCCTTAAGCATGCTCTCATCAAAATAAAAAGATTCTTCCAAGACTATATCAGTACTTGTGTTGGAGACGGTATGATGGGGGTTAGGTACCTTCACTACTGAGTCAATGGTATGTGGAAGAGGGACACTATATAGGAAGAGAATGTCACCATGGTAACTAAGTAGAGAAGGAAGAATCTAGTCCTAATAAGTTCTTAGCGGCTCAGGGAGCTCTAATGGTGGTTGGTTCCCTCATGAAAGGAATACCACAGGGATGTTTTCCTCATCACTATTATCGGTAGAGGTATCATATTCTTCCATGACCATTGACAGGACCACACCTGTGGGTATGAGGCTATCTGCGAGCCAAATTTGTTCCACTCAGAGCATGCAGTAGGCAGCTTCAGTATTGGACATTGAAAAGTATGGTGAGACATTAGTTTATACTTTTGACATGGATGAGTAGCGTGGGATTCACTCAATATGTGAGGAGGACTTTTGGTTGGTGGTGGAGAGGTGTTCTTGGTACTATTGGGAATGACAGTACTCGTTGGAGTTTTTGGTATATCCTCTTCCAAGGGATGAGTAAGACGAATAGTTTCCAACGCGTTCTAAAGTCATGCGAGACCGGGGAAATGGTGTGTGTAATGCCCAAACTGAGAACAAATCAAGCATGTTTTGTTGGTGCGTAATTATTTGGACATAGTGTTCGAAGAGAATGATATCCCCCCAATTGCATATTGAGGAGCATGCGTGATACTAACAGGTGTGTTTAGAAAGTTTCTAATCTCTGGTAAGGTAGGGAATAGGTTTGTTGCATGACCTTGTTGAACACACAAAGCACATGGGGGTAGGACCTGCATAGTGGGTGTATCGTGCATGATGGGTGCCTTCAATGTTGATTGTGTAGCACCCTTCATGTTTTGTTTAGTGGCTCTTGATGAAGAGTCAAGGGCATTGTTGATTGTGGTGGGGACTTTCAAGTTATGCTGGTTAATTCCTATGTTGATGGGGGAATTTGTCTTAGGTTGAATAATTCCCCTATTTTGTAGTTTTGTGACCACCAATGGTGCCTAAGTCACTGATGGTGTGGATTCAATGGGTGGAGTCATGGGGGTAACACGTCATACCAGAACCATATCATAATGCATGACGTGTTTTAAATCCATATCAGGGAGTGGTGGTGTGAGGTACCATACATGGATCTCCAATGTGAGTCCTATGAGTGTTAACTGATCCATGACCAGTATTCCTTTCAATCCCACAAAGGGTGGTGTTGATTTATTTGTAACTTCAGAAGATATTCTGATGTATATTATCATTGTATGGTGTTGTACCCCGATTGGAGATGTGTTTTCCTCCTAATGGGATGTCTTTATTGTGTCTAGACCTTGAGGCACAACCTTCGTTGTAAGTCGGGGAAATAGTCCCTAGTGTGACATCATGTAATGTGTATTTAGAGTCTCTCTAGGAGAATTCGGCCATGTTAGTGAAACAAGCAGGCTCGATCATGTATTTGTTTAGTCACATGAATGGTATCAATAGGGAGGGGCCCTTCCTCATTTATACACACCTCACACTCACTCAAGTTCGCATAAGAGAGAGAGAGAGAAGGGATGAGAGATAGATATTTGTTGAATACTTCTTACTACTGGGATTAATCATCTTATGACACAGTATTTGTGATTGTACTATCTAAGGAAGTTTGTGGGGTTTTCTCCTTTATCGTTTCCCCGGTGAAAATTTGTGTGTCTTGTGTATCTATTATATCTTATGCACCTTGTTGTACTTGTTATTCTTTCAGACAAAGATCCTAATTAATCTAATAAGATTTAGTAAAACTAACAAGGGGTATAAAAAGGGAATCTGGAACATGGGAGGCAGAAAAGGGTTCAAGACTTGCTTCGCGCCATGATTGGTTGGGTTAGTTGATGATGATGACATTGGGGTGGAAGAATATTTTTAAATGGTTAAAAAGATACACATGAGACCCTCTGTTGTGATGAGGATTTTAGGTGGAGTGACTGAATATACCCCTAGGAGGTTGGAATCCTTGTACACACCCAGGCCAATTTCAACATAGAGAGTTGGATTTGCTTCTCCTATTGTGGGTAGGACATTTTTATTAGGATTTAACAAGCATTAAAATATACTTACTTGCAAGAGAAATAAAATAGAAAAGAAACAATTAAATATAGACACACAATATTTACGTGGAAAACCCAAAACCGGGAAAAACCATCATAATAAATCTATTATCTGCGTTGACCTAAACCAACCAAGTGATATATACACCACTCACCTCTAGGCCATTTTACAATGGAGCCTCCTCAATCCTTATAAAGGAATTTTTACATGTAATACCATGGGACAATAATATGGGCCACCAATACCATGTAAAAATACCATGGGCTATAATAAACCATGTTCCCAAACCATGTGGTAGACCTCAACCATCTTAGACTCATTCTCGAGTCAAGGTTAACCCTAGCAATCCCCCCTTTAAGCTTGACTTGGGGGCATCACATACACACCCCTATCACCTATTTCTATCTCTTGACTTTACCAATGAGTTACTAGGGGTATCCATGCCTTACTAGGTCTAACAACCATATTCCCATTTACATGCAAACTACTCCAATAAAAAAAATTCATGTGTCTTCATGGTGACTACACCATCAGTATCCGTTGTTACATCCTCTCGCTTTTCCATTCTCATCTTGTTTCTTGTTTTCTTCCATGCTCCTTTTGTACATGCATCAAACCTTATCATTAACATCCCTATAAAAAATTATCCATCTACTAGATTACATGGGTCCTCTATTGCTGTAACTGCTAGTTCTCTAGGAATTCTCTTCACATGCATGGTTCATCAACCTTGGTCCCGCAACTAAGATTAAACCATCTCACATTCCTCCTCCAATCAAATACTCAACCTCTTCGATCCACATCAAACTAGGCTACAAGTACACCTGCCACCCTCGTACCTACCCAGTTGTTCATTCCACACTTGATGTAACATCCCTTCTTTGTGCATAAGAGGGATACCGTGTGCTTCTATCACCTAGGTAAATTACATTCTAACCAGGAACCCCAAAAAAAACTACTAGGGTGTCAGGTACTATCGAACATGCACCCCACAACATATTAATTAAAACTCAGTTACAAAAAGTATGTCCTCAATGATATCCAACCACATGCTCTGATACCAGTTATTAGAATTTAACGAGCATTAAAATATAATTACTTGCAAGAGAAATAAAATAGACAATCAACAATTGAAGATAGGCACACACTATTTACGAGGAAAACCCAGAATCGAGAAAAACTACCATAATATATATATTATCTCCCTTGAAATAAACCATCCAAGCCTTGCCAAGTGAGCTAGCCACCACTCACCTCTAGGCCATTTTACAATGGAGCCTCTTCAAGCCTTATAAAGACTTCTTTACATGCAATACCATGGGACAATACTATGGGCCACCAAATACCATTGGCGACCAATACCAAGGAAAAATACCATGGGCTATAATAAACCATGTTCCCAAACCATGTGTCAGACCTCAACCACATTTGACTCATTCCCGAGTCAAGGTTAACCCTAACAATTTTCAGGATTGGTGGACGCATGGGGTTCATAGTAGCTAAGTTGGTCAAGGGTGAGAACCTTCCCATTTAAGGGAACATCATGATACAGAACATTGATGAGGAAACCTCCTTCATGGAGTACATGTAACTACAACTGAGTAGGATGTTGTAGTCTAGTTGGGAGTCGACGACTTCAACATCGATCATCACCATTTCCCCCCCAACTCAATGGGGACATTCTTGTAAAATACTCTTGGTTGGGATGGTCTTCCATCATAAGCGTAAATATTGATAGAGGATGAGACTAACTTGGTTGATCCCAATCATTTCCATATATTGGAAGGCATGACGCATGTGGATGTGCCTTCATCGATGATACAACAATGAATCATGATATTCTTCACCATGACTGGGATTTGGAATGCGACAGATAATGGTAGTCATGGTTCACCTTTGTCGAGGTTGAAAGTCATGAGGCGTGGGTCAGAAGGCTCGACGGTGCTAAGTGCATTTAATAGTTCCTTTCATTGTGAGCGGAAAGATTGAAGTACTTCTAACATGGACATGATGGCTGGTGATTGTGATAAGTCATTTATAATAATGTAATTATGGGCACTAGACTTCATCTGAGGGTTATGAGGAGTACACCTAAGTGGTTCTTTAGCTATCCTCAGAATTTGCTCCGTGATGGGTTATGAAATTTGCAAGGGTCCTCCCAGAGGGATTGAAGTCTCTTCTAGGGTGGGTGAGGTGTCAGCATTGGTGTACACTTTTCCATGAGTCTAGACGTTGACCGATGTCGAGTTCATAAAAAAAAAATGAAAGGATCCATTTGTTGCAAAACAAATTTTTGGGATTTTGGTACAGGAGGATCCTAAGGGGGGTTTACGGGTGTATACTTCTTGGCTCCCACCATTTGTTGGAAGTTAGGAATAAATAGACAATGGTGAGTGTATTGGACATACTTGCCACAGATTGATCGAGGGTAGTTTTTCCTCAAGTTGGATTTATTTCCTTGCTTGAGGGAATTTCCCCCTTGTGCTAGTTGGTTACCCTAGTTTAGGTTTTGTTGGGAACTTGGATTCCCCCATGTCCCTATTATTGGTGTTGTTTTTTCTTTCCCTTCTTTTTCCCCTAATTTTGAGGATTCATGGGATTGGTGATGTTCAACTACTCTAATTGTTGATTTTTTTGTTGCATAGAAGAATGGACAAAATTGACTCCCATATGAGGCATTGTTGTCATTCCAGGAGGACATGGGTATCACATGTGTATGCATAATAAGGATTATACCTTGGGGGTGTGATATAGGTTGGTTTCGCTACATATGATGTGTATGAAGGAGAAAGTGGTTCCATTTGAAGTTGAGAAACCATTTGTACTTGGATTGTACTAGGGTAGATAGGGTTGTATGGTACGTGCTAGTTTTTTCCAAATGAAGGATTTGGTACAGTAGTAGGAGGAGATGACACAACGAGGATTGGTGGGTATTGTTCCATCATGGGTGGTGGTGCAAGAGTTGTTTGCAGAGGAAATTTATTATGGGAGGAAATGGACCTTATAAGCTCATCTGTAGAATGTGAAATCCTTACAACATGAGGATCTAATGATCAATGTTGAGGGGAATCTGGTAGTATAGTGTATAAATACCCTGATTGGGCATAGATGAGGTCAAAGTGTTGGTATTTGAGAATTGCTTCTTCTTCATTTTTTGTAATTGAGATAGCCACATCCTTGGCAATAGTTGGTTAAAGAGATTTGAGGAACCAATCCAAAAAGAAGGGAGTTTGAATTTCGATTTTGCAAAAAGTGTGGTGACGATGTCATTCATGGATATGATCAATAATGTGTGTCATAGTGTTCTATCGAAACTCTGTGAAAATTGTGAGTCCTATGCCATGTCTTATTGGCAACTGAATGTAGGAGAGAAATGTGGTCGAAATCATTTCAATTTTTTTATGAAATGTTTGGGTCAAATCCACGTACCAGTTTGTAGCTCTTCTAGTGAGGGTTATTTGGAAGAGATGGAGACGTATCGAATCTACCACTATGTTGTTGGAGGAACACCATAGGTGGGAAGACAAAATATTGCCGGAAAGATTATCTCTCTGTTTCCCTTCAAACTTAGGGATGTTAGATGGGATATTTTTCATCATGTTCGACCAGGTGGTGTCATGAGATATGGAATCATTAACAAATTTAGCTAGATCTGGGAGGTTCAAACTTGCCATAAATGGTATGTTTGAGTTTTGGGCCGCCATTGTATTATATGTATTTTTTCTACGAGGGGGAGACCTTGGAATATGTGGCAATGATATTTGTCTTCTAGGAGAAGATGAAGCTATAGTGTGGCATATTCCCAAAGGGGGGGAGGAAGGTGGTGTATTCCCTCTTTGGGGAGTAAACAAAGGTGAGCCTCTTCCGTAAGAGGAGGAGGTAAAAGGGTCAACACTCCCTCCAAGGGGAGAGAATGAGTCAAATGGGGTATGTCCTTTCCTATATGATCCAATCATTGTGTCCTTGGAGTGTCCCTGACCATGTGATATCCCTCGTGTACCACGGGGAAAAATGGAAAAACACAGACAGAGGGGATAGGACCTATAGTCTGCGGAGATGCATTAGGGGGGGTTGTTCCTCTACGTTGGAAGTCTAGTATTCAAGTGAGACTGATGGGTGGTGAATGAACACAATATAGACAAATGAAAAAATTATTCAACCACAATAGATGCAAAATGGTGCAATAAGTGAGTGATATGTGCAGAGATGGATTAGTGCAAAGGTGTCCACATGTAGGTTCTTTTTAAATTACGAGTTAATGAACTTGTATTTAGAAAACAGAACAAGTGTAAATTTCTTAACAAGACCTAATGTCCTCCTTCTCAGATGTAACTGGGCCTCCCAAAAGCACAGTTGATGGTGATATTGGAATCCACACAACAATCGACTAGTGGAGGTAACAAAGAGCCATTTCTACTAAGCGATGGGCCCAATGTTCCAATCAAAGAGGCTTGGAAACACCTCCCAAATGGAAATAGCTGACTTCAAGAGTCACTTGCACTCACAAATTCTTAGTGTCGCCTCCCTCCAACGAGATGAGTGACTTGTAGGGGACAAAAAGGCAACTATACCTCAAATTTTACCTCCTTGGTCACAGTACACTTCTGATCCAGGATTTCTTTGAACATGTGTTTAAAGCATGATTTGATCGAACCCTAAAAAACAACAATGCTTTGTTTTAAAAATAATGCCTAATGAAATTAGATTGATGGACAGTTTTTGGATGCCTAACAGTGATCAAATTTGAAGGGTGGGTCTTAATTTCAATTGGAAAGGAATTTATTCTTGGAGCCCTTTAAATATGTAGGGAAATCTAAATAATTGTACTTCAATTGACAAGTATAAATTAACTAAACTCTTTCACCAAAAAATTGTAAAAAATAAAATTGTTCTTTCAAACTTTGTATAATTTTTAACAATTGAGCACCCCTTATTATTTACATTAAAAATGATATATTTTCAATAAAACTTATTTTGAACACATTAAGATGTCATATTTGTATCATTAATTTTACAGTTCAGTAACATAACAACTATTCTATTGTATTTTTTCAAGTAGGACCACACTTCATTATACAAAAAAACTATGTCATAACAATATTGGGGCATCCACATGCAATCCAATCTTGAGAGATGTAAGAATTATAAGGATTGGACACCTAAGAAAAAATAATACACAACTTGGAAAACATAAAAAAATTAAAAAATATATCCTACATACCAAGCAAGTTAGCAAAGCTAGCATAATCAAGGTCAGGGCATCAAATATTTTTGTTCAACACTTGCTGTGAAAGCATACATGTATGGGATGGAGGGGCAATGGAATCAATCCTAAGTCAATTGAACCCTTGCAACTCACTCCATGTCTGAGTCTCAGCAATCCTCCTTTTAAATTGAACCAAAATACCAAAATAAGTTTATTAATGGCTAGATTTGAGAAAGTTCTAGGTGTGAGTAATTAAGGACTTGGAGCTCTAAAATTTGTTGTGTTTTGTACCAATCTAGGATTCAGTGAATCGACAGTCACTGGTAGGAATTTAAGTTATTTAATGAAAACAATTAATGTGTATACCTCTATGTCGAAACTGATTTCCATGTTTATGGAGGCCACTACCCTCTTTATTGTCTTTTTAAAAGGCATGATAATGAGGAAGAAGACATAAAATTATGGACTTCAACTTCAAAGAATGCCTTGCAATCACATTGGTGAGGATCGATAAGAATATCACAACAATCCAACGTGTCAAATCTTAGTTGATAGTGTTAATTAAAGACTTATATGATAAATTGTATATAAGACTTACTTATAGTTGTCTCTTGCTCTTTGCGTCTTGACACATTTAATATTTTATGGTTGTCAATGCGCCTTGACCCAATTCATATTATAAGGTGAGGTCGTGCATGCATAATAATCCTCAGTTATGACTATGAGATGAGTATTTAAAGGGAAGAGGATGTAAAGACAAGTAATTTTATATGTATTTTGGTGGCACTGAGGACAAATATTGTGAGAAACCACAGATGTTTGTAAGGGTGGAGGGAGATTACATCATGATCATGCAACCCATAAAATTAGAGACTATTCTTGATCCAACAGTTGTTGTTTTTTAATTTTATTAATAACAATTGTTTTTCCATATCGTGTTCCCAATGGCACCTCTGTATATCAATGCATAAATCAACCTCTGCACAATTTGTGATCCTAGCTACATGCCATTATTTGTATTTGCATGACATCGAGTGTTGTTTATAGTCATCGTTAGTCCATGATATTCATGTAAGAAATGAAGTCTTGTAGAGGAGGACTCATCAAACTAGCCTTTTGAATTTCATTTTGACGAAAAATGAGTAGACATTGGTAGCAAGGTTCACGTAGGTAGTAGACACAAATTTTTGAGCTCGTTTCGGGCCTAGTAGTAGACTATTAGTTGTTCTTTTTTATTATAGTCATAGTTGTTGACAAATTGTTACACTTTAGATTGCAGCCCCAAGTGACTTGGAAATCAGAGTCACATCTCGATGGCTAGTGCCTCGTAGTCATCAATGATTACTGGCCATCTTGCACAGCTGAGCACTAAATGCATGACATGAGTGAGTGAGTGGTTATAATTTATCACATTTCCAATATTTTGAATGATGAGTTGAACTTTATAGCATAGGAATTTCAACATCTTGAGAAATTTATATGGACGGGTAATTTCAAATATTGCCCTTCTTTTGAAATGTTGATATAAATTATGCCCTTCTTAATTGGAAAGGTAAAATTCAAATTTTAAACTTTTGGGGGGGGGCAATTTTAACTTTACACTTCTAGGAAGGGCTGGGAAGGGTTCAATTTTGAACAATGATTCCTAGCCCAATCAATCCTTCCAAACTAAAAGATTATTTTGTGACCTCTAGTGGAGGATTTTAGTTGGTTAGCATTTACAATGGTTGGTTTTATGGGTTTTGCTTGATTTAAGGTATGAGAGGGAGGTATTTCAAAATTCCATTCCAAACTTATTCACTAAAATCATGAAGAGCATACGCAGATTGAAAGAGCCTTTAAGTTCATTGATGTGTGCAAGTGGGCAGTCACATGTGATGTAAGCAAATTGTATTGTTTCAAATAATTAAAGTACGCAAAAACAAAATAATGGAAATTGTAACTTGACCTCTAAAGAAACTAATGATGCTTTCAAAAAATATGCTAAGTGTGCAATGGAGGTATTTCACACTTCACTCGCATTTTCGATTCATAGAAATTGTGAAGAGCATACTTTAGGAGAGAGGAGTCTTTAGGTCCTTGCTTATGTGCAAAAAGTGGATTCTACACTACTTGAACTAAAGATGTTTAAGTAAAGCAAAGAAACATAAGATGTCTTTAATACTAATGAAAACAATGAGTTCCTTGGGGAGCCTCAAGGTTAGTTACCTAAGTATATTTTGAGGGATGAGCCCTTTACCCTAATCTTAGTCACAGGTGGGCTAATTACTAAAGAAACAAGTAATTGTTGCAAAATTACTTTGTTCTAGTTCATTAGTGAGCAACAATTAAGCTGCAAATTGTTAACTGAACTAACAAAAAGAAAATAAAGAACAATCAATGCAGAAAATAAATTTTCAATTGCACTGCAGTGTGGCACAGAGAATTATTGGTGCATTATCGCACGAATGCAATGAGTAAAAGAAGACGCTGATGCAAAATAGAAATCCGCATTAGCAGAAGTTTGTTTATGTGCATGGATAGTGCGATTGCCGAAGGTATGTCCATGATGTCTGATAAAATGGAAAAAACGGTCTCTTAGGGGCCAAATTCCTGGGATAAAAGGGATGGTCCTCTTCACCTTCAAAGTATAAGATACCAAGAATTAGTCACTTTAAAAACAACAACCTAACGAAAGAAAAATGAACTAAAACAAAGTGGAGTCACCATAAATATTGTTGTGGGAAATATTGCACAAGAGTGCTTCCTTCCCTCTTAGTTAGGAGTTAGGCCTTATAGGTTGCGATAAGGTCTTGGTACTAAAAGCCCCTTTTGGGGGGCAGGCTGTGAGTGCTCCAAGTGATTCCACAAATGGTTGTTAGTAACAACAAAACAAAGTAAAGGAAATACAACAAAATCAAATAACATGCAATATGGGTAAGAGATGCAAACTACAACAACCAATAGATGTCAAACCACTTCTTTTATTGCCCAATGTTAAATCATATACAACACCTTGTAGATGTGAGCTCCAAATGGAGGCAAAAAACCTTCCTAAGATAGGTCTATTTAGTCCACACTAGATGTCAAGTGTCTTGAAGAACAAATGAGGAGAGCACTTGTCCCTTTAGGGAAGGAGGCAAGAGAGCTTGAGGGATGCTTGACAAGAGATAAATAGTGAGCTATGAGGAAGCTCAAGAAAAAATCGAACAACATAACATGGCTCTAATAATTCTCTTACAATTTGTATGACCATGGATTCTTTTATATACCAAGGGGTGGTAAAGAAATAACAAGATCCCTATGTGAACTCAATGGTCCATGATGTGGTTCCAAAGTACACAAGAACGGCCATTTAAGGAAACCAAGTGTCTGAAGAGACAAAATTAAAATTCTTTAAGTAAGTGGATCTTTCATTAGCCTTCATTGTGCCACTGGTGGGTGTGATCATGTTGTTTGTGTCAGTTCCGCGGATCTCGAAGGAAAATATGCATTGCAACATGGGCATTGAACTGGTGACACATGATGTCGTGCATGTAAACATAATATAACCCGTGTGGTTACGTATTTTGAATGTTTTCAGGCACTCTTGGACTCATGCTACTCTTTGGCTCTTGTGAAGATGCCTTCGGTTGGATGCATGATGTACGTAAATAACCCTTTACTGTGTAAATTGCGAAAATTCAACGTGTGTAAGATTTTCGTGATAGTAGGGCTTCTTACAATTGGCCATTTATTTCCCTTCCCTAAAAAACTTGTAGTGGGTTTCCTCAAGGTACAAGGTCAAGTCAACACCAATTCAATTTTAGTTCCCCTTTTTAGCCTTGTTTACCCTCCAACAACAACCTATTAGCGTTTTATTGCACCTTCTTGGGGAAATTGCTAGTTTATGTTGTAGTTCATATTGTCTATTATTTGATTAATTTACTAAGCTCGTTGTTTAAGTACCTTCTCAGAATCCTCACATGGTTACATGCATACATGAAAAAATACCTTTCATCTTAATGTTTATAGGTCTCTCTATTATACTTTTCCCACATTGAGTTTGTCTTAATTTAGTATTTGATTGATTAATTTCACTTAGGAAGATCTATATGGGAAACAAGCACATGCACTAACGGGAATCTCATAACAACATGTCGTATACAAATTGGGGGCAGGAGAGTCAGTTATCATAGAGGTCATTTGGGGGGGATTAGGATGGCAATTATGTCAACCACTTCTCCTACCACTACATCATTCATTTCATGTACCACCAGAGCAATACCTGGACTACATCAACACTAGTACAATGATTGTGGTAGTCGGGAACATGCAGTTACCACAACCCAGGCAAGGATCAAATTTTATGAATGATGTGGTCCTCACTATAAACTAGACTACACAAAAAGACAAGATAGAGCAGGTGGTAGAAATATTAAGACACAGGGAGTCCATCCCATTCATGCCACAATAGGCCACAGTTTGAGGCATTACCATCACATATTTCTCTCTCTATAATTATATAATATAAAACTTTTATTATCCAATTTTAAGTCATTACTTAGTTATCTCTTTATAACATCTAACAAAATTTAAAAAACTCGTTTAACTATGATAAGAATGTGTATATAAAAATGCTTTGGAAGTGTAATTTATCACTCCCATATCGTATTAGTCCCTGCCCTCGGGTTGGCAAAGACTATATAGTCTACACAAAAACCAAGACAATTTTTTTCAATTTGTCCCATTTTTTTTTTCTATTAGATGCTTTTTGACCAATAAAAAATTATGTGAGATGTTTTTGACCAATTAAAAACTTTAAGGCATTATTTGGTCTCATATCAAAGCCAATTTTATTTTTTTGTGTTTCAACTTATGGTTTAGAGAGCATTGACATATCGTATTTGTAACATCATTTTTATTTACCTTAATTCTATTTCAAAGATAACATTAGTTTATAAACATAAAATATTAGCGATCTCATTCGATTTTTTTTTTCAGAGGAAAAAATACCAGTCTTTGATATTCATGAGAATCTAAAAGACATATTTTACAATCAACCATACATCCATCATCATGCCAGGTGGAAGATAAACATTCCAACCACCCAAAATCACATGAGATAGGTCTAATCAGTAGGCCTGCCAGCCAAAACATAGGAAAATACAAAGTCTGAACAAAGCAGACTTTTCTCATCATCCCTAAAAGATCAGGTCAGAAATACTGAGAAGTCTATGTGTCCTGCAAACATATTCCATACACAATACAGCTAGCTGATATGTCTCTCAAAACAGACAATGAAAGCAAGTAAACAAATGCATGACAAGCGATCTCATTCGATTGTGTTCTATATTGTTGCATGTTAGCGTTCTATATTGTTCACTTTTATATGGCATGAGCGGGTGTGCCACATTAATAAGACCTTCAAAAAAATTTGTGGACAAGTGCTTTTGAGCAAACCCAAACATATATGAGGATCCTGAGTTAAAACTTTGAAAGGAAGTCTGATTTTACGACCAGGTTTAAGTAACCCTTATTATAACTATCCATGGTTTAGATAATCTTTAATAAATGTTTTATGATAATCACCATCACGTTTACATTTTTCCAGGTATTTCTTGTTTTTGGGGTAGTGGGGTCCATTAAAATTATGTCGAGTGGGTACTAGTTGGATGCGTAATTTAATTTCACATCTAGGGAGCTCTCCCAATCGAAATTTGAGTAAAATCACAGGGAGATATATCGAAAATATGAACAAAAAAATAGTTTTTTTTCTTTTCTTCCTTCAAAATTAATAAGTATTATTTTATTATTTTATTGTTTTTCTTAAGATTCCCATTTTGAGTTGAAATTTCCTCTAATGTGGTATGCTTATGGTCAAAGAAGGGATTTCTAGCAGTTGAGACCCAGTTTCATCAGGGGCGCCACTATGTTATAGAAGCTTCGTGCTCAACACAATTCACTAAACTTGTCATCAATATCAAAACCAATCAAATATTAAACAAGAATAGAAATACAAAATAAAATAGAACCGGAGACAACTTGTTTTGGTTTTATTCTTTTACCATTACAGGTTTCTTATGGCAGCCTCTAAAACAGGTTTCAAATGGTCAAAACTTACTTCACTTGCACTTGAACAAAAGAACATGGGTTCAAATCACTAAAAGGACAAAGTGAAACATTCTTTACACCGAATTTTTGGAATGCAGTAAGGACACGAGTTCGACTCGGAGCAGTATAAGCGTTCACCAAATCGCCCCCGACTCGCCGAAATCCGGCAGATCAATTTTGGTGTAAATCATACTTTCGAGGAATTAAATCGTAATTTCAATCATTTGGGTAGTTTTAAAATGTCCGATTTAGTATAGAAAGAGCTAATAAGATTAGTAGAATTCCAAAATAATGAAATAAACAATTTCACAGCAAACATTTGACTGATTTTAATAAAAATCGGCCGAAAAAACGGGGCGATTTGGTGGTTGTTTATCCTACGCCGTTCGACCCTCCTAAACATCAACGTCAAGCTTAAAATCACATTACATGAAACATATTTCAAGGACCGATGGATTGAGCCTTTGGAAAGTAGAAATTAAAGCTATGAAACAAAATGATCAGTGGGACTAAAACCTTTAAAACATTAAAAGAAATCACTCTTAATACTCTCAAAGGGTATTACAACATCAATCTAAAAAATACAAAACAAAATAATCTCTAACAAACATGCCATTTAAGTCTCTTATGGATTAAGAACATCGATAAATGCAATGTTGGACATCAATTAGTGAAATTTGCAATAAAATTATCTATTTGTGGAAGATGTACAATGGCATTTAAAGTAATAAAAGCAACCCTCGCAATAAAAAAAGTTTAATAAACATAGCCCTTGGGGATCATTTACAGTGTAATGAAAACAACCATCGCAATAAACAATCGACGTGTTAAATGAAGTCACTTTAATCGTGCATACAACACAATGTGAATATAGAAGAAGTGTTAAAAAAATTTAAATAAATAATAAATAGCAGTACAACAATGTAAAACAAGTGAAACTAGACATGGACAATATTGCAAAAACAACAACTAATACTATGGATTATGTAGGTATTCATGATTAAGTCAAATTCAACATTTAAGTTCTATTCAGAGTTGTTCATTTCAACTATCAGTTCAAAATATTAACAATGTAAACTCAGATTATGTTATAAACCAAAAAATGGAAAGATACATGTCTCAAGTCTAGATATTGTAATTCAAGTATGTAGGACACCTTGCAACTTCCTCATTCCAACATAAACTATGGAGTCCATGTTTGCAGTTTTAGAGCCCAAGACAAAAGTTGATCCAGGAGGATATTGGGGGCCACCCACCTATTCCTCTTGGACCCCCACCACTGTTTCTTTCAATTTTCCAGTTTCCTTAATTGTACCACAATTTACTATTTTTGGCAGTTATTGGGTCCTAAACTTCCGGAGCCGTTTTGAGGCCCTAAACGATGTTTTTTTGGCATCGAATGGTTGGGCAAATATGAGTCCATTTCGGACTCCATTTTTGTTGTTTATGGATGTATTCTTTAAACAGATCTTTCTAACGATGTATCATGCACGTCAAACGGAGGTAATATGCTAAAGTTACAACCCCGGGAAATTGATGTACCAAGTTACCCAATGGGGCCCACATTAAGGCGTTTCACCTCCTAGGGTTAGGTTTTCAAATGTGTAGGGTTTCCATTATTTATCAATAATATATAGGCCTTCAAGCCTCATTGTAACACAGAGTTCAGAGGCATGTAGCCGCCACATCTCTTCTCAGATATAAGCTACTAGCACTCTAGCTAGTTTATTTCCATTCTGTATGTAAACAAGTTTCAGTTATCGATTAATGAAATGAAGTGTTATTTCCACTGCATATTTGTTTCTATGGTTATTTGTGTATTATGTTGCGTTCCTGCATAAATCCGGATCAGTGGTATCAGAGCAATCTTCTCTTTCTCGATCCTTCTTTCCATGTCCCCAACGAGGGCGAGGTATAAAGAGTTAGGGCTCGATCTGGTTGAACCTTTGCCAGATCAGCCTCGCAAATCCCGACGGCCACCCATGGGGGACAAAAAGAAAGACGAGGGCGCAGAAGATCCTATCAAAATGTTGCTTAAGGAAGCCCTTGAAAAACAAAGGAACGCGATGATGGATAACTTCGCCCAGATCCTTCAACGACTTCCCACTGGCGGCGCATCTGCATCTAGTAGCCACTCTGGAGGTGCAACCCCTTTTAAGGTACAAGTAAACTTCGGCATTCCCATATTGATGGTCGAATAGATGCAGACGCCATAGATAAATGGTTGAATCTATTAGAAGGATATTTCTCGGTTCATGACTTTTCTGACTGCCAAAAGATTACTTTCTCTCTACTCAAATCCGCCCCCCATGTCAAGGACTAGTGGGAAACCTACTATGAGAGAAAGGATGAGGAGGAACCCTCTCTGTTCTCAGTCGTACCCACTTGGAATTCTTTCCGAGATGCCATAAAGGGACAATATTATCCAATGGGGAGCTATGAGGACAAGTACATCCAATGGACTACGCTGTGGCAGCAAAGAGATCAAGATGTGCATGAGCTGACGAATCTGTTCCATACCCTGTGCACCAAGTTGGGTATCAAAGATTCAGAGAAACATTTGGTGTTGAAGTACCGCAGTTGTCTACACAAATACATTCAGGAGGAAATGGAGTTCCTCGACATCTCCTCGCTTGGTACGGCATATCGGTATGCTGCCAAAATTGAGCAAAAATTCAAACATAAAAAGTGAGACTTTGGATCTGGGAATCAGAAGCAAGGGAAAGGTGCCCCCAAACCAAAAAACCAAGGACACAACCAAGGCATGGTGACTCAAGAAAACTTGCCAAAGCCACAAGCAAAGAGCAACACTGCAAAGCC
The DNA here is from genome assembly GCA_001517045.1 of Pseudotsuga menziesii. Classification (NCBI taxonomy): domain Eukaryota; kingdom Viridiplantae; phylum Streptophyta; class Pinopsida; order Pinales; family Pinaceae; genus Pseudotsuga; species Pseudotsuga menziesii. Next base: position 59,749 of record LPNX011197892.1, read on the forward strand.
GAAGAAGGAAGCGGGAAAGTGGTGTGAGTTCCATAAGAGCCCCACTCACAACACAAGTGAGTATCGGGGGCTAAGTAGTCACTGGTGGCTGAGATAAAGGCTTTTGAATCAGATGCATACTCTAACACTGAATCTGAACCTGAGAAGGGGAATGATAAAGGGAAGAATATTATGGATGCAGAGCCCAACGCCACCATTTCCACCATGAAGATCCAAAAGGAAGAACCAGAAGATTCAGAGGAGGAGAAGCGTCTTTTCCACTCCCAGATGTGGGTAAAGGGTTCCCCGCTACAGTTCATCGTCGACAGTGGGAGCCAAAAGAACCTGATTTCAGTAGAGGTCATGAAGCGATTAGGTTTGCCGACCACAGCACACCCGCAGTCGTACACCATCGGGTGGCTTCACCAAGGACGAGATCTTCGCGTCAGCCAGCAGTGCTGCCTTCCCTACAGCATCAAGCCCTTCACTGATGAGGTATTATGTGATATTGCTCCTCTTGATGTTTGTGATGTATTATTAGGTCAACCATACTTATGGAAGTGAAATGTTGTGTATGAGTCCCAGCCTCGCGCTGTTATTATTACGTTGGGAAATAATTTGTACAGGATACCAGAGGTACCACCCCCTACTGCTATCTCTTTGGTTACTGCAAAACAATGCAGTAAGCTCATTTCCAAAACCTGGAAGTTTGTTTTCTTGATGATCCACCCTCAGGGCAAGAAGAAGATCATGGCCACAACCTCCAGATAGGGCCCCTCTACACGACAACAACAAATGGAGAAGGTCGTGGAGGAGTACCGGGACATATTCACCTCACCCACCGGGGTGCCTCTCCGCTATCAGGTCAAGCACCCCATCGATCTGACCCCAGGTGCGCCGCTGCCCAATGGACCGATCTATCGTCGCTCTGTTCTGGAGAATGATGAAATCAAGAGGCAAATTCAGGAGCTATTGCAGAAGGGTCACATCCGGCCAAGTTCATCGCCCTGTGGGAGCCTGATCGTGTTGGTACAGAAAAAGGATGGGACTTGGAGACTCTATATTGACTATCGGGCGCTGGACAAGATCACTATCCAGAATAGGTACCCGATCCCACGGATTGATGACCTCCTGGACCAGCTTAAATGGGCAAAATATTTTAGCAAGATCAACTTAAAGTTTGAGTATCACCAGGTACCGATCGAGCCGACCGATGTGTGGAAGACTGCCTTCAAAGCCAAGGAGGGCCTTTTCGAATGGTTGGTCATGCCTTTCGGGCTAACGAATGCTCCTGCAACCTTCATGAGACTGATGGACGACATCTTGCGGCCATTCACCAACTCATTTGTAGTAGTGTACTTGGATGACATCCCGATCTTCAGCCAGACTTGGGAAGAGCACCTTCACCACATCTGACAGGTCCTCCAAACATTGCAGCAGCACAAGTTGTGTGCCAATTTGGACAAGTGCACTTTTGGCATGACCCAGGTTCAGTATCTGGGATACATTATTGACGAGTGTGGGGTACATGTGGATCCAACCAAGATCCAAGTCATTCGAGATTGGCTAGCCCCAACTACTCTAACAGAGCTTCGTAGCTTTTTGGGCCTTGCTAATTTCTACCACAGGTTCGTGTTGGGATTCTCTCATATCACTTGGCCCTTGAGTCAAGTCACCAAGGGAGGAGCGAAAGCAAAATTCTTTTGGTCAGAAACTTAGCAGAAGGCGTTTGCAGAATTGAAACATCACCTCTGTTGTGCCCTAGTGCTCACATTACCAAACTTGCAACAACCATTTGAGATCGAGACAGATGCCTCTGACTATGCTATTGGGGCAGTCCTTACTCAACAAGGGCATCCAGTGGCATATCACAGTGAGACACTATCAGACACAATCCGCAAATGTCCCGCTTATGACAAAGAGATGTATTCCATTGTACAGGCTTGCTGGCAATGGAAGCATTACATTTTGGGGAAGGAAATGATCATCCACACAGACCACCGACCCCTACAGTTCATGCAGAAACAAGAGAAGTTACAGAACGATCGCCATCAGAAGTGGTCCACATATCTACAACAGTTTCATTTGAACATCAAGTACAAGAAGGGAAGCACCAATAATGTTGCAGACTGCCTCAGCCGACCACCAATCATGGCGATAATGAACATGCTCAACTCTTGTGGACATGAGACTTTTGATTGGCCGCTTCTCTACAAGAGTGATCCAGAATTGAGCCACACATACCAAACGCTCTTGGAGGGAACCAAGTTCCAAAATTTCACCTCCAGGATGTACTACTGTGTCACATGGGACACCTTTGTGTTCCTTCAAGTGAGCGTGCCAAGATGATTTGGGAAGCGCACTACAGTCGATTCGCTGGGTATTTCGGGGTCGAGAAAACAGTGGCAGTACTGCAGGAGTATTTCTATTGGCCGAACCTTCGACAGGACGTCAGGAAGTACATCTGATCCTGCACTGCCTACGCCATTGCCAAACCATCCATCAAGAAGTAAGGCCTCTATACTTCGTTGCCTACCCCTAGTCGACCTTGGGAATCCATCTCCATGGATTACATGTCAGGCCTTCCTTCTATTAAGCACGGCAACGACTGTGTGTTTGTGGTCGCTGACAGATTCTCAAAGATGGCCATAATGGCAGCCTGCAAGAAGAATATCACAGTAGAAGCCACTGCTAAACTCTTCTTTGAACGAGTGTGGGTACACTTTGGTATCCCACAGTCTATAATCTCAGACCGGGACAGCAGGTTCCTTAGTACCTTCTGGTCTAGCCTATGGTTAATGATAGACACCAAGCTCACAAAGTCCACAGCTTTCCATTCCCAGATTGATGGCCAGACAGAGGTCGTCAACAGGATGATTGTACACATTTTGTGCATGTACACTCAAAGCATCCACACACATGGGATGAGAGCCTCCCCTATGTACAACACTGCTATAACCGGGCCCTCCACAGCTCAACCAACCACAACCCCTTTCAGGTGGGCTTGGGATTCTAGCCACTATGTCCCATTGACGTGGCCATGCCATTTGCAGCTACTCGGGCTGATTCAGCTCATATCCAATCTGAAGTTTCCAAGGTAAACAACTTCATTGAGCGCATTCAGCACAATCGCCAATAGGTTCATGACATATTGGACAGATCCAATGCTAAGTACAAGCAGCGACATGATCAGCATCGAGTGCAACATAACTTCTAGGTGGGTGACAAAGTGTGGCTACATTTACAGAAGGAGCATCGCGTTGGACCCCACCGCAAGCTTCACCCGCTCCGATATGGGCTATACACCATCACCAAGGCTGTCAGGGACAATGCCTTTGAGCTCAGTATTCCACCATTCCTTGGTATGCACCTAGTGTTCAATGTGGATCGCCTTTGGCCTTACTTTCCACCTCTACTGGACACATCAGACGTGGCAGAACAACTCACCCCGACTGCATGGAACAAGCCACAACTAATCGGATTATGGACACACAGATCAAGAACACCCACCAGCAGAAGATCCAGCTATATCAAGTTGTCAAAGCAGGCCAACTCCTTCACTAGGGAAAGTGGCTCACCGGGGACCAAGTTCAATAGAAGCTTCCTCATCGCATGGAGGAACTCAACGCAATGGGGACCATTGCTTCCTAAGGGGGGAGGAATGATCCATGAGGATATTGGTGGCCACCCACCTATTCCTCTTGGACCCCCACCACTGTTTCTTTCAGTTTTCCAGTTTCCTTAATTGTAGCACAATTTACTATTTTTGGCAGTTTTCGGGTCCTAAACTTCTGGAGTCGTTTTGAGGCCCTAAACGACGTTTTTTTGGCATCGAATGGTTAAGCAAATATGAGTCAATTCTGGACTTGATATTTGCTGCTAATGGATGTAGTCCTTAAACAGATCTTTCTAACGATGTATCATGTGCGTCAAACGGAGGTAGTATGCTAAAGTTATGACCCTGGGAAATTGATGTACCAAGTTACCCAACGGGGCCCACATTAAGGCATTTCACCTCCTAGGGTTAGGTTTTTGGATGTGTAGGGTTTCCATTGTTTCTCAATAATATATAGGCCTTCGAACCTCATCATAACACAGAGTTTAGAGGCACGTAGCCGCCACATCTCTTCTCAGAGATAAGCTACCAGCACTCTAGCTAGTTTATTTCCATTCTGTATGTAAACAAGTTTCAGTTATTGATTAATGAAATGAAGTGTTATTTCCGCTGCATATTTGTTTCTATGGTTATTTGTGTATTCTGTTGTGTTCCTGCATAAATCCGGATCAAAAGTCCAACTAACTAAGTTATGGACCCATGGGTACCAGGTTCTACCATCCAAGGCATCATCGATTCAAGCCCAACTGAAACACTACAAGTCGACTTCAACTATATTAATACAACGTTGATCAATACCACTCTTCCTCCACCTGCATTCTAGAAACTGCTTTCTTTATTGTGCAATTAAATAGTTGTCCAATTACAAAAAAACAACTCCTACAAAGCAACAAGTCCATAAGACAGTGCTTTGTAGCTTCTCTTCTTTAAATATAAATATAAACTCTTCAAATATCCCATGGTAACATATTTGTGGTGATGGATATGCAATCATGTTGTATGGTAAAAGTTTCTACAATATTATTATTAACTTAAATTTCCATCAAATTAGTTAATTAACCATGATATTGACTTTGTATATAATCGCTTTACCATGTACTCACTTGTCTAATCCATTTCTCTATATGTTGGTCTCTCATTCCATTAATCAGATAATAAGAAGAAAAAGGATACGATAGTAAAGACATTGAGTAGAGGGCAATCTCTAATTCGTAAACGAGTGTGGATAAAACATCCCAAAAAAACAAAAAGTTGTGCATTTATGATATGATAGCTAATTAGCATTAGTCTTGCATGAATGCCTATAAGACACTTCCACATATAGAGATCTTCCATAGTATGGTGGTGGTTGGACATTTGTTGTGTCTTTTGTTGGATAATGCAAAGATTGGGATTGATGGAAATTTCTTAACCAACCAATGATTTGATTTGATTTGATTATGGTATCTTTGAAATAATTTTGTAGTTGGAAAAAGAAGGAAGACAACAATCAAAGCGCACATGGAAATGGAAATAAACATTGGAAAAGCAAACCTACTTTGTCCTTCCTTCAATTCAAGAAGTAGTACTGAATTTTAAATTGAAAATAATAAAAATGGCAGAGACTCTTTTTGAAAGTGACATTCAACAAATAGCGTAAGGAAACTGTCTTGAAAAGCAAAAAATTACAAAAATGGCACGTCCAATAAAAGGACAATAGCCTTCAACTGGTCTATATTATTTTTGATGTGGGTCCCATCAACAACCAAAAGAGTAACATATTCCAGGGCTACTGGTCTATATTATTTTTTATGTGGGTCCCATCAACAACCAAAAGAGTAACATATTCCAGGGCTAGGTACATTTCTTACAATTGACATCTGCTAGACTACTTATATATTATCATAGTAAGTTGATACTTTCTTGTGAATTAGGTAAATGTGGTTCTGTGCTTAGTCATTCACATTTTCAGGTTTATAGTGATTTGTAAAAATGAGATTTTTATAATCTCTTGGGAATGGCCATAGATTTTTGAAAACTCCTTCAAAGCAATTCAAGATCGAGGGTGTATATATTTTTTATTTCTTCTTTTCTTTTGGGTTGATTTTTTTTTTTAATAATTTTTTATGTTAAAATTTTACAGATATTCATAATTTTTTAAGTTTAAGTTTTTTTTTAATTTTTTCATTATTTTTTAATTTTTTCTTAAATTGTTGATATGTTTTTAAATTCTCAGTAGTATTTTTTTTTTAAGAAATTTATTTTTTATTATTTATATGTAGTCAAAGAGAAGTAAGTTGATCCGGTTCTCAAAGGGAAAGCAGCCCTCCAACACACTAAGTTTATAAATTCCTAAAGTGATATAGGGCTAAAAGAAAACATCAATTCATTTATTAATTCCTTGTGCCTTGGGCCTGTGGGTGCCAACATCTCTAAGACAAAGATGTATATAGTAATCACGACAGATCATCCAATACATATAAATAAGGCAAGTGACTTTTCAGGAAAAGCAACAGTCAAGAACTGTCAAGGTAGATATTTGAGAACACACAAAACATGATAAGATATTGATGCAAGCAAAAATCAGTGACACCTTGATGATAGGGGTCCAATACAGCTTCATCCATAAACTAGTAGAATATGACGTTCCTCTAGTAGGAAAGATACCCATCGATGAATTCCTAAAAGTGAAGGAAGCCCTCATCACAATGTAATGCTCTTTTAGAAAGAGAGTTCACCACCACCTTAAACTCCTTGTGAATATGGTTTACCTAAAGCTTCAAAAAATGGGAATGAAGACCAACTGTTCTAGATAACCAATGAACCAGAGAAAGATAACCAAGCTTTGATATTCCCTTGAACCAATTAATAACAGCCGAAGAGTTTCCAAAAATTTGCAAGAAAACAATCTCGTTCAATCACAAGAAGTGAAGCAAGCAACACAAGGCTAGAAGCTCCATTTTTGTATTTGTCAATTTTCCACACCCGGGCATGAGGTGAAAACGATGATCATTGATTTTGAGTAGAGCCCCATAGCCACCAACTCCCCCTTGAGCCGCACCATCAAAATAACCAATGGCTCTCCTTGCCACATAATTAGAGCCCACCGAGATTCTTGTCTCTGCAACGATTTTATCAACAGAGTATTCCTTATACATCCCAATACACTTCGTAGTACAAAAATGAGAGATTGGGGGGAATTCCTGAAAGATAACCAAATTCTAATAATCCAAATATGCCAACAAAGAAAAATCGAGAGAAACATGTGTTCTTTGACAATGTGATGCCATTCAACAAAATTTTGCTCAAAAGATCCAAGGCCACAACTCTCCTTGATTTGTAATATGGAATAAGTCTCCATCCATACCTGATTGCTGAAAGAACAAGTAACAAAAAGGTGCTCAACTGAATCACTTGCCTATCCACATAAACAACAAAGGTCGAGACCAGACCACCCTCTTTTTTGCATGTTTTCCCAAGTAAGCATTCGATTCTCCAAGCAGAGCCAAGTAAAACTTTTGAGTTTCGTTGGTACTCGCCATTTCCAAATCTGAGCGGCCCATCAGGCAGGGCTAGTGCTTCTATGAGACAAAGCAATGAATAGATAGGCTAGTTTAGCACTCAAATCCCCCTCATATTTATGCCAATGCCAAACTAAGGTATCATCCTCCATGGAAAGTCTGATGCCTCCATAATTGAGTCAAGATACATATGTGTCCTACTCCATCCCCAATGTTCCTCGAAGGTCCAAGTCAACGGCCTACAACCAATAAGTACCATAATGTGGACACCCACCAGGTCTAATGACTTGATTCAGAGTGTCGATAACCAAACCTGCAAGTTGATCTAGTACACTAGAGCTAAGAGAAAGGGGTCCTTTGGAACTATATTTACAACATTAATTAAAACATAGTAATTTTGATTTGAATTGTAAGAAAAGTCTCACCTCAAAACCTAACATTTTAAATGGAGATTAATCGAGTCAAAAAAAATTAGTTGGAGATTAGTCTACTCAAAATAGACTAGACTGTCCAACCTACCTTATTGGACGTCTATTCTATAGTGAATACTTTTTTGACAAAATTGGGACTACACAGTTTCCATCTCATGGGAGCCATATGTTCATTGTCAACATTTTCATGTTTTTAAAATTATTTATCACTAACAAAAAATTTCTACATTTTAAAATAAAATGAGTCCTTTTAAATTTGAAATTTGAGTTTAAGTTATATCCACTTTAAGTCACGTCATTGTTCATCCATTGGTCCCAATAAAAAATACACTATAGATAGACAACTTGGAACTTTGTGGCTTGACATGGTTTCAATTTGGATTCATCACACCTCAAGACCAAGATGGTTAGATAGAAAACACCCCAAAGTATATGTATAAAAATTTGGAGGAAAAAAGAGCTAGGGATCATGGAAAATTAAGTCACACAAACTTGGGTGCACCACTACTGGTGTGTCTCCCCTACTGGTGATTGGTTTTTGAAAAACACATTGAAACCTAGAAACTATTTTACACAAGCAGTTTACAATCCAAGGGAAATCAAGACATTTTTGTAATATCATTTGATTGAAGGTTAGGATCAATGGAAAGCAAAATACAAAATGAGTAGGTTGAATTGGGTGATTTTTTTGTCTAAATTTGGTAGGATTGAAATTGTTGGAATTGCATAATCAAGTGTTGAAGGGGTTTGAGACGTTGAATTCATTTTTACAATAATATAAGGAGTCTAAAAATTTGATGAGTTTTTTGTTGGAATTCGGCATTTTTCTGAATTTTATGTTGTCCAAATAGTATTTCTGAATGCATAAACAATTTTCAGTGCCATTAAATAACCTAGACCCTCCATATTAGGTAAAATTAAACACCATTATTTGAGATTTTAAGAATTCCTTTCAAAATTCTTGTTTAGGCTAAGCAAGTTAAAAAAATACAATTTGATTAATAAAAAATGTGATTTAGCAAAAAAAATCCCAGTCCAATACAAAATGCTCTTTTAGAAATCACAATATCGTTTGTTTGTACACCAGGATTGCTCGGGCTCCAACATGTACCATTGATCTAACTGCACATTCACATTTAATGGTATATTTTGGAGAGTGAGGGGCATTTACTGTTGTTCAGCTAAGTGCTTAGTGATCACAATAGAATATAGTTAGTATGGATGTGAAGAGGGGATTTGTGGGTCCAGGTTGGTGTGTGCTTTGTTGTTCTGATAATGAAAGCCTGTCTCACTTGTTTTGTCATCGTAGCTTCCTCAAGTGTGTGGGGGTTAGAAGTGTGCAGGCTTTTAAACCTTTTTTATGGATAGGGTTTTCCTAATTTTTAAGATTGTATGATGGGATGGTTTAATAGTGCTAACAAGTTTCAACATATCCCAATGTTTGTAATTTGATGCATTTGGAAGGCTCACAAATATTTCTCTCTTTGAAGATGCTAAGCCCTTTATCTTTATTGTCAAAGCTCATATTTGGACTACTTCAAAGAGGAGTCACATGGTGGATTACTTCAAAGAGGATTCACATGGTGCAGAAAGGATTACCTTTTTCTTATAGGATTCTTTGATGGGGAAGTCTCAGGTGGTATGTGTGGAGCTGGGGTTGATTAAGTTCAGTGGATCATATTTCATCTATCTTTGTATGGGATGATGCGGTCCTGAGACTAATATTAAAACAAAATTGTTAGTTTGCTAGGGTTTATTGAGTTTTGTTAGATAGAAGAACATAACTCATCTTTAAGTAGTAGGGGATTCAAAGATTATCATTGACTGGCTTGTTCGTTTTGCCCAGCTTCAAGTGTTCTTGTTAGATCAATAACGCACAATAAGATGATGGAGTTAAAGTCCCAATTTGTATAGCTATCCTTCCAACATGTTTATGGTCAATGTAATAAAATTGTTGATAGGCTATCTAAGATAGCATTAGGCCCTTTGGATGGAATTATCCACTTTGAAGAATTCTTGGACTATTGGTCAGTGGAATCATGCTTAGTCTCCTTCTTTGAGGTTGTTTAGATTTTAATTTCTTGCTGCAGGGAGTTTAACCTTTTGGTAGCCCAGGTTTTCTACTTTAATGTGGAGATATAATAGTTTGCTTTCTGGGTTGGAAAAGTTTGAATGTATCTTGCTATATGTGAGAATAGGACTAGTACTGTGGCTTTTTTTTAATGGAAGATCCATGCTTTAGTTTTGCACTTATGTAAAGATATGTATATACATAATTGTTCTGGCACTATATGATGTAGTTAATTTTTGTCTTTTAATAAATAAAAAGTTACCATTTTTAGTGTAGAAAATGTCATATAAAAGATCTTTAAAATGGGTGAAAATTATTCAGCTACTACAGACCATTTAATGTGGCTGCAGCGAGTATGTTAACTATTGGATCTAAAATTGTTTAAGATTCAAAGGTTAGTATGCCTACCATAACTGCATTAAATGTTGCTCACCCTTTAACATATAATGTTGATGGCATTTAGATCAACTCAGACATTAATTTGACTAAGCATTGAGATCCAACTGTATATGTTGGATCTTTAGCAACATTAAAAGTTTGACATGTGTTGTGAGGTATAAAATTTAAAGATTTTTCTTCTTCCTTGAGTTTAATCTTAAAATTTTGGTTTTAATAAACTTTAGTTATATATTGTTTAAACCATACTTCTAAATATATAAATAAATTCATTATATCATGGTTCTAAATATATAAATGAATTCATTATATCTTATTTTAGGGCACTGGAATTATAGAAATTTCTATATTATTATTATTAAATATTTTGAAAATTTCTTCAAGATTTTTACTAAATGGCATTTAAAAAAAACAAATTTGCCAGTTAACCATTTCTAAAAGGCAAATGGAGATGGGAGCTCAAGTTTAATCACATTTGATGTTCAATATCAATGGAAAAGTATGTAATGCGACTCTTACGGTATAGCAAATCAGAGTCAGGCTGTTTCGAATAGTTATACGCTTGTCAAGTGTATCGAATTTTGGCCCTCCTTGGAATTTGGCTATCAAGTTTTGTCAAAGTTTGAGTATAAAATCTAATCTGTCGAATTTCTGGATTCTGTCGGCACAAATCGATTTGAGAATCTTGGCCAGACTTGAGATATCAATGATTTGACGTTACCAATTAGTGTTTTTTAATCCACCGAAATTTTAATCTTGGAGATATTGTCATTAAAGTAACGGTTCCAGAAAGTGCCAGGTAGTCTATTTAAAAAATGTACTTTTTTCTTTAATTTCTATATAAATAACTTTGATTATGGAAATATTTTTATTTTATTTTTAAAAGATGGTAATGTAATAAATACATAAAATATTCAAGATTTCTTATTTTAAATATTATTTTAATGTTATTGGCTTATAATAAAAAATGATAACAACAATTATTACTTAAAAATCCAATTAGTCACTTTCAAATCCAATTAGTCGCTTTCAAGTATTGGTTTAAAAAACCTTTAAATATTTAATGATAACATAATTATAGTACTAACTATATATTCATCTTGTATATAATAATTAAAGTTTTCAACATAAACGCTAATAGATTTGGCAAATTTTTTGAATTTCTTTACAATACATTTTTCTAATTAGTTATAATACTGATTAAGGATGAAAAATTAGTTATAATATTGATTAAGGATGAAAAAAAACATATTTTTCTAATTAATTATAATATTGATGAAGGATGAAAAAAAAACATATACATACTAAATTGAATGGAGTGGGCAATCACTAGCCCAGTAAAACCAGCCATGCAAATGAAAACATTAAAAAAGAGGGAGAGATTGAGAGATTGTGCTTTCACTGGTTTTACAAAGAAAGATTCTGTATTATGATATAGTTTTGCATGGTTTGTTATTGTAATTTTTTTATAATAATGTAGTTGGACACTTGTGTTGTGTGTAGAGTATGATTGAAATGGCACATTTCCACGTGTGTACAGTATCCATGAGATTGGCAATAAAACATTTCCACATAAAGAGGTATTTAGTTATTAGAGGATTCCCAGGAAAGAAAAAGATGACCAAAATGGACAGTGATGGAAGAGAGACAAGGCAACCAGTGATTAAGTATTTGATGTCATGTCTTTGGAATAATTTGTAATTGAAAAAAAGGAAAGCACAGACATTGGAAAAACAAACCTTTTCCCTTATACCAAAGAAAAAGTATTAAATTATGAATTGAAATTATAAGTGGTACAGTGAAACTTCTAAAAATGACATTGAACAAACAGTCTATGGAAACCATGCTCCTTGACCTCTTATCTGGATTGATTGTAATCTATGAAACCATGCTCCTTGACCTCTTATCTGGATTTATTGTAATATAGTAATCACTTTGATGTAGGGTCCCTTCAACAACCAAAGGCCTAAAATATTCCACACCTATATTTTTCAGTAAAACATAAAACAGTTATTTCTTCCTCTACACACATCTTCTAGGTTACTTCTCTGTAGCAAGTTGATAGTTGCAGTTCACATCTTCTAGGCTACTTCTCTGTTATGATAGCAAGTTGATGGTTGCAGTTCATTTCTCCTGAATTAGTTTATTTACATAAATATTTGGAATGTTTATAAAGATTTATAAAAATTAATTTTGAAATTTCTGAAATTTGCTTTTAAGTATGTTTTTTTTTCAAAAAAAAAGATATGTTTTATATTAATAAAACCATGGGCCTCTTGGTCATACATTTCAAAAAAAAAATTATGTACTGATCTGCTTGATATGCCTATATTCTGCTAATGTAACTATCAAATTACATATAATAACTAAAGTATCTTGTAAGGTCACAAAGACAAAAACATATAAAGGATCCTAGCACCCAGTGGGCGCCAAAGATGTCAAGGATCCCTCAGACAGATCCCATTTGTCAATATAGCCTACCCCCAAGAGAAGGCCTTTCTTTGAAAGCAAGTCAGCCTCTAAGTTGTTCTCACTGAAAATATGCTGGAAAACAAGACGATGAAAGAGTGATTTGACCCTGTTAATGTCCTCATAATATGGAAGAAGAAAAATATCCCATGGTGGCTTACTCAGCTTGAGATAATGATCACCAGTTTGTAATCACCAAAAAATGTGAAGATGTTGCACCCATAAGAGAAAGGGCCTCAGAAGGATGTGAAAAGTAGTAAATTCAACTATGTTATTCGTCACATCACCCAAATTGAGGGCAAAATGAAATTTGCTTCCAAGCATGTTAAGATCCAGGGTGTATATTAAAAGCTCATATACTCACCTTTTGCTTACAGCAAACTGAAAAAGACTAGGTAATAATGTCCATCCTACAGAGAACACTCCATTGCTCTTTTCTAAACATTTCTGCAAGTTGATGCATGTTTCTGGCACACAAGTGTACAGTACAGTCCAGACATTTGATTGAAAGCCAGGACCAACGTAGAGCAGAATATCAGAATGGTCTTTAGAAATGGTAATGTTGTTTGATTGAAAGCCAGGGTCCAGGATCAAAGGAAAGTAGAATAGCAGTATGCTTTTTAAGAAAATGTCATATTAGGGGTCCTTGGCCTGTCCTCTCTGTGACACAAATAATGTGAAAACAAGCAGAAGACAGCATTAATATAATATTGCCCTGGTCAGGAGCCATTGCCAATTTGCCAGTTTATCACTTTTTTAAAGACAACACTCGAGGAGACACTAGAGTGCGGTTTAATCATATTTAATATTTAATTTGAATGGAAATTTTGGTACTATAGCTAATTCCTTTAACTTAAATGAAATTCATTAAGTTAAATGAAATTTTTTATGATTGCAACTCTAACATAATAGTCAATCAAGATCAAGATTAATTATACAGTTAAGCATACTGTTTAACAACCTTTACAGATAAGGGCCAACGTTTTGGCCATAGTTAGAATCTGGCGATCAACTTTTGCCAAATTTGAACGTGAAATCTCTGGAATTTTCAGATTTTATCGACACATGGATTTGGAAGCCATGAAAACCCTTGAAGTACATGTCTTGTGTTATTTGTATTACAACGTGCAGAATTTAAAATTAAAAAACCAAAAAGATTTTGAGCCACTGGGACTCGGGAGCAATTCTTTTTCAGTTATTTTCACCGAACGATTCCGAAAAGTACCCAAAAGTTGGTCAGTTATCCTGTTACGTGTGAAAACTCATATAACCTTTATGAAGGGGAAATCTCGGTAACAGCAACGTAACAAGTTTTATTAGAAGATTTAGAAAGTCTATTTTATAAGAAAGTTTATCACAAGGTTTCATTTATTAGAAAGTTTTTTCACTAAAAACTATATTGAGTAGAAGTAATGTAATAAGATGTATTGTGAAGTATATTGATTCTATCTATTAATAATTCTATTTTATGATCAGGTTTACTAGAAGGTTTCATCTACTAGAAATTTTTTTATTAGAAACTATATAAACTCATAGCAAACATGCCACGATTTCAATGATTTCCAACTAGTTTCCCGGCACGATTTTGAAGGAATTTTTAAAATTCCAAATAACACTGTTTAAATTCTCAAAATATGGATGCCCTAATGTTTTTGAGGTCCTTGAATCCATTTATGAATTCAGAATCACTATTTGAACAATTTAAAAATGTATTTCTTAAAAAACATTCCCTAGATTCCAACCATAAATTCGTTAGAAATCAAAATCCTCTTGTTTTTAGACTTCTTCCTATATAAAGGAGTAGAAGCAATGTAATAAGATGTATTGTGAAGTATATTGTAATCGGAGCTCTTTTTTTGAGGTTTCCCCTAGAAGCCACAAGTGAACATTGTTTTTCTATCAAAACAGGTATTGCTATTGTGATATTTGATTATTTACAATTGTTTGTTATTATTGTAATTTATTATTTTCATTCTAAAATCCTGTTTTATTCTGTTATTTTTGTTTTGCATTTATTTTATCTTTTATTGATGTATGTAACATATGGAATCAGAGCACTTTCCTGAGTTGAAATTTAAAAAAAAAGAGAGATTAGGCAAGAGATGTGTTTCAACATCTATAATAACATAGCGGTGACCTATTGTTGGATAGGTAAATCTATAGTCATTGAAGACTACATGCAAGAAATACAAGATTTTTCACCTAGTTGGACACCCTTGCAACCTCTATTGGTACCCCTTCAAGTTGTATTGCATCAGACATCACTTGTGTACCCTCGGGTATATTGGAAGTCCCTTAGGCAACCTGATACCAACTTTTGATAATCCAATTGACCATCTTGCTACTATATTGGCACCAAACACAACATTCATAAATCTTATTCTCTAGTACCTAGGTAGTTGGTTAGTACAGTTAAGGGTACGGTTAAGCCTCCTTAGTTAGTTCCATGAGAGATTGGAACAATTACTACTATTAGATCTTGCAAGTCATCAAAATGCTATAGAACCTAGCACTCCCTTACCCTTAGGAACCTAGAATCCCTATCATTTGTGACCAATTCATAAAATTCCTACATAATTTGCACTATTGAGAATTTGGGAATTCTGTCAATGTAGTAATATGTGGGTGGGAGTATCACTCCACTAGGAGTAGTAGATAAACAAAAAAAAAGTTAGGGTCTTGTATGCACTTTAGTTTGAACATATCTCACAACAATTCTTCTATTTTTCTAATTGCATTGATACTACTCTCTACTATAACCTTTATGTGGACCCACATATCTAGATCCTTATTTTTAACCCATCTCAATGGAATCCTTGAATTGAGTTAATCAAATTACTACTACTCTTTCACATCCCTTTTCTTTGGACTCATTTATCATATGGATAACACTCGAGGAGGTGAGCTCTCCCACAAATCCCCCCCCCCCTAGGTACACTATATTATGAGTTACAAAACAAGTTAGACCACAACCACTCTTCTACTCGGCAAAATCTTGATGGCATCGCTGGCAAGCTTACCAAATTGGAGGTCGTTCTTTGACCAGATAACCCACTTCATCACACACTTTCCCTCATCATCATCAAAATACCCTACACAACCAACTTTCCCACAAGGAAGGGTTGAATCATCCAATCCCAATGGGGCTCACTTCACTCTGCTAGTCTGTGATCTGTGATTCAAATGCAACATAGACTTCCTAAAGTCGATCTCACCAAATTTTATGTGTCAAAACCCACAGGATGGGTCACCCAAATGAGATAATATTTTTCCAAACATGGCATCATTGATGATACGTTGAAACTTCAAGTAGTTGTCTTATAAGTTTAGATCTTGAACATTGAAAATGGTTGTGATGGCACAAGAAATCCAACAAGGGTTATGTGGCTTGGACACAATTTGTTTTAAATCTCTATGGACATTTTGAAGTAAAGACTCGTTATTTAGGGCATCTAACCAAGGTCAAACAATCTAGCACAACCAAATATTTTGTTTCAATCTTTTGAGCAACTAGCTATCTAGCTATCTGCACTTAAGGCATGTCCGATACTTTTTTACAAATCATAACCATGACTAAGGAAATATTATAGCACCAGAAGATAGAGTTCCAAATGCGAGGATATAAATATTGTAAGCACTCTCTCCTTTCAGAGGAGTGGCATGCAAAATAACCTAAAATGACCTTTAACATCTTTGTCACAAACAAAGCTAAAGACTAGAAAAAACAACAGTTAGATTCAGGAAAAAAAGTGGTGCTTCAATGGCATGTATTATATATGAGTAATTGTACAGAGGGTTGTGAAACTGTAAAGGCAGAGTAGGATTGCTGAAAATTAGCCAAATTAGCTGTCTGGATGTTTCAATATACATGAGCAATTTCGACCTTATAACAATCTCTAATTCAAGCCAGACCACCTTTATCTCCAACTTATGCCATTTGGGTGCCATGCAAAAAAATCTTTCAAACACATTCATATTTTGTGTTTGTCCAAATTTAATTTGAGCTCACTTTTCCTTCCCTACTGTCAATTTTCATTATTGAGTGTATATCAATGAATTATGTGCTGGAAGTGTTACAGGAAATGTTGCCTCTTCTTGTATCAGACAATCATCAGCAACATTGATATTGAAATCAAGAAGAGGTTGAGATACTATTTTGCCTGGGCGCCTGAGCTACATGATTTACCTAGTTCACACAACTTTGTTTCTCTAGTTTTTTTTGTTTCAATATTAAGGAGATGGTTCAATAATATATATACAAGGGAATTGTTTCAGAGTCCATAACATAGACTACAGAGAAGTTAGAATTGAGGGGACAATTTATGAACAAAGGGAGGGCAATCATGTGTTGTTTCAAGAACAAAAATAGGTAACGATAGAAAATTTAATGGTTCAAAAAACTCATGGAAACCCTATCCATGGATATGTTGCACAAGGCTGTTGTCCTAGTTCTTGAATCAAAACATCATAGCTCTAAGGAGCTATAACATATTCCCGAAAAGAGGAGTTTCAATAATGTTTAAACTTCAAGAGAGCTTTAACACTATAATCTCTGTAGTCAGAAGTTAATTAAGAAAGTTGAGATCTTTCTTTGTTGGAGTTTCGCCATTATGGGTTTCTCTCTCGTAAATCTATGAGCTTTAATGCGTTGCTAAATGTCAAGTTCATTATTGATTTCTTTCATCACTTCATATCATAGGTGTTTGTCAATCAAACAC
The DNA here is from genome assembly GCA_001517045.1 of Pseudotsuga menziesii. Lineage (NCBI taxonomy): Eukaryota > Viridiplantae > Streptophyta > Pinopsida > Pinales > Pinaceae > Pseudotsuga > Pseudotsuga menziesii. The sequence goes on from LPNX011197892.1 coordinate 76,929, forward strand.
TTAGATGATGTAAAATAAACTTTGCAGTGAGAGTACCTATCTTTTGTGTTGTGTTATAGTAGCATGACTTTGTAGTAGCAAAAAGTAAAGTATTGTGCATAGTAAACCTAGTATTTACGGATGTAGATTGAAAATTTGTTGTAACATGCTTCCAAGCTTTAGGCTTATGTTAAGTCTAGTAGTTAAACATTGAATAAGATTGACATAGGAAGTAGAAGATATGTGTGAAGAATTCTTCAATATTATATGTTTGTAGTAATTATGGATCAAATTAGTATGAGGCCTTTGGAATAATTACAAAATATCCATCATGGATAAAGCTTCATGTAATGCAAAGATCTAAGCAAAAAGCTCAAAGATGTTGGCACTTTTATAGGAGAAGAAAGTATTGGTCTTTAAGGAACTTTTATAGGAGAAGAAAGTATTGGTCTTTAAGGAACTTTTATAGGAGAAGAAAGCATTGAAATTACAAGTACAACACTTGGAGAAGTTTAATAGTCGACCAGAATTCCTCACTAGTGCCATGGTAACTATGGAAAATTGTATAATATAGTTCACTCAAGTGGGATATTCTGATCTTCATAGGTATGAATAGAAAGAGAGTCGCGTGTTTTCTAATTTTGGAAAGACCATAAAAAGAACTCACAATGAAAATGAAAGCTTTGGCTAAACTAAAGCTGGGCGTTTTTGTTGTTGTTTTCCTCGTTACCCGATTAGGAAAAACATTTATGAGTTGCACAACGAGTGGGAGAAGAGACCCACAATTTTTGGGGGTTGGATGAATCTGTTTTTTTCCCACTTGAAGGCAATAAACGTTTTTGGAAACGAAATTGCACATGTTGAGCTATTTTACTCAATTGCCATTTCCGATTTTGGCCTCTGTGATGTTTGCCTTCAATCCCATAACTGTAATTTCTATGTATATATCTTTTGTTTGGTCTCTGAAGTGGTTTGGAAGTGGAAACAAGGTCTGAACTAGCTTGATAAACCTAGTGTAAGAAGGAACCTCATAGACAGATCTAGGGGCTGGTTTTCTTCTTTGCACACCCTTGTTTGCTACATAGTCCCTCGGGCTAGCAGAGAAGGGGATGCTTCCTTGTGTTGGGTGTGTAGATGTTTTAGAAGCCAGGATAGATCTAGTGCAGGTGTCCATAGATATGCAGTTGAGCTTACTAGCTTATCAGACATCTTTTCCAGCTTCTTTGCAGCCTGATAAACCCAATTGTGTTGGCTTGGCTGAGTTTTTGGCGTATCCTTGGCTATGTGTGAGTTTGCTAGTGTTCCCTTATTCCTTATGGGAATCATTCCTAGCTCGGGGGTGGCAATGCTACTGAGAGATTGATGACCACACTAGCCTATGGTTGGGTGGAACATTGCAGTGACGTAGTTGGTTATAGGACAAGCTTCTTTCAAGATAAGTATTCTTGTCTATGTTAATATATGCATTGTATTTGCTTAATGAAATATGATGAACATGTCTAATGTGTTGAATGGATGAATTTCACTTACGTTGTATGTTAATAATTATGCATCTGTGTATGTTTAAGTTCAATTTTAATTTTTATATTTACGTTCATGGGGCTTGTTTCCTGGATTATATAGCAGCAATAGTCGCGTTCCCTCCTTAGTAGAGGGGTGGGGACGTGACACTTCTTTCATTAATTTATAAAACCGTAATTACATTAGAAATGTATTCGAATTCAAATAGCAAGAACTAAACAAAAGAGCATAATCATCTCAATAAAAATTCTCTTTAACTGAAGCTTCATGTGATCTCATATCATCTACACCAACAACTAGAGTAGCAGTGAGAAGTCTTCTTAGCTTGATCATCAAAATGACACTTGGACAGTTTGAAATCCTTCATGGTTAAATAGTCAAAATGCTAAGTTTCCCACTTGATTCGATCTTCATCAAAGTGTGCCACTACTTTATTATGCCAATCGGGGTTTGTTGGATTAGATATTTCTTAAAGTGTGCCATTGCTTGAATATGCCAATAGCAAGAAATGAACACAATATCATAATAATTATAAAATATATTGCAACCCTTAAGGATTTGTTTCTCTAATGTTTAAGTACAAAATGGTTTTTTAGGTCATCTCGATCAAAATTCTCTTGAACTGAAGCTTCCCTTGATCTCATATCATTTGTGCTGACAACTGGAGTAGTAGAGAGAAGTATTCTTAGCTTGATAATCAAAATGACACTTGGGAAGTTTGAAATCCTTCCTGGGTAAATAGTCAAAATGTCAAGCCACCTACTTGATTCGATCTTCATCAAAGTCTGCCATTGCATGACTGCACCAAAATGGGTCTATTGGATTTGATCTTCCTCAAAGTGTGCTTCTTAACTATGCCAACAAGCGTCTACTAACTATAAGAGTCATAATTGTAGTCGATTGATTAGCATTTGTTTGTATTTGGTTATCAAAAGGAAGTTTTAACAAATAAGCAAGTAACTTTAATCAACATACAATCCCACTTATAAATAATGCAACATAAATCGATCCAGTGTCCACAATGTTCCCTTTTTGGCTTGCTTTCATTCTCAAACCTTAGAAAAACAAGGAATATATGAGCTTTTCTTCCCCACCAGCCTAGATCCATCTAAATTTCGAATCTACCATGCACCGAGAGGGATCGAATCCCCTTAATGATCATGACATATTTTGACCTATTTAATTTTAATGATGTTTATACCTTCAACTATTTTACATTATTTTACTTTTTTAACTATTTAGCATTGTTTTACTTCTTAATTTTTCTATATTGTTTTACTTTTTATTTTTCCGATAAAAATATTTTGAGTAGTTAAAAACACATGATTTAAACTTATCTCAATCTGCCACATTAAATAATAATTTAACTATTTAATATTGTTTTACTTTTTAATTTTTCTACATTGTTTTACTTTTTAAAGTTTTTTACAATGTTTTGTTTTTCTAAATTTTTACATTGTTTTACTTATTACTTTTCCTATTCTTTAAAAGTTAAAATTTACGTCGGCTCAATTATTACTATGTTGGAATGTTTTGTTACTTTGTATGTACTATGAAAACATCACCTCCATAGTGGTTGGGAACTGTTTTGGGTATATTAGCAACCTTAATGACCTTTAGGTTGTAGCTGCTCCAATCTTTCTTCCAAAACTCCAAGAGAAAAACCTGAAAGAAAAAAAACATCTAACAAGGACCAATCACTATGATAAATATTGAAAATACAAATAAAAGTGTAGAATATCACATCCAAATCTCATCATTAACACATGAAATAGACGGATAAGAGAGGTCTTTTATATATTAACGACAGTAAAAAACAAAATGTAAATATACAACCTGATTCTTGTCAAGGCACTATTCTAAATCTAAAGTCTAAGTTCTTCCACCCAAGTCTTCACACACTCAACATCCAATCCAGTTTATTCCCTGGGAAATAAGGTTAAGAGAACCCATAGCAATCTCTAGCACAATAATGGCTCTCACACTATGATATTTAAACCCAAAATTCGATGGCTAATTTGTGTGAAATCTGAAAACTAAGCATGCAAAATACGATGTATCCAATTTTTTTTAAATGTCAATGGCATAACGTGGGATATCCGACCACAAAACTAGCTGTAGATTTTTCGACATCCAGACGTTGAAGAACATGTGTTACTTTTTACCAATCCACTTGGCATGTCATGAAATATCCGATGAAATAGTTTAGAATATTTACACGTATGCGTTGAAAATTTGACACCGTGGACACACTAACTAACATACATTATCGACTGTCGTCGTCGAGAATATGACTTCACAAGGTCATCATAGGCATGAAATCCTTGTCGAATGTATTGTGTTGTCTGTAGTAGATCCGATGACGCTTAACTATGTAAACAGTAAGATATCCGATGACGCTTAACTATGTAAACAGTAAGATATCCGATGACGCTTAACTATGTAAACAGTAAGATATTCGATGAGCCTCTCATCAAAGGCATGAAATTGTCGTTGAATGTATTGTATTATATGTAGCATATCCGACGATGCTCAAACATGATGGATGTCAAAAATCTGACACTGTGTAAAGGTTTTTTAAATAAAATAAAAAAACAATACATTGGCCAAGATCCTTCATTTTCCCCTCCAAATATGGTATGGGCCTCAAGAACCATACATCATGTGTTAAACCTAGAAATTCCACAATATATCATTCATAGGGAAAATATCCCTTACATAGGTCTTGTGTGGTGGCCTTGGGCATGACACAAGACCCATTAGCACCATAAACAAATGTTATGGACTAGGTGACTATATTTTTCTCTAGAAAATGGACTAAGTCTCAAGAATCACCCATGGTGTAATTAAGCCTCAAAATAACCATGATACTATCCTTAGAGATGAAATATTTATCATGAAGGGATTGTGTGATGGCCTTAGGATCCACACATTTCTCATTATCATCGTAGACAAACATTATGGATTGAGACCCTATATTTTGGCAATGTACTTTTTGGTCTAGGCCTAGAGAACCATCAATGGTGTTCTAAACATTTAAATGTCTATGATATATCTCTCAAACATCAAATATTCCTTATGTCAATCTTGTGTGGTAACCTTCAAATTTTCTCACTACTCATGCACCCCATAGACAAATGTTATGGCTTGATTCCCTCCCTTTTGTCCTCGAACATGGAATGGGCCTAAAGAACCATCCATGATGTGTTAAAATTCAAAATGAATACGATATCTTGCTCTTGCCAAATATTATTTAGATAAGACTTGTGTGGTGGCCTTGGGCCTCATATATGATTCATCAATGTCATAGATAAATGTTATATGTCCAAACATTAAACAAACATAGAGTATTTGTAAAAAATGCAAGTTCTAGAAAAACATATAGATCATTGAGAAAATTGTAAGTATGATTCCATTTAGGAATTAATATGTACAGAGAGAGAGAGAATGTTATTAATCTCATGCCTGATATTTGATAAAGTTCTGCCATTTGCTTTTGAGGTCTCATATCTACAACATAATTACAATATGAGAGCCTAATTTTCCCATCTATTCTATAAAAAAACAACTCAATAACCAACATATGTCCTATAAGACTAAAACGTAGTAATGGAATTCCCGCCCAATACACATATCTACCCCCTCTTTACCCACTAGATAAAAGGAAAATTTGATGTTGGTCCCCTCATAAATATAATACTTAGCCTTTAAATGGTTTGAGTTTATTTATAACTAAATAAAAGGAAAATACGATGTAGGTCCCATCATAAATATAATACTTAGCCTTTACATGGTTTAATTTTATTTATAACCATCTCATCCTTGAGAAAAATGAAAAGTGTAATCTTCCAAACACCAATACACATAACTCACTTGATTACTGACGATGGGAATACCATTCTCCAAAATTATTTGTAACCGCTTTGTATCAAAATTTGTCAAATCCAATGTCTTAATTTTACCTGCATTCCATTCAACACGAGAGCTTCATCAATGGAGGAAATCTCTTAAACTATGGCATGAATGTTTAAAGAGTGCAAATCCTATCCCTTTTAATCATCAAAAGACAAAAACTAACTAATAGACATGTTGAAGAATACAACTTTGTTCAACATACCAACAAATTAAAAGAAAACTCTCGAAACAATACACATATCTGGTTTAAAATTATTTGCAGTCAAAAGTAAGGACCATACTGACCTTCTTCCTTTAGATCAGTCAGGAACTTCAATGCATCTAGGTAGGTTGGGTTAGAGTATTCCTGCTTGTTAATTATAGATATGTTGTTAATTATAGATAAGCCATAGAAAACATCCAAATAATTTACAAATATACAATTTTAGATTCATTGAACCTTCCGTTCCTATCATATATTATTATTAAGAGCTGGAAAAATTTAAAAATGTATTCCAAAATAGGAAATCTTAAATCCCTAATATTGTACACAAGAAAGAAAATGCTTGGGCTCATTTAATAATTTCCAGTTTTAGAATCCTCCTCTAGCAATATGATGGAAATAAAAGAGAAGTGATAATACTTGGGCTCAACAACACCAGTGTTTCTATTTTCAAGGAACACAAGTTTGAGATTTGTAGGGATAGGAAAAAGATAAATTTAGCCAGTATTATAAATGGAAGATATGATTACCAATGAAACTGAAGCATATTCCCAGTCTTTCTCTTTTCAAGGAACACAAATTTGAGATCTGTGTGGATGGGAAAAGATAAATTTAGCCAATACTTTAAATGGAACATATGCTAACTTATGACATAAGGCTCTAGATTTTTTCCTTGGATAACTCAATGGGCCTTAAAAGTTTCACATTGTCTACTAAAACTTGAATTGGCCACGATACCTCTCTCACATGTAAAACATTCCAAATAAATGTTATGACATAAGACACGATATTTTGGCCCATGGATAATTCAATGGACCTTAAAAGTTTCACATTTTTACTAAAACTTGAAATGGCCATGATGCCTCTCTCACATGCAAAACATTCCTTATGTATGGATTATGTGATAGTCTTAGAGCACACACATGCTAGACTATGTCCCATCACTGTCAAAGCAAAGGTTATGGCTTAAAACCTTATATTTATTCACTAGACTATGGCCCAAGCATTAACAGTCATCCATAGTATGTTTAACCTTGAAATGGCCATGATATATCACTGAAAGTCCATATATTCCTTATATAGGGCTTGTGAGGTGGTCTTGGGCTCTGCCCATGGCCCATCAATCTCATAGACAAATGTTATGTCTTGATAAACTAGTTTTTTACTCCAAAAATATGAAATAGGCCTTTTGAAACTATCCAAGATATTTTAAACCTTTATAAAGGCACAATATTTATCACATAGGCTAAATATCACTAGTGTAAGAATTGTGTGGTAGTCTTGGGCCCCACAAATGGCCTTCCAACATTATAGAAAATCATGCATCCTAAGAACCTATATTTTATCATTCACACGTTTTCTAGAGCTCAAGAACCATCCATGGTGTCTGAAATATCATAATGGAAAAAATACCTTGATAACCTATCTCCCCATGTTCAATTCATTATAGAAACCCAAGAGAACAACTATCTCATTCTTACACCCCATTACCCATTGTTACCATCGAATGTGTATAAGGTGTTCACTTAGAATTTTAGAGATCATTCTAAGCATAAAAGGAAATATGATTAGAAGGGGAACTTATAAAGGAGCATGTGTAATCAAACCTGGACATATTTAGCGTGTGAAACAAGCCTATAAACAAGGCTGGTCTGCGAGCTTGATTTAGTGCTTGTGCCTTCTTCTACTTCCAACTCCAGATTCTGATGATGACAGCGAGGATGAAAATCCACCTCTACCTCTTCATTTCCCTCCAGTTGCACCAACACAATTGCTTCCTTGATGGGTCTGTTCAACGTGTGAAGTAGCTAGTGATCTTGTCAATGATCCTAGAGATCAATGTCGAACACATTCTCAGATCCAGCGAGCCTCTTCTCTTTTGGCTCAAGTTTCAGAGAATCATGATCCAAGTACTTTTGCAAAAGCTTTAGGGAATCCAAATTGGAATGCATATATGGATGAAGAATATCATTCTTTAATAGCGAATGATACTTGGGATCTTGTACCTCTTCCAAAAGGAAGAAAACTTGTCAAATGTAAATGGGTCTATAGAACTAAGTATGCATCAGATGGAAGTGTTGAAAGACTTAAGGCAAGGTTAGTTGCCAAAGTTTTTTCCCAAGTTGAAGGGATTGACTACAATGAAACCTTTCCTCCTGTTGCAAAAATGACCTCCATCCACCTTGTTCTTTCCCTTGCAGCCTTACATAAGTGGGAAGTCCATCAAATGGATGTCAAGTTTGCATTGTTACATGATGATTTGCAGGGGGGAATTTACATTGAACAACCTCCTATATATGTTCAAAATGACTCTATCCTTGTATGTTGTCTTAAGAAATCCTTATATGGCCTTAAGCAAGGTCCTCAATATTGGTACGCCAAAATGGATAGCTTTCTACAGTGACACTAGTTTTTCTAGATGCCATTTTGACCCTAGTGTCTATACCAAGAAAGAAGGAAACCATCTCATCATCCTTGTTCTATATGTTGATGATCTTATTCTTACTGGTAGTGACCCTAAGCTTTTAACCCATGTGAAATCCAGTCTTAAGAAAAATTTTGAAAGTTCAGACTTAGGACATTTGCATTATTTTCTTGGTCTCCAAGTATTGCAAACCAAAGAAGGAATCTTTCTTTCTTAGTCTAAGTATGCTTGTGACCTTCTTTGTCACTTTAACATGGAAGATTGTAAACCAACCCCTTCTCCCTTCCAGTATGGAGTCAAACTTTCTGCCACTTGCACTTCACCTGAAGTAGATGCCACCTTATATCATCAACTTGTTGGTAGTCTCTTATACTTAACTCATTCCTGTCCTAATATTTCCTTTGTCATTGGACGTGTTTCCCATTATATGAAAACACCCCATGAAAGTCACTGGAAAGCAACAAAAGAATACTTTGATATATTTGGGGTACAATTCAGTTTGGAATTCATTATAATACAGGGGGTACTCCTTTGTTGGTTGGTTTCACTTATTCATATTGGGTCGATGATCCTAATGATCAAGAGTCTACTACAGGTTATGTTTTCAGTCCGAGATTTGGACCTATCACTTGGGCTTGTAAGAAACAACAAGATCTTTCTCTTTATTCAGCAAAAGCGGAATATTGAGGAGCAGTTAATGCCAATCGAGAAGCTTTATGGCTTCGACAAATCCTTTCAGAGTTTGGATTCGGGCAGCCGCACAACCTAATCCACTCCACTTTGGTGTGACAATCAAAGTTCCATCAAGCTCACCAAATATCCAGTTCAACATCTATGCAGCAAAAACATTAAGCTACATATTCACTTCATCAGAAAGCTTGTTCATGATCACATTCTTGAAGTGCTCTTTTTCCCTACAGATGATCAAGTTGCAGACATCTTCACCAGGTCTCTTACAGAAGTGAAGTTTTCCAAACTTCGATCTATGTTAGGAGTTCAGGAATTTGTCATTAATGGGGGATAGGATCTAATGCCTCTTTCCTTCTACTAATAGTGTCACTTTTGTAAATCCTTCAATCCTATCCCAAGTTGTTCTTAAGGGGGGATGTTAGGATATTTAGACACTTAGGAGTTAGTTAATATCAACTTGTTATAATATATTAATTAGCAAAAGTGTGTTTCTTTAGCATGCATTTGTAAATATATAATCTGACGGTCACGATATATTCTAGACATAGAGTGATTCGACGGTTCATCTTCTCATAGATCATAACTACCTTTGATCCATGGCTTAACACCCGATTAGTCCATGATATCTATTTAAAGAGAATGGAAGGTCATTGGTTAGTTGATCAATTATGAGAAGCTCATTTGTAACTAGGATTTCTTTTGCATAATTAACTTCATCAAGTAGATATTTGGATGGTGCCATGGAGTGTTTCCCTTTTGAGGGTTTAAACCACATGAAAACATCGATGTGTTGATATATGATATGTTTGTGTGAGTGGTTTCTCTAAGTGTTCGATCTTTTGGAAGTACCATGTGTGCCCGAACAACGTGCATCTACTTATGATAGGTGTTGTCGACCAGGTCCTGTAAATGAAACATTGAATGTGAGCAGGAAAAATTTCAGTGTTCTCAACAAATCTCTAGCCTATATCTCTTCACATTGGTAAATGTCAGTGATCTCCCACAAATAGAAATCTAGCATAGTTACTCCTGATTTGATCACATCCAATGGATCAACAATAGAAGTTTCTTTGGACCAGGAACTATTGGCAAGGTCCTACAAATGAACCAACAATGTGAATGGTCAATGTTTTATTATGCCCATTTCATTAATGGTCCAAATATCTTCACACTGAATGGTTCTCATTATAAATTGGAGAAAGAGAGTCACCTATTATTTAGGTCTCGTCGGACTTGAATAGATATGATTGACGTACACTTGTGGGATTCTATTTTCTAAGGATAAATCTAAAGTCACCACACTATAGCTCAAAATAGACTCCAAATAAGGTATCAACCAATGCCATGAGACTAAGGATGGGACCCATCTAATTAAGTATGAACCATCCAATGGGAAGGTGACATGTGTCCAACTACGTCAAACTAAAAAATGTCAATGTAGCCATGCTCTAGACTTAAATGTGCATTTATGATAGGAAATTAGATCTAGGTGAATATTTCCCCTTCTTAAGTTCCCGAAATTAAATGTGTCTGATTGTTTTATGATCAATTGAGGCTCCACACTTGAATAATAAGTTCATGATGATTTCAAATAACCTCAAGATATCCATCATTAACTATATATTGCCACCACATTGCCACCAGTTTATTCTATTCATACCAGTCCTCCTTAGGTTGTGGGGTAAGTGATTTTTAAGACCCAATATCATTATAATAAACCCTGACTATTATTCAAAGAAAAATCATGGCCTTCCATATTCTTTATTATCCTATCTAGAATCCCCTCTCGACCTTCCTCTTATTTATTGTAATTCAACCAACATGATGAAATCTACCGAATCTACCTTTGGAATATTTTCATCCCACTCTACGAGTATCAAGTTTGATGGTAGTGACATCTCATCCTCGATACTCCTTCATGTTATAGATTATTTGTCCCCTGTATCCAACCCTCACATGACCACTTCTTCTCCGCAATGATTTATTGATATTGCTTATGGGAACCTTTCACGAGGAATAAAGGGCCAGTCTTAGTGGGTATCTAGGCTAGCCTAGAATATTTTCCCCAACACTTATCCTTCCCCAAATTTGTGGACCTTTGCGCTAGACATTGAAACCATATTACTTCCACTTTTTTTATGTACATGAGAAAGAGGTTATTTTTGTAATCAATGACCAAACTATATCCCAAATGCTTGAAACTTCCATATGCTCTACTGTCCTCTTGCATGAAATCTAAAACTAGAGGTTTAGAGGCTTAAATCAAGTTAAAAAATGGGTCATCTTCTAGAGGCTATCCTAAAACAATGCTTAGTGGAGGTTCCCACTACACCCTTGAATATAAAAAATAAATATATCCATGTTCCTAAGAATGTTTATGAATGCTCTACCCGATATTGGGAAGGGAGAGCGATGCAAATAGTGATGAGGAGATGATGGCCATAATGGAAGCCTATAATTCACCTTCCACCCTTTGATTCAGGTATACTAAGGAAATAATAATAGGGGTGAGATATAAATTGTCCAATTTCTAAACTAATGGATGTCTATGAATATATTATACTTGGTGTGCATGTTTATTTACCATCAACAAAATTTCTTATCATTTCTTAACTTGCAAAATTCATAGAATGACAGACCCATGAAGTGCATTGACTAGTTTCCCTAGGTTAATAAGGGGATTCTAGATCAACCTTTTCCAAACTTGTTTCTCAATTCATGTACACTAAATTCTCCATAATCATGAGGGTGGAGTCTGATAGAATCCCTACATAGATCATATCATACCTACAATTGGGTGATACCCACAACAAGGGGATTTCTTTGTGGGGACTAGATTCACTATAATTAAATTGTATTGACCACAATCAATGCCCTAAAATCTTCCCAAATACCCCACTATATGGATTTTTATATCCTAATATGTCAAACAAATGGAAATATTGATTATATTCATTTCTTGAAGTTTAGGAAGAAGGGAAATATGAACTTTCTCGTATCAATGGGAGATTATGTTGTAATTTATAGAAGAGGCACAAAACATTCCATTAAGGTCCTCAAACAATACAATTTCCCACGGGAAAAGCCCTGAAAATATGAGCCCCATATGTTATGGGCTACCAGAAAGGGGAGAAATCACCCCAATCCCTAAGTCCATAAATCCATTCCATCAATTGACAGGTTGGCCAATAAACAATTATAAAGAAATGGAGTTCATTTTTACGGAATATACCAAATCCTCAAGGGCCTTAACTTAGGCCTTCCTATTATCCAAACCATAAAACACAGATCAAGTTATCTTAGGACTAAGTTTCATACCTTGAGGAACAGGAATATTAGAGATAAAGCGGAATCAAGATCAAAGAATTCTGCAGAAGAAATTGGAGAAACTAGGGCTTCCTATTATGGGCACTTCCCTCCACTGATCAGTTGAAAAAGGAGGACCATCCAACTCTCCCTAGGAGGGCACATCTTTCTATGGAAGCATAACTCAATTCCAAGAATTTTCAATTTTGGCCCTATCACTACTGCCAAGAAACTAGGGCACCAATTATTTCGTAGTTATGTCCACACATTTGGGAAAAGGTGTACATTTTTCATCTCGCTTTAGGAAAGCGCATCTCTCTCTCCAATTAGTTTTGAAAGATTCCAAAGTTGAAAAAATAGGGTTTCTCTATCAAACCCTAGGTCAACTAGAAGCAGTTTTCCAGAAAAGCATTGAAGCAAACATCCAATTGAAGCAATCTCATTGGTAAGTTCTATCCTCTATTATTTCCACTTAAGGTTCTCATTTTTATCATGATGACAATCAGTACCAAGCTTGAGGACAAGCTTGAAGGAGCCAAGAACTTCCACCCATGGAAGTATGGAGTGCTTCTCATACAAAAGAGCATGATTGAGAATACCATGTCAAAGGAGAAGCTGCAGATTCAGAGGGAGATGGGGACAAAGCAAGCATAAGAAGGACAGAGTCAAATCCAAGAGGATTCTTTTTGTATCCATTATATCTCACATGGGTGAAGATGATAATCAAGCCCTAACAGCTTATACCAAGAAGGTAAATATCAAGAAGGAAGAATATTATCACAAGAAGCAGAGAAAATTCAAGAACAAGGACTCCTCACTTTTTAGATGTTTCACTTGTGATGAGAAAGGACATTTTGCAAGAGATTGTCCCAAAGGAAAAAACCATGCAAAGAAAGGAAAGAATAAGAGATAGCATGCTCATGCCACCAAAGATGATGAACTAGTTAAGAAGAGAGAAAGGGAAGATTCCTCAAGCGATAGACTTTGATCCAAAAGGATTCACCTCATAAGGTGAATCTTAGGGAGACTTCCAGTATTAAATGAAAGGGGTAGGAGAAGCTCCTACAATTTGGACTCCAAAGACACAAACAAATGAAGAATTTTCCATACATGAATACAAAGAGATCTTCTCCAAACTACAAGATCTAAGAGGATCTAGTGCATCTAGAAGATATGAATATCATGGTTGATGTTTCAAATTCCAGAAGATCAAGCTTTGGAAATGGAAAGGAAGCAAAGATCTAGGGGGAGTATACCCAACAAACAATCAAGCTAAGTATTTGAATTATTTATTAAAGGGTTTAACTGATGTTGTTTAGTTGTGTACAAATTTATGTTCCTAGATCATGCATGTTAGAGTGTTTGCATTAATGAACAAGTATACTACTAAATATGCATGTGATGGGTAAGTGGCCTATGGTCTCATTTATACTGGAGATCATGACTTCATACTGTATGGTTATGCAGATTCAGATTAGGAAGGAAGTGTCTCAGATAGAAATAGCACTTCAGGTGGATGTTTCAGTCTGTGGTCAACCATGATGTCATGGCTAAGCAGGAAGCAGTTTAGTGTTTCTCTTAGCACTGTAGAAGTGGAATCTATTACAATTGTCTCGCCATTTGTGAATCCATACGGATTTAGAAGTTGTTATCAAGTCTATTCAATATGGAGATGGATTCCACCGTGATTCTATGTGATAACCAAAGCTACATGAAGATTACAGAGAACTCAGTGTTCCATGATAAGGTGAGGCACATATAAATCCAGTATTTCTACATTCATGACATGGTGCAGAAGGGAGCTATAAAGATCCAATATGTGAGCACAGATGAACATGTTGTAGATGTGTTGATTAAGCCTCTATCTCATGTGAAGTTTGAACACTTCCAAGACAAGTTTGGTGTCATCTATAAGTGTTAGATTTTTAACATTAAGCTAGCATTATATTAGGATCTTTAACTGAGAGAATAACATGCACAGCAATCAAACACAAGAGATAATGAACATAGTGTTTTTCCTCGGGGAAACCATAAATGGAGAAAACCACACAACTTCCTCAGAGATAGAATCAACACCAAAATAGAAAATCCCAAAACAGTAAGATGATCTCCCGATAGCAGTAACCTCTTTCTTCCTAGCCCCAATGTCTTCTTCTTTCTCAGCTATGTGCTACAACTGAGTGTGAGTTAGTGTGTATAAAATAGAGAGGCTAGCTCTCTATTATACTAATTCCCGACTTGACTAAACCCAACTAGGGCCGACTTCACTAGCAGGGAGAATTTTAGGGGAGAATTTTAGCCCAGTGGGCTATTTTTCCATGTTTTCTCTCAAAAAAGATTCACCATTTTGCATTTTTTGAAGCCCTGTTACACCCAATTTTGATGGGGTAAAATTTTTTCACCCTAAAAGTCGCCAAATTATTATATAAACAATATAAATCCTTGGAAATTAAAATATTTTTTGAAAAATATCGCCAATCATTTTATAGTTGGTGTTTTAAGAATTGGTAATATTGGCCAACATTTATACACTTTTAAATAAGTATGGTTCCTTAAAATCATCCCTGTTCACTAGGTGAGTCTAATAACCCTAGTGCCCCAGAACTGGGGGGACTTTAACCCTTGATCAATAGGAGGGTTACCCACAATGACTTGACATGACTTGCTTCCATTATAGATCCTCCCGATCGAAACATCGGGGCATGACATGACTCAATTACATTATAGACACATCCCGAAATAAACATTGGGGTACAAGACATAAGATACATAGGTGAATACATTCCGAAGTTACAAATACATCAACAGTAAGAACTTCCCTCAAAAGGAGGATTAGTACTAATGATACTACGGTATCCTGATCATAGCAGGTAGCTCAGTTGGGATTGATCATCATTAGACTTGACCCCATAATTCTAAAAGGAAGGATTGTATTAAATGTTGATCTTTAGACTTTATCCCGTAGTTTCGAAAGGAATGATCGTCTAATATGTTGGTTGATGGACTTGATCATGTGATTATGAAAGAAAGGATCGTCTAAGATGTTGGTTGATGGACTTGATCTTGTATTTATGAAAGAAAGGATCATCTATAATGTTGTTTGATGAACTTGATCCCATAAGTCTGGAAGGAAGGATTGTCTAAGATGTTGGTTTTTGGACTTGATCCCGTAATTCTGAAAGGATGGATCGTCCTATGCACATATGTGTCAACTGTGACCAGTATTGGTGGCTCCGTAAAGACTTGATCCCGTAATATCGGAAGGAAGGATCATATGAGCGCCACATATGTGTTGGACTTAATCTCATAGTTCCAAAAGGAAGGACTGTCCATGATCCAATAATTCCAAAAGGAAGGATCGTGTTAGTAACTTAGTTGTTGATACACCTTCCTCATTTTTTTCATAGATGATGTTACTCCAGCCTTGAGTTGTTGATGATGATGTTGTTATACCTATCACATGTAGTTGTTGATTTTGTTCCAGTTTTATGCTGATGAGGCAGCCTTGTGTTGTCATTGTTGTTTCTATTATTCCAGCTTTATGCTGATGAGCCAGCCTTGTGTTGTCGATGTTGTTGATGTTATTCCAACTTTATACTGATGATTCAGCCTCATGTTGTCGTTGTTGTTGATGTTATTCCAGCTTTATGTTGATGATCCAGCCTCGTGTTGTTGTTTTTGTTGATATTATTCCAACTTCGTGCTGATGAGCCAACCTCGTTCTATTGTTGTTTTTGATGTATCAATTTTTATATATTGAAGATGTTGATGATGATGATGTTCTAGTAGTTCTATGCTGATGCAGATGATGATTATGTTCCATCTATTTTATGTTGATGATATTCTAATCGATGATGATGTCCTAACAATTGTATGTTGTTGTTGATGGTGATGCAAATATCATTGACGATGATGAACTTCTAATGATGTATAGATTCGAGAGATGTCACAAGTCAATGGCTTGAGTACCAAGTTGTAGTAATAGTGATGATAACCAGTGATGATGACCAATGATGATGTCTAGTGATGATGTCCAATGATAATGTTCCAAATGATGTTGTTGATGATGCCACCTCCTACCTCCTTTCGATGATGTTGTGTAGAGCCACACATGTTGTTGTTGTTGTCAATAGAATATCCTTCTTGTTAAGGGGGAGTGTTGAAATAATGTAACTTTGAAGAATATTATACTTGTGCTTTACATTATTATTAGTATTCCTCCTTTGGGATATGTCATTAATGTAAAAGGCCATGTAAAATTCATGAGGTAAATCATCCGTTGTAAGTCAGGTCAATAGTACCCAAAAGAGTTTTATACAAATATTATTTTGAGTCTCCCTAGGTAAGTCAACTCTGTCAATTTGACAGGTCGGCCCAGTCAGTTAAAAGTTGGACAAAAAATCAATATAAATAAGGAGGGTGCAATCCTCATTTGGGATATCAAGCAATACCACTCCTACTTGAGGAAGAGGTTCGCTCCAGCTGCAAAGAAGATTGTTTTGGGTTGTAGAAGACTTGGAATACCTCTTATTTTTTGGGAATCATCTTATCTTGTCTTACCATTGTACTTGGTGACTGAATCTATACTAAAGAAGTTGCGGGATTTTCTCCCTTGTGGTTTCCCCAGGGAAAAAAATTTGTGTTCTCTTGTCATGTTGTGCTTGTATTTATTTCAGTGATCCTATTGCATATGGTTATAATGTTATGATGCTAAATGTTTAAAGATATAGTTATTCATTAAGAACTTAACTTCATGATGCAACATAATGCAAACTAATGATCACTACATTCAAAGCATGAAATTTATGCACATTACCTTTTAATCATTTCAACCAATAATCCACAAATATTAATTAAGCACAAGAACAAGGTCAAGGGGGATCCAAGTATACTTGGAAAGACTTGTTAAACTTAAAATTAGAGAGTTCCCAATTATAAAGGGTTAGGGATAATTGAGGCCTCGATAGGGTGAAGTTTTTGTAGGCCCTTAAGATTGAATATGAAAGGCTCTGATACCACATGCAAGGTTCTTTCCTCAAAGAAAGTACACAACTATACAACAAAGTGAAAGGAATTTTATGTTATGACCCTCCCTAGGGGTGTAATGGGGGAGTGGAGGCTCCATTAATGTAATGGTGGAGGCCATTCATTATAGAGTGGACTAGGTCCACTATGTTGGTAATTATTAAATAAGACCCACTATGGTAGGAAGTTTTAAATGTAATGGGGCCTCATTAAAGAAGGTCCACTAGGTAGTTAGGAGGTTAGAGTTGTATAAATAAATATTGATTCATGTGTAAAGAACAATATTGCATGTGGAGCTTAGTTCATAGGAGCTCGCCCCCTCGAAGAGGAAAGTGAATAGGAGTTGATTCCTCCCTTACAAGAATAAAGTGTAAGATTCTTAATATTAATAAAGTTGGAACATTTATGATATATATTGTATGATGATATTTTCATATTTAAGGTATACAACAATTGGTATCATAACACTTTTCGGGGCCAAAGAAAAACAAGAAAAATTGAGTTGATTTTTGAGCAAATATGTAGATATTTGAACTTTAAAACGTTTAAATTGCAAAGATACCGAACAATAGAATCAATGGAACATTCAATCATGCAAATCATTCATCCACAACACAAGATGTACCTTGGGGAAAACCCTGAAAATAATGAGGATGAAAAAACCAAGAATTCTTTAGAGTATAATATGATATATCAAAGAGAATGGACTTTACAAAAATGCAAATTGTCCGATAAGAGAGTACACAGACAAATTGAGAATAGAGAATAAGTGTATCAAGTGTAATGAACTTGCCATGTTCTCGACACATTAATAACACGACAAAATCACTTCCATGCAAACATAGTGCACACATGAACCAAAATTGCAAATTACATTCTTGGATTAATCAATCCTTACATTAAATATTCAATGTGCACAACTAATGCTCCATACCTTCCATCAAGGACATTAATTGATAGTTAACTGATATCATAGTGAACTCATTTATCTAACTGAAATATTATCACTTCGTTAACAGGCTAACATAAGTGTCATAGTGCCTCAACTCAAGTGTCGTCGTGCAAACACTTTATAACTGAAGTGTCGTCTTTTGATTAACTTAATTGTCATCTTTTAGTTTAAATAAAGTGTAAAGACTTTAGTTAACTAGTCCATATTTCTTAACATTAGTTAACTATTATTTAACTGAATCATATTGATTAATGAACACTGAGCTCTTCTTTACTTAACTGATTGCATACATTAATATTTCAACTGATGCTTTAATTGAAGCACTTATTGAGGCATACATAATTAACTAAAGCTTTATAAATCAAGTTCACTTAGTGATTGGAAATTTCAAATTCTCTCTCTTTGTCTCTTTATTTCTTATCTCTTTATCATTACTCATACTGCATGGTCTATGTGTTAACATTAAGAGTCATATATCATAGCATATTATACTCAGAAGAGTTGTCACATGTGATTATCATATTATATTCAGAATAATTGTCACATGTTATTATCATATTATATTACCCTTGGATCATATAGTCATGTGCTAAAGCAATTCACTATAGAGGTGATCAATCTCTAGAGAAAAGTTAATAGCTTTATCCATCTCGAATGACTATGGTTAGTAATACATCACATAACATCTATGCGTCAACATGAAAAGCATTTCACCTCTACAACTGGAGGCCCACCTCAATGGGTACCCACTCTCTAGGTGACCGCATGAGAATCATGACTTGATAATACTCACAAGTCAACCTCTATAACTGAAGGTCCACCTTATAGGGTATGTTCTATGAGAATCATTGAATTGATATCACCCACAAATATATAGTCTTGATATTACTCACAAGACTTCACAACATCATCAACTCAATCATATAAGGATATAGGACTCGATATTTCTCATAAGTCCTTACTCATCCTTAGGTTCTCACCCTAATGGATCTACTCCAAGTTATAGAGTCCAACTCAATCTCTCTACCTCAACACATATGAGGCCCAATCTTGGTTGCATATGTATTGGCTTGGAGAATGACTCCCAATGTTGTACCTTAAACCTTTTTTTTCCTGTTTTGCAGGTTTGCAGTGAAAACGAGGGTCACAACACTTACATCCAATTTTGAGTCATTTTCAGCTTAATTTCTAGAATCTTATTATAGATCTAGGTTCCTCTTGGAAAAATACATGATCTAAAAAAAATGCTCAAATCATAGTACGAGAGAAGTAGATATTACCATTTGAAATATGCATTTTTAGGGTTTATAATGATGGTTGTGGATCTTGCATAAGGTATATAACTTTTGGCAGGGTGATCTAATTTCCACCAGAAGAATGTCATTGGAGAGAGAATTTCCAAATCTTTCTTTTGGTATATTATATGATCTATTTCTAACTAACCCCCCCTATGTTATCTCCCTTGCAACAATTGTTCCCTCCAACCCTCACGCAATTGAAGCATGGCAAAGTGGTGGACTAAGAAATGGGAGGATGTGTTGGCCATTTCGAAATCTATGCATGACTAGTTGAACTCTATGGAGCTGAACTTAAGTACAATTAAGGAGACTTTAGTTAAATTGGAGGAGCTTTGTGTTACTCATTCCACATCTTCTTTCATCGTTAAAGAGTATAACTAGGAATGATATGCATAATATGATTTAGAGGATGATTGTGATGATTGGTATATGGATAGTTGTGATTTTTGGGATGACAACTACTTCCATCTTCTTTTTGTTGAATCTTCTATGCCATTAGAAGAAAAAATTATGGAGGAATGGAAACAATAGGTTGTGCCTACCAATTTCTAGGTTACTTCTTCCACAGTAGTAGAGTTCCTCATTGATCCACCCTTTTACTTCAATATGGAGGATATGTTTTCTTTGGATGTTTATACTTATTTAGATCCACATGACCATCATGGGCATGTGACGCATAACAATCAATAGTTCCTATAGCTTTATGTCCATCACTAAGTTGTTAGTTGGAGCATACAAACATGGGACCCATGCTTGAGATGGAGCTTGTTGGACAACAATAGCATGCCAACTCACACTAGTACATGGGACCATGGTTCCTTGGCCTACTTCAACTTGGAAATCAACATTTTCCCATGGCACTCTGGATTATGGTGGTATAACTTCACATAAAGTGTTGAGGGCAACACTCTCCTAAAGGGGGTGGAGTGTTATGACCCTCCCTAGGGGTATAATGTAGGGGCAGAGGGCCCATTAGTGCAATAGCAGAGGCCATTCAATGTAAAGTGGACTAGGTCCACTATGTTGGTTATTATTAAATAAGGCCTGCTATGGTATTGCATAAATGTAATGGGACCTCATTAAAGAAGGTCCACTAGGTAGTTAGGAGGTTAGAGTTGTATAAATAAGGATGGAGTCCTCTTTATGAGTCATGTGTGGAGAAGAATATTGTATGTGGAGCTTAGCTCATAAAAGGTTTCCCTCTTGAACAAGAAAGTGAATAGGAATCGATTCCTTCCATAAAAGGATTAATTGTATGGTGTTTGCTTACCTTAAGGGTTTGGATATTAATAAAGTTTGGAGCATTTCTTTAAAAAGACTATGTTTTCCTTTGGCCTTTGAAAGTGTACAAGAGATTAAAAAATGTTCCAGCATTATTAAGAGTTGGAACCTTACACTTATTATTTTAAGAGAGGAATCAACTCCTATTCACTTGTCTCTTCAAGAGGGCAACCTCATATGAGCTAAGCTCCACAAACAATATTCACGCATTACTCATAAAGAACTAGTGAACCTTCTAGAAACTAGGTAAAATAATTACTCTACACATTTTACTCTCACATCACCAAAAATGTCTAAAAAATTGAATAATTTTACAAAAATATCACCAAACATTTTATACTTGGAAATCTAAAAATTAATAAAATTTTCTAAAGTTTTTACATTTTAAGAAACTTATAAGTCTTTACAAAGAAATCTAACTAAAAAAATACAAAATCTCCTAAATAATTATAACTTACAAATAATTATAACCTTTAAATAAAATATTAAAAACATTTCTTAAATTATAAACACAATCTTAATATTAAATAAATTATATAATAACAAAATTAATACAATTTTAAATTGGAACAAGGATTTTTTTTCATTCCCTTAGGGTCTTTAACCTCCCTACAACATTAAGGAATTGGCTTGAAACCTCCAGTACAACATTAAGGATAACTTAAACACATATAATGTAGAAATAATGATTGATCAAATCATTAGATTAGATCTCCCATGAAATCCAAAAGATGTATCCTCTTTAAATTTCATATGACAACAATTGTATTTTCATGTTTTATTTGGATAAAAAATTTATGATGATGTTTCATGTTTAAACACATTCTTTTCAATTCAAACTTTGTGAAGTTTTTTAATTCTTTTATTATATTAAAAAATAAAAATAAAAACAATTTTGCTTTTATTATTAAAGAATTAATTAGAAATTAAAATTTTGGTTTTATTGAGAAATCAAGAATAATTTTAAATTTAATAAAAAATTTGTATTTTGTATATTTTATATAAAAATATAATTATTTTATATTTAAATGAAATTCTTTAATATTATTATTATTTTAATGAAATAAGTAGATGATAATGTAGATGGATGACATTTTACCAACTTCCTTTATCCCAAACATAAATTATGTTTAATTTCATTTTTATTATAAAAAAATTATATAAAAAATAAAAATAAAAATTATGTTATAAAAATAATAATAATGATGAAGAAAAAGAAAATCACATATTCAACCTTTCTCCCTTCCCAAAAATAATCATTCTCTTCACTATGATATGGCAAAGAAATCACAATGAATTTATGTTTTAGTAATTACCATGCTCCTTGATATGGAAAGTATCGAATTCAAAATCAAGTGTATAATATTTAAGTATTAATAGTTTTGGACTAATATAACTAAATTCAATGACAGCGACCACTGTTTTTAATTAATATATATCTAAATTTAATGACTTAATTAATATATTTAAATTTAGTGAGAGCGACAATGGTTTTGGATTAATATATCTAATGACTTTAAAAGATTCGAAAGCAATGTAACATTTCAGTTTCCTTTAATAGTTTTGAAAGGTTATTTTATATAAGTGCAAATTTGTCTTTTAATAATTTTCAAATAAAGTATATAGGTAGCAAATTTGTATTTTGGCACTTCCAAAATAAAAATAAATTTAAAAAATTTATAATACAACTAGCTTGGCGTTGAACAAGCCAAGGCGTGAATTTTTTATTTAATTTTAGTAGTAACTTTTAGAAGTAATAAATTTGAGCACACAATGTTGCATGGCATGGGTATGTGAAGGAATAAATTATATGCATTAGAAAACGGTTATTATTAATAATTGACTTAATTTGAAAGTTTTTTTAAATGACGATGTCACATCTATCATAGATGTAGGGTTGATACAATGTGATGAAGAGATATATTTTAATATATATATGATGAGACTATATCGACAGGGATACCATGCTTTCAACTTTGTAACTATATGATTTGGTATTTATTATTATTGTTTTTAGGTTTTTAGTCAATGAAATTATTTATTTATATTGGAAGGTGTTAAGTACCCATTGTACTTTCATGATAACACATAAGTGGTTTTCATCATACCATCAACCACTCTTGTAAAATAATTCTGATTTTACACATGCCCATTTTCTACTCATGCATTCATTGTTTAGGTGCTTAAGGTGGGGTCAAATTTTGATCAAGTGCTTAATGTGGGGTCAAATTTTTACCATTTTCATTGCAATATTGTCTTTTTTAAGTCTTAATGTTGTGGGACCAAATGGAAAACGTGTTATTCTCCACGTGTGGACCCATTAATAGTGGCACAGTATCCAATATCAATAAAAATCCCCTAGTTCTCACTTCCATGGAATCATTTTAATGGTGTGGGACCTCATGGAAAACGTGATATTCTCCACGTGGAGTCACATTATTAATGGGGCAGTATTTAATATCACTGGAACTCTTTCATTTCTCACTTCCATGTCTTTTCTTGGATTATATACACAGACTCTTCGAGTGTCCAAAAGATAAGCCTACACCTACCTATCTAGAGCTTTTGAATAACAATGGTGCTGCTTCTAATTCTGACTCGGACTTATGACGCTTTCATTCTGTTGTCCTAATCAACTTCCATTATGTATATATTAACAGAAACTTTTTGTTGTCTTAATCAATTTCTATTATGTATATATTAAAAGAGATAGGGGAGCCGTTTAGTCAGGGGATGGTTTTGATTTTTACGCTGATTTTTAGTTGGATTATAATTTAACTTACAAAATCTGTAATTTATGTTGTTTGTTGAGTGATTTTAAGCTTAAAAATGAAATCACATGACATAATAACGCTCAACACCCATACTTTGTAAGATCTAGTAGTGTTTTTATGCGTTTTGAAAATTCCATGAAGATATATGGCCAAAAAAACAAGAAGAAAATCGTCCCTGTTTTGACAACTCGTATTAAAAATAATTACATTGATTAAAATGAATATAAGAATAAAAAAAGCTTTAGACTGAAGACATTAAATGGAAAAGCATGCTGTTGAGAAGACATTAAATGGAAAAGGCAATATAATCCACTCAAACAGAGAATGTGGGAGAGAACATCCCAAGAAGTAGAGATTGTGCAATATGACTGTTTTAGCATTGGTTATGCACGGATGGCCAATAAGACAGTTCCACATATATGGGACAGGAAATCTCATATAACTGTGTTGGTTGGACACTTGTCTCAAGTATGTTCAGTCTGGAGAGCCCCACAGCTGGTTTTGATGATGATGATGTGAATTTGTTCAGTCTGGAGAGGAGAGCCCCACAGCTGGTTTTGTTGATGATGTGAATGTCAGCCATGTGGATTAGTTATTGGTGGATTTATTGGAGGAAAGATTGACTATGACAGAAAAGGACAGGAAGGCTTCTGACTCACAAAGCTAAGCAACCACTGATTATGCAATTGAGGAATAAATGTAAAATGGAAAAGAGGAAAGTATCAATCAAGCACACATGGAAAGGGACATTGGATAATCAAACCAGGCTTTTCTCTTGAACTCTTTAAGAAGCAGCAAAAGTCCAAATTGCAGATAAATGGCACAACGAAACTTTTGACAATGACATTGTACAAACACGATGTGGAACCCACCTTTAAAGTAAACCATACAAAGATGACACATGGAATAGAAGGACGACATCATTCATGGACAATTTGTAAGAACTGCTCCTTAACCTTATATGAAGATATTGTAATATACTAATCGCTTCGATGTGTCGTCCCATCAATAGCCAAAAGCCAACATATCATAGACATACCATTAGTGAAACATAAAATGGTCATTTCTTCCCATCGACATCTTATCTGATGCCCTATGTTGTATTGTTGTTTTCGTACCTTGATGCTTGCAACTTTGTTGTATTGTTTTTTATAAAGAAAAATATAAAAGCTTTTATATTATTATAGTTAAAACTATATTGTTCAATAGACAAGTAGGTTATACACATTTGGAAACATGATATTTGTAATGTGTTTTCATTGATTTAGAGTTGAAGGCTTAGTGTTTGAAGACAGCCCCATGTTTATTAAGTATATATTTGAGTTGTGTATGCAGGTTAGGTAGTTATTTGGTCTTCTTTGGACTTAAGTGTTCGAGAAGTTAAAATTTATTAGTAGTTTTTGTTGGTACTTTTTATACTATCAGTAAGTATATGCTTTGCTTCCAGCTCAATGTAATATGTCTGGGATCATAAACAATATGCAGCCTGCAGTAATGTGATTAATGCTGCTACAAGTTTCTGACAACTTAACACTATTGTCCCAAGAATTAATTGATGCATCCATGAACACACATCCCCGAATACATTCATTTTCTAACATATGAATGTTTTGGGGATGTGAACACACATTTCTCAAATACATCCATTCTCCAATGTATGAATGTTTTGGGGGATGTATGTTCATGAATGGATCGATTAATTCTTGGGACATAAGTGTCACCTGTTGTCAGAAACATGTAGCAGCAGTAATCACACAACTTACATGTAGGTTTTTTTTTCCAGGAAAAAACTATACTTTATTCAAATATATGTAAAGTAAACCGAAAATACAAAGAGGGACCCAAAAATGAACCAGATAGACCCAAAAAATACTTACATGTAGATTTATAGGTTAGAGAATGAATGTATGATGGGGATGTGTGTTCATGGGTGGATCAATTAATTCTTGGGACAATAGTGCCAGCTTGTAAAAAAGTGTAGCGGCATTAAACACACTACTTATATAGGTTTATATGTTGGAGAATGAATGTATTTTTGGAAAGTGTGTTTATTAAGTCTTAGGACTATGTCAGGTTGTCAAAGTAGCATTAATCACACTACTGTGAAGTGCATATATATATATATGAAATGATTGAGTAAAATCATAAAAATGGATGTGTGGAGATGTATGCCCATAATGATGAAGGGATGGATTAGTCAAATCCTTGGACAATGATGTCAAATTATCAAAACTTTGCCATAGCATTATGGGGCATTGGGGCATTAAGACATTGCAATGGACAATGTCAAGTTATTTATCACTACCTAGCATTATGGGGCATTAAGACATTGTAATGGACAATCAACAAGTTATTTATCACTACCTAGAGGTCATAGAGAACAGTTAATGATTTCACATGTTTGCACATTGTCTTGGTAACTTGCAGGCTTGTCTTTGATCATCAATTGTTTCTTGGAAATTCCTTTCCCAAGCAACTCCAAACAGAGGGTGTACATCAAAAACTCATCAGTTCACCTTCACACCAGTAGCAGACCTTTGCATGGTGAAAACAAATACAGAGCTTATGCAAACATATATAGAACGACCGTCACCAGTGGTCACACTAACAAGGCGGGGACTCTACTGATCATTCATGTGTAATATCGATCTCAGGCTGGGAATCTTGTCCAAAAAAGGCACTCTTGGAAACCTAGAAACTGTTCAAACGGCAAACATGGTAGAGCTTCCTGGCCCACATATGTACAATCTAGGGCCAATCAAGAATTTTAACAGCATGGATCGATGAAAAGCAAAATTCTATAGCCATAGAAAAATAAACGCAGAATACAATTATGTTGTTACCCTTTTAGGAAATGTCATATCGGTGGTCTTTAAGGTGGGGATATGCTCCTGAGGGTCGGAGACAAAGCTTGTGTGAACTTGAAATTTCCCCCATTTTTGTTAAATTGGAAATACATATCTTGACTTTCTTTATTCGTCCCATGTTTTTGCATGATTTCAGGAGATACGGACTTTGAATCAACCCCTAACTGAATGAGGACACTCCTTTAGCTATGGATTGCGCTCTGACGGGTAAAAACTTGTTAGTCTGGTCCATGAGTGCACTGACAGAAGGCTGGCCTTGTTTCTAAGGGGAGCTGAAGCCTCAAGAATGAAAAGTGGAAGGTCACGTGTCTCCAAATTTTCCCAACTGTTACTGATAACTCCCAACCTTTCCAGAAAAGATAAAGCATCAATTCGTCCTTCTTTTACAGCAACCATCCAAATTTTGCCCCCAGTGGGAACAGAGATGTGCTGCATTAAGGATTCTCAAATAAATCCCATAAAATAATGCACTGAGAATCAAACCTGGGATAGTAGGACCACAGCCCAAATAACCTTAGAAAAGGATTTTATCATGCTACTAAAAGCAGGATTGTGCTTTTAAAAAATATCAAGTAGCTTTGAAAATATTTAATGAAAACACAATTCTACTTTATGCTTCTGAAAATCATTATCAGGCCAGGAGCATACACGTCTAATTTATGCTTTTGAGTAAACCATCATTGGACATTGACCTAGTACATATCCAAACACAATATGGTGCCGGCTGAATGTGCTTGGCAATGCCAATTCTCAACCAGTCAAGGATGATATCATAACATTACAATCTAATGTTTAAGATCGAAGCAAGCCACAGAATCATGATAAATCAATGTACAAATCTAAGTCGGTGTAGAAACTCATGCAGATAGATAGTAGAAAACATTCGCCAGTGGCATTTGCTTATAGAACCCAAAGGAGCATGCACAACCTGCAATTCAGCATAGGCTGTCTTGTTTTGGTTTTCCTTTTCTGATCTTTGGACTTGAGAATAAGAAACAAAACAATTATTGCATTATTCATCATCATTTCTGAACTATCATAGCAACGGAACAAATCACTGAACACGAGTCTAAACTCAAAGAAACTTTTCCTTTTCTGATCTTTGGACTTGAGAATAAGAAACAAAACAATTATTGCATTATCCATCATCATTTCTGAACTATCATAGCAACGGAACAAATCACTGAACACGAGTCTAAACTCAGAGAAACTATGTGAACTGAACATCAAAGTCTGAACTCAGAGAAATCATGCGAAAGACAGCACAGGCAACATTCCTCCTCCCTTGATCAAAAGCCATTGCCAGTTTACCACAAAGTCTAGACAGACAAATCTAGGCGAGGCCTCAGAACAAGGCTTTAATCACATTTAATATTCAAACCGATACAGACTGCTTTGAAGTAGTTTATATGTGTTTAAGAAGAGTTTTTCAGAACCTTTACATCTTCAAGCGATTACAGTCTCTAGGCTGAAATTAAATATCAATACCTACAGGCTGCATTTGCTTCTAGACCCACAAAACATCTATTAAAGCGTCAATATCAGCCGATACATTTGAGGTTAACCTATCCCTGAATGAATTATATGCTTACATCATTCATTAGCATCAGTACAGAAACATTTTGAAAACGTATGAGTCGATGGATCAAGGTCTACCAATGTAAAGTATATGAGCCCTTTAATTTAGATCTGCTTTCACAATTACATGCAATGAACTAACCAAATCCATAAGTCTGAACATAAGAATGATCATTGGAATCATTACATAGATTATCAACTTAAAAAATTACAATAGCTCAGGTAAAAAGACATACAGCAGTCAGGAGAAAATTCAGCTCTCACAATTGCCCATAAACAAATCAGGATCTTTATATACAAATCATAACCATGACTCGGGCAACATTATAGCATCAGAAGATAAAGTTTGAACTGTGAAGATATAAAATTTAAAAACATGCACATCGTAAACTTTGTAAGCACTTTCTCCTTTCAGAGGCGTAGTATGCCAAACTGCTTCTTATTGATGTTCAACACTAAACTGACTTTTAACCCCTCTGTCACAAACAAAGCTGAAGACCAGACAAAAGCAGCAACTTCATTGTCTCGGACCACTACTACTACGAATCAACAGTGCTGCTTCAGTAGCATGTATTGTATTTGACTAAATGTACAGAGGGTTGTAACAATGTAGAAAGCAGTACAGGATAGCTGAAAAACAGGCAAATTAGTGGTCTGGACGTTTCAATTTGCATGAGCAATTCTAGCTATGTGTGAGATTCAAGCCAGTACACCTTTATCTCCAATTTATGCCATTTGGGTTTAAACAGCT
This sequence comes from Pseudotsuga menziesii, assembly GCA_001517045.1. NCBI lineage: Eukaryota > Viridiplantae > Streptophyta > Pinopsida > Pinales > Pinaceae > Pseudotsuga > Pseudotsuga menziesii. The sequence continues at coordinate 105,493 of LPNX011197892.1, forward strand.
CCATCTGCATCATACTGAGCGTCAATTACAACTTAGTGTGCCCAATAACCAACACCCTTTGGGTGAGATAGACCCATGAAAAAGAAGCTTCCAACACCTGCAGGTACTGGCTATCTTCGTATTTCTTGCTTGAGTCCAAATCTGTTTAAATCCCACCCTCCTTCGGGTTCCTTTCTCTTGAATGAGTCCGTTGATGCTTGTGATTGCCGAATGACTCTAGTTTGTTCATCTGTTATTAAAGGACCTTCCAAAACAGCTACATGTTTTGAGCCTGCTCTTTCTTCTTTACCCTCCGCTTCCAAGGTATCTGGACCAGAGTTCAGATCCAAGTTTGGCCTGGACCAGATTCTATCATTGTTGGGAGTTGGAATTTTCGTCAATCCCATTAAGTAAGAAGGCCCGATATGGGGAGGAATAATTGCACCAGAGGTCAAAATCTGAGAAGCACCTGGGGGGAATGGGTGAGAACCTGAGGAGTCCAAGAAAGATGCAGACACAGCAGGAAAAGAGGCAGAGCTGAATCCAAATGGGTACCCAGTGTATGAAAACCCTGGTGACTGCATTGGATATGAAAATGCTGCAGCTGTAGATGATGAGAACCCAGTAGGTGGCCTATAGATATCTGCATGGAATGAAGGAATGCTTTGCGCTTGTCCCACGCTGAAGAATGACTGGGGAACAGCCACAGAAAATGGAGATTCTGGCCTCACAGGTGCATATGCTGGCATTGCAACTGCAGGAATCGGTCCTCCATTGTGAGACCAAGGAGGTAGATTTATCATGTCAGGGGCCATTTTAAGGCCTACAAGGGAGGAAACCTGATTGCCGACAATTCGCACATTTCCATTAGAAGCAATAGAATCATCTACAGCTATTATGTCATCCATACAGAGGCCATCATTCAAGTCAAAGTCATGCTTAACGCGCTTTGCTCCACCAGAAGAACCATTGTTTCTGTTAGAGATGTCCAGTACTTCAGTCTTCCTTTGATCTGAAATTAAGACTGGTCCATTTTCTTCACTCTCATCCGCACGGTTCAGATCCAAATCAAGTTTCACACTTGAGTGTATATTGCTTGGGGTTGCCGACGATGAATTATGTGTAGGAACTGCTATCTCTTCTTGCAGCAGGCCCTCATCGGCAATATTGAGATCAAAATCAAAAAGAGGTTGAGATACTCTTTTGCTTGGAGCCAATGGTGTATCTGTTTCAGTTGCACCTTGGCACCTGTCTGAAGTTCTTCCAGTTTCGTTTGCAGCTTGGCATCTATCTGGATTCCAATCTGTTGTTCTTCCATCTGCTTCAGTTGCATTTTGGCACTTGTCTGGATTCCTATCTGGAGTTCTTCGAGGTTCAGCAGGGCGAAAAGCACTTGTTGCTGCAGAGCCTCTCCAGCCCAGCTCACCTTTTACTTTAAGAGGACTCACTGGAGGTATAAATGATCCTTTTGTAGAAGCTACAACTGCAATTGGAACACTTGGAGAAACAACTGGGAAGATTGGAATAGGAGAGACAGGATAACAAACTACAGCTGGCTCTTGTGGGCCTTCATCAAACACGAGTCCTTCATTCAGGTCAAAGTCATGCTTTTCTGGTGCTTCAGGATCAGTAGATGATGCAAACTCCGTGGTTTGTTCTGGAGTTGCTATCCTACTCCTGGTACTGTTTTGGCCTACAAAAACTTCTGGCAAAAGATTGTATGTTGTGCTTTGGAATGGCCTAGATGAAGATGGGCTCCCATGTTGAGCCTCATGAACAGCATGTTTAAGCTTATTTGGCTCATGCGGCCAACCATCAAAAGCTTCAGAAGCGCAAGCTGAATTTTCTCCCTTTTTGCAAGGAGGGCACACTGTGGGTTGCTCTACTGATTTGTAATCACACTTTTCAGCGGTCCCTTCTCCCACCTTACAAGTTATTGCATTCACTGTGCTCAAGCTCCCATCAGACTGGGTATGCATACCCATATCAGACTTATCAGCAGCATCCTTCAAGCAATCTTTGAGCTTTGGTTTGCATTCCTTTACAACTTGAGACTCTGCGTTATCTTTTGATATCACAATGTTCTGATGGCTTGTCTCTGTTTCTAAAATCTGTTTCTCGAGAACAATTTTATCATATTCTTCCATTTCTTGCTCTACTTCTTTCGCTACTTGCATAGCCACTTCCAGTGCATCTTCACCTGGAAATCTAAATGTAGGCTCGCTGGCTGTTTCTGTTCCATCATCTTTCTCATCCCTATCATTGTCCTCCTCTCCTGAAGAACCATACCTTCCACTTCCAGTGATAGAAAACGAAGTGTCCACTGTATTTCTCTTTGGATGATGCGAGAGCTGTTTCTTGTCCAAAGCATCTTTACTTGCACTATCAAGTTGAGAACCATAATCTCTAGATAGGCCTGGTTCAACCTCCCTTTCTTCTGGCCTATGATCTCCATGAGACTTGCCAGAAGGAGAACTCGATAAATCATTCTGCAAATCATCCAATGTTCTGCCATCCAGAGGCAGAGTGGTTCCCTCTAATCTCTTCTTGGGAGATATATGATCCAAAGCAATTTCTTCACTAGCTCCCGTGTCTTCGTCTGACTGCCCCATACCTACAGCCCCACCAACTCCCGAATTCTGCATTTCACGGTCAATGCTAGGTCTGTGACAATCACCAGTTTCTTCAGCATCCACGGGATCTGCAACTGCCTGAACATGCATGGCACCAGTTTTTTGCTGTTGTTTTGTTGAATCTACTGAAATTTTTTCCCTATCAAGATCGCCATCTTTCAAATGCTTATTCTTTACAGGCGGAGCAAAGACATCCTTTTCTGATCTTGAGCTTTCATCTGCAGCAACAGACGCTAGGAGAGAGATACCGGTGCTCTCAGCATCTGATGCTCGTCCACTGGATGACTTCTCACCCTTCTTCCTCTGTATATTTTGCATCTTGTCATCCATCCACTGTGCCTGGCAATGCAAAGGGCTTTCTTTGAACGAAGCCGTGTAGCACTGGGTAGAACTGAATGAAAGTTGTGATTCAGATGAGTGACACTCAACTTCTCCTGTCCTGCAGTGCCGACCCATTTCTTCATTTCCCCTTTCAAGAGGATCAACAATTTTGTCCACGTCATCAGGCCCTGGTGTTCTAGCACCGATAGCCACCCTTGCATCCTCTATACAGGATGCTGTTTGCGACCTGCTTTTCCCATCAACGGAATCCAGGCCTAGAGATGAATGCCTGTCCAAAGGTGAGCTCTTGCTTGTCATTGCTCCTCCTTCAACGACAGCATTTAGAACACTGCTTCTTCCACTGTTAGGAACTCTGCCAATCAATCTTTGGTTGCTCGATGTCTCCAGTTTGGCCGACTCACTTGGAGATTTATCAGATGTAACCGACATACTGGACGTTTTATCCATGGTTGTTGATGCGGTCCTGCTCCATACAAGAGGCTTCCCTGACCCAACATCCTTAGAAGCCCCATTCATTCCTGTCCCCAGACTTCCTTTGCCGGACATATGAGGCCTAGAGCTCCCTGACTTAGAATTTGTAGAGGCATTTGCCAATGGTCCTGTACTATTATTTGGCCCATTTGACCATATGCCGTCACCTAATGACTGATTATTGCTACTCCTCTCATCAGGGACCGATGCACCACCAAACATTTCTGCAGGGGAGTTGTTTCCAGATTGCATATGGCTAGCTGGATTTTCCTTGATCAAAGCTGGGTTACTCTTTCCCAACGAAATAGTAACGGGGTTAGTTATAACTCCTCCTATACTTGAGCTATTGTTGTTTCCACTCACCTTCATAGTAGCAGAACACGCCCCGGAGAATCTCACAATCCCGTCAACGGATCCTCCTCCACACTTCAAGATATGAGAAGAGTCAGTTGATGCTGTTGGTTTGCAAGGCCAACCTAATCCCTGCATTGAACCGCTCTTTGTTGTATCCCCTGATTGTTTGAACTCTGCTCCAACCTTCTTTTTCCAGATTTCCACCAGCTTCTTTGCCTTCTTTTGAATTTCTGGAATCTTGAGACTGCGTAAGTTGTTGACAGATTTAACAGCATTACAGGATGCCAATGCATCTAAATCCACAGGCAACTTCTCCAAAGCCCGGAGTATGGTCAACAACAAATCCTCTATGTTTTTCTCGGTTTCCTTAGAACTGGCGTACCCATCCCCTAGCTTCCATCTGTGGGCTTCCTGAAGCCAGTCATCTAACAAGCCTAATCCACCAAGATGGAAAAATTTACTCAGAAAATCCTCTTTTTCTGTGGCTACAATCACACCTGCAAGCCATGTTCTATACACCACAGGGCTAGCAACCTGCCGTGAATTGTCATTCAGGTCGTGATGGCGCATAATATTATAGAGACGATCCACACCTGCAGAGTTGAACAGAGCCCCATTTTTATCCAGAAAATTGCTAATATCTTCAATTTTGTGACTACTGCCATTGCTGTTACTGATTCTCTCGCGTCTTGGGCGCTTGGAATCATTATCATCGGGCTTTGCAGACCGATCTCGCTCCAAAGGGTCCGCACTCTGGTGGTTGCCCCTCTCTCTTTTCTTGCTTTTACCAGAAGGAGAATAAGTTGTGGCAGGGGGGGGGGCAGAGTCCGCTTTCAGCAGCTGCTTGGAAGAATCATGTCCACTGTAAGGAGGACATGTTGGAGGTCCTCCTCCTCCAGCCTGCACAGCTGGTTGCATGGCAGATCCCCCNCAGGTGGATGGTCAGAGTCCGCTTTCAGCAGCTGCTTGGAAGAATCATGTCCACTGTAAGGAGGACATGTTGGAGGTCCTCCTCCTCCAGCCTGCACAGCTGGTTGCATGGCAGATCCCCCCAAAATCTACAGTCAAACGGCTGTTTCCAGATGCCAATACCTGATCATCAAATAACCATAACCAAAGTAGGATTTAGCAAACAACTCCACTTTCACAGATACATGAACAAACATGATTGAAAGGGAAATAAACGAAAGACCAAATCGGGACGAAAATATATGTATCTAACAGTTATGCAGTCCCGATGATATACCCTTTTGAGGCCAGGAATGCAGAAAAAGCATAAACAAGTCAATAGCAGAAGACAGCTAAAAATACACCCAAAACGGTATGAAAAAACATCAAGAAAAACCCTCCTGCTATAAAGCTCGTACTCCTTTTCAATCATCTCACAGCCCAAAAAAGCCTGGACTTCAAAAAAATCAGGTCTCCGACTGTAAATTAGGATGCCCAAAATAAGGGCGAAAATATTTTTTCTTCTTCTAAAGATGTAGGCCAGACTGGACAACCTATACAAGGCCCTGAATCCCACAACAACTGCAAGGAAACCCTACAAAAGACAACAAAGAAAACCATTCTGCAGATTCTATAAGCCAGAATGAGCAGATTTTTCAAGAGGGAACTTATTGCTGCTCTAGCTAACATTTTTAAGGATCCGAAACCTCAAACAGAAAAGCCCAACCCCCAAAACCTACCGAGAATTCTGCAAGAACTTTCAAGAAAGGGACCCCTGCAAAAGGATGAGTACTAAGGCTTGGTTGTCGATTTTCTCAAATCAACATGCCCAGATATGCCCAACACAGAGATCTCCATCCCTGGTTTGTTTTCTCATATTGGGTTCAATGTTCTGTGATTGGTTTTCTCATAGAACCACACCCACGTGCCAAAGCCTGCACAAAGGGCCTTCACTCAGGCATTTTTCATGTGGGTTTCAGGTTCTTCTGCCTGCTTTCGTAGAGAAACACCCCAGCCCTTTCACAGGATCCAACATGCTACAACCCAGAGACAGAGAGAAAAACAGACTCCTCACGGCGTCTATGGGACTTCATCCTAACACTTTTCACGTGAATTGAAAGGCGCCAGAGCTGGATTTTCACCCTTATTGAACCCAATACAGAGAACCCCTTAAGGCCTAAGTCAGCAAGAGCAGGACACCTTTTCACAAAACGACATGGAACTGCTATAGACCGAGCTCAAGGACACCAGAAACCATACCAGGAGGGGTCTACCCAACTAAAAGGCATCCAAAACACAAATTGTAAAACCCATCGACAAATTTTGTTCCAAGGATTTCGAGATCACCTATGATAGGAGGGCCAAAACCTATTGAAAATCAACCTCCTTCTACTCTTCTTGAATTCATCTCAATCTCTCTCCTCTTCTTGAATTCATCTCAACCAAAACTCTTCAAAAGATCAGATCTCCCAAGTGGGTATTCTGATCCTATTGCCGAAGACTGCCAACTTTAGCTGCAAAGGTCCAATCACCTCTTTGGTGTTGCGTAAACCAATTAACCCAATAGCTACTGAATCACTGATCAATCCTCCTGTAACAGTACAAAGCTCCAAGTAAAGCTCCTGCTTACCCAAGTACCAAAATCCTTGTCAGAGTCTGCCACAAATCACACTTCCGCCAAATCTATGGCTGATGTTTCTCTACTTAACCACGTTCAATCAGAGGCTCTCACTGCACATGCAATTACCCCGCAGGCCGCACCCAGAAAAGAAATACAACTCACACGTCCGCACTACAAAATTTCCGTTCCGGCTGAGTTCGCACTACGAAATGTTCTGTGTTTTAGATTTGTTTACAATTTATTATGATTGAAATTTGGTTAAATAAATTTCTATTATTTGTGGGGATTTAAAATACATAATTTGTATTATCATTATTTTTAATATAAAAATAAATTTAATAATCTAAATATCATTTGATTATACAATATTAATAATCTCATTTATATATAACATAATAATAATAAAAACTATGTAAAATTTAAAAGCAACGGAATTCAAAAAGTTCAGAATTATTATTATTTTTTAACTGAACAAAGCTCAAAGAGGACAACGAACAACCACCAACATGTCACTATCCGTACACATTTCCATCCCACATTCATCTCGCCGCCGGCCGGCCCCTTGCCTGCAGGCTGCCATAGCGCCGGCGGATTTCCTTGCCGCCGGTGTCAGAGAGACGTCGCTTTCCACCGGCAAGACAAAGATGCCACGCGTCGCACTCTGCTCGAAGATCTCGGCGTCAGATCCGGGACGGAAACCCCGGGCCCACCTTAAAATTAGAGGTCAACTGCCCTCCTGCCGGGCCCCGCCACAACAATCAGGTTCCTCGGTCGGCGACATATCCCGGCGCCGGCGGTGACGCTAATAGATTCCCGGCTGCTGACGTTGCATAGTCTCTAAAGAAGGCGCGGTTCTCATCGGTCTGAGCAGTCAAAACATATGGGGGCAAATGATTTGGAATTGAAGCGGAACAAGCCAAGCACTCTTTAAATACGGCAGCGGTTTTGGTCTGTCCGTGTGGGATTTGTTTTGTTTATTTAGGTTTCCCTAACATCCCATTCCCCACGAGTGCACCGCAGGTCATAATTATAAGAAGAGATTCTGAACAGAACAATGCCAGCGCTCCCTACATTATTTATTTATTCTATTCTATTCAATTCGCTCCGTATAATTTTCTCAACTTTACATGAATTTTCAGGGAAAGAAATTCCACGTTATATTTCCCGACTTGCTTTACTTTATAATATAATAATAATAATAAATGAATAATCTATCATCCCTTTTCCACGGAAATAATAAAGATAGATATTGTCCATCAATCAATCAATTCATGTGTATGTGGAGGGAGGGGTAAAACTTTTTTGTTTGGTAGCTCAGCTCATAATAACTGGAAGGGAAAATATTGTTTGTGAAATTCATAATAATGATAAAAGGCAAATTGCAATAAGCTTTTTCTTTTTCTAAAATATTGTATGTGAAATTCGTGATAATGAGAAAGGTAATTAGTTATTTTATTAATTAATTTTTTTTTGAATTTGTGAAACTAAAGGTTAACCAAATAATTTAAATTGATAAGTCTTTTTGTAATTAATTTTATCCCGTTGACAAATATTTCAACTTTGGACCATTTCAATGTGAACATTGCATAATCATATTTGATTAGAAATATTTAAGTGTTAAGTCTATTTTTATTTAAAGAATAGTAAATAAAAAAGATAAATTTTTTATTTAAATAATTGTAAATAAAAAAGATAAAAAAACAATTAAAATGTTTAGCTACTCTCTTAAAACATAGATAGTGGTTTAAATATAAGCATAAAAATTAATTTTTATTATTTTATTATCTTCAAATATGTATGAGAGGCCATTAAGATATGGAGTAAAATATAAAATAAGAAAAATAATTTTCTTACCTGCAATATAATTTAAAGAGCATTATATTGAACATATAGTTTCAAACGCAAGCTACCTAATTTATAAATAAATTAGAGTAAATTAAAAAGTAGACAAAGTCACCTTTCTTAAAGTGGTTCAAAATACATCCTTCTTAAAGTGGTTCAAGTACAAGAATGCACAAATGAAATGAAGTGAATAAATTGCTCAAGGGATCAAACACTCACACTGAACTCTTTGCTTGTAATGTCATCTTCTAATTAAGCACCAAAACACTCGCTAACCTACTTAAGTCTAATAGGTTTGAGCGGGTACTGCATAAGAGGGAATTGACTCAGGACGTTTGGTACTTAGAACAGATCGGGACACTCATTCAGTATTAAAGTCATCAGTCAGATAAAAAAAGCCTTATTTATTTAGGCTTAAAAGTCAACATAAAATTAGAATTGTATGCATGCAAAAGTGAAGCATAAACCCTAAAAGTGACATGCAAACCCTAAAAGTGCATGATAATCTATTTAAGAAGGGTTATTGGACTAAAGGATCTATCTATGATTATTATTGTTGATTTTGAGTGTTTGAGCAGCAGCATGAGTTGGGGTTGAAGAAAACGTCTTCAACTAATGATGGTTTGGTAGTGAAATATTTGCCCTAGTCTCTTTCGGGATAGACCATCCAGGTTTATCAACAGCATTCATCGTATTCATTCATATCTAGCGAGTCAGTATCCACTAGAAGCTTATTTGCGGGAACACGTGTGCAGTTGGGGATTTAGCTAGAAAACCCCAAAGTATTCATCGAGTCTCTGAATCTCAGTTTATCTTTTGCATACAGGCATCATCTTCATGAGCAGGTTCACTCTATTGCATTGGGTGATCATCAGCTTCTAGTTTGCTCATCTGGAGCAGTTATCAATAGTTTTGTGTGGTTGGGGGCGTGAGTAGTTCAACAGGGGAACCAGTTCGCTAGCCTACTTAGAGGGGTTGGAATCTCTGCATGCTCCTGTCATTCCCTCCGGTGCAGGAAGATCTACATCCTGACAAAATCTCAGCTCCATCAGGAAACTCCTTCATCAAAAATGTCACCTTTAGCTGAGGAGAGGGTTTCGTGCTGCTAGGCGGTAACACCGGGAAGGAAGCATCATTAACTCACCAGTCCAGCTCTTTTTGCATGCATCTTATCTCTGGAGTTTCATCAGCTTGATTATCAGTGGTAAGTGTTGACCTTCTTTCGGTAAATCTCTGTCCTAATTTAGCTATAATTTAGGGACATTGTTCTGGCACCTTGCATGCAAATTTTTATTCAATATTCTTGCACATTTTGAGAGTACAAGTCATCCCTATAATAGTGAAATAGTAGAATATCAGTATTTGGGATATTACAGTGGTATCAGAGTGTGTTCCTCACCAGCTGTGGGCTTGAACATGAGAATTAAATGAATACAGAAGCAGACACTTTTGTAACCTATAGGAGAAGGAAGAGTAGGTACACGGAGGAGTAGGAGTTTGAGGATATACAGCTAGAAGATATCAACTCAGACATGGACCCAACAAGTATACACTCTGACAAAGGGAAAGGAATAGGAGAAGAGGAAGACAGGATGGAGTTTCGTAGCTTGGTAAACGCATTGAATGACCTAGCTAAAGGGAGAAAGGAAGTATTGCATGCAATAAACAAATTGGCATTGAAACCAGAACCAAGTCATAGCAATATACCTCTCTCACCAATAGATAGAGGGTCTACAAGAAGTAGTGCGAAGCATGCATACACTAATATGCAAAACACACCCTATATATATAACAAACCTTCCAATAGACCTATTGTGCCTCACTTCCTAGCAGATGCAGTAGCAGGACCAGTCATGGCAATAGAACCAAGCGAACCATTTGGAGCCTATTTACAGGAATACAGGGATCTGGGAGATGAGTTCCATGCAGCCATGTCTTTCTCACACTTCTACAGTATGAAAAGTAGGAACCGACCTAGGAATTTCAACAGAGGGTTTAACTAGAATTATGAGTTGCAGAAAACCTTGGGTAGATTGACCATCCCAAACTTTGATGTGGCTTGCGGAGGTTCGGCGAGAATATGGGTTCAGAAGTTGGATACTTACTTCAAACTCAACCCCATGACAGAGTCGGATGCCATTAAATTGGATACACTATACCTGGACGGAGAAGCTCATGAGTGGTGGTACCACGGGCTAGTGACATTGGGTCACAACACCATTAGTTCCTACATTGAGTTCACACAAAAGCTCATGGAGCAGTTTGACAGGAAGGACCCGGAGATACACTTTAGAGAGTTGGCTCAACTCAAACAGACAGGTAGTACCGAGGCCTTCATCTCAGAGTTTCAGAGAGTCGTTGTTATGGTGACAGACGTGTCGGAGAGCAAGTTGATTATGTTGTTTGCATAGGCCTTGACAAAACCTTTACGGGGGTGGGTGAAAGCCTACAAACCATCTACTCTACAGGATGCAATCGGTTGAGCAAGAGATTTACAAGATTCGGTTCCGAAGAATAGGTTTCCACTTAAGACAAACTTCCCGATCAAAGACAAGGACCAGAAACCTTTTCAACGGGAAGGGCCAAGGAAAAATTGGTTGGATGATGACATGAGGAAAGATTTGAGAAGGACAAAGTTATGTTTCACTTGTCATGAACCTTGGGTTTCAGGCCATAGATGCTCAGGGAAGTCCAAGGCCCATTATATTGAGGTCTATTCAAATAGTGACAGGGAAGACTCCGATCAGGAAACAACAAAGGAATTGCGGGTAGTAGAGGAGGAGTCACTCCAGGGAGATACACCAATGGGATTTATTGCTACATTATTCGGAGTTCCTAGGTTTCATACTCTCAAGGTCAGAGGAGTAGTACAGGGCCACAGGGTATGAGTGTTGATTGATGGGGGAGAAACCCATTATTTCATTGATGCAACATGGGTGGCTAAGCAAGGTATTCCGACGGAGAAGTTTGAGGGATTCACTGTAGGAATACCATAAAATACTAGCATGGAGTGCAACTATTGGATTCCCAAACTGAATGTCACACTAGGAAACTACCAAATGATAGACTTATTCTATGTGGTGAATGTGGCTTATAAAAATGTAGTATTAGGTGTCCAATGGCTCTATTTAATAGGAAAATATACTACATATTACAGGGCAATGGAAATGGAATTCCAGGGACCGGATGGAAAACAGGTAGTTTTGAGGGGCTTGAATATTTATCCTCCCAAAACCGGTATCATCCCAGAGAATGGAGGCTGTACTCACACGGGGTGACATAGAATGGTCAGCATAATGCTTGGTTGCTTTTATAAAACCTCCAGAGAACAACACCCAACATCCAGCAGATATTCAGGCACTATTGCAAAAGCATGAGAAGGTATTTTGGGATCTTCCAGCAGGTAGACCACCATATAAGGGATTTGAGCATATTATTGAGTTGGACGAGAGGACACGGGAAGTCATAACCAATCCATACATGCACCCCAAAAGATATAAGGATGAGATCGAGAAGACGATCAAGGAATTGCTAGAACCAGGATAGATTCGACCGAGTTCTAGTCCCTTTGCATCATTAGTGATCTTAGTTAAAAAGAAAGATGGCACATTGTGAATGTGTATTGATTATAGGGAACTCAACAAGAAGACCATCAAAAACATGTATCCCATCCCCAGGATTGATGAACTAATGGACGAGCTACGAGGTGCCAAATACTTTTCAAAGATTGATCTTCGATAAGGGTACCATCATATCCGAGTAAGGGATCAAGACATTTCCAAGGCAACTTTTCATTGCCACTATGGTCACTATGAGTTCTTAGTCATTCCTTTTGGACTCACTAATTCTCCAGCCACCTTCCAGTCTTGCATGAAACACACTTTCAGGGCTCAGTTATAGAAGTATTTGCTAGTTTTATTTGATGATATTTTAATTTACAACAAAACTTGGGAGGAAGATCTGAAACACTTATATAGGGTATTAAGAATTCTAGAAGAGAACTCGCTTTACGCGAAAATGTCTAAGTGTGACTTTGGTATAAAGGAGATGTTGTATCTAGGACATATAATCAATGTATAAGGGGTACAGGTTCATATGGAAAAGATTAGAGCTATCTTGGATTGGCCTACACCAAAGACAGTTACTGAACTAAAAGGTTTTTTAGGCCTTTGCACATATTACAGGAGGTACGTTAAGGGATTATCTCAATTTGTCACACCACTCATCGATATCACAAAGAAAGGGGCATTCACATGGACAGAATTGGCACAACAAACCTTTGAGCAAATGAAAACAATCATGAGTTCTTGCCCAATTTTGGCACTACTAGATTTCTCATAGCCATTCATAGTGGAGTGTGATGCTTTAGGAGAGGCACTAGGGGCGATACTAATGCAAAACCTTCACTCGATTGCATTTGAAAGCCGAAAAATGAAAGACTATGAACGTCGTTGCTCCATATATGACAAAGAGATGCTAGCCATCTTACATGCCTTAACTAAATTCAGGCGGTATTTGGTGGGAAGCAAATTTAAAATCAAGACAGATCATAACAACCCCAAATACTTCTTGGAGTAGAAAGAATTAAATGAGCGCCAACAGAAATGGGTCAGCAAGGTACATGCTTATGATTTTGAAATAGAGTATGTGAAGGGTAAGAACAATGTAGTAGCTGAAGCATTATCCAGAAAACCAACTTCATTATCCCTCATGAGTATATCCACGGATTGGAGGTATCTTCTCTTCGTAGAATATTCCAAAAACAAATTTGCCTGTGAGTTATTAGATGGACAGATCCAGGATGATAGGTACAGGATCATTAATGACATCATCTATTACAAAGGTAGGATATACCTCATTCCAGAATCAATTGTATAGAGAAATACCATACATGCATCGCATGACTCACCATTATCAGGGCATCAGGGGTTCTTGAAAACCTACAGGCGGATCCAAGAGAGGTTCTCATGGAAGGGCCTCAAGGGGTAAGTAATACAACAAGTTCGAGAATGCATTATTTGCCGGCAGAACAAGACTAAACACACTCATCTAGCAAGGTTACTTCAACCATTACCGATATCGGAGCAGAAATGGGAAAGCGTCTCTATGGACTTCATTACAGGGCTACCCAAGGTACATGGACAAGACTGCTTATATGTAGTGGTAGATCAATTGACCAAATTTGCTCACTTCTTTTTTATCTCTTTTGACTATTCAGCATCACAAGTAGTCAAGTTATTTTTCAGAGAGATTTTCAGACTCCATGGGCTACCCAAAACCATTGTCAGTGTGATCGTGATGGTAAATTCACTAGTGCTTTCTGGCAAGAGCTATTCAGATTGGTAGGGACAGAACTTGCTACAAGCACAAGTTATCATCCTCGGAGAGACGGGCATACGGAGATTGTCAACAAGTGGATTGAGGGGTATCTGAGAAACTGTGTAGCAGGGAAACAAAGGGTGTGGATTAAATGGCTACACTTAGGGGAGTACTGCTACAATACTACCCACCACATGTCTATTAACATGACACCTTTCAAGGATCTATATGGCTATGAGGCACTGAGCTTTGCAGACTTGACGTTTGGAGACAACAGGGAACCAAAGGCCAAAGATTAGGTACAGGATAGTCAAGATATTCTCAAGGTCCTGAAGGAGAATCTACATGTAATGCAAAATCAGTAGAATCTATATGCAGACAGACACAGGATTGGAAGGAGTTTTGAGGTAGGAGATCTGGTATATTTATGGCTACAACCTTACAGGCAATCTTCCCTCAAGAAAAAAGCAGCAAAAAAACTAAAACCTCGCTTCTATGGTCCTTACAAGGTAGTCAGGAAGGTTGAAGAGGTGGCTTATGAACTAGAACTCCCAGAGGAGAGAAAAAATCACAATGTGTTTCATGTATCCAACCTCAAGAAAACAGTAGGGCAACACATTGCTCCATCCACCGAGTTGCCTCCCTTAGATGATGAAAGGATTTTGGTTTTGATTCCAGAGAGAATCCCACGGGTGCGAGAAAGGAAACTTTGAAACAGGGTGATTCGAGAGTACTTGGTAAATTGGAGAGAATTACCTATGGAGGATGCCACATGGGAGGGAGAGCAGGTATTGCAGCATCCTAGTTTGTAGTTGCTTGAGGAGAAGCAATTTCAAGCGGGTAGGACAGTAATGTCCTCTTCTAATTAAGCACTAAAACACCCACTAACCTACTTAATTCCCATAGGTTCAAGCGAGTACTACATAAGAAGGAATTGACTGAGGACATTTGGTACTTAGAACATATCGGGACACTCATTCAATATTAAAGTCATCAATCGGATGAAAGAAGCCTTATTTCTTTAGGCCTAAAAGTCAACATAAAATTACAATTGCATGCATGCGAAAGTGAAACATAAGCCCTAAAAGTGACATGCAAACCCTAAAAGCACATGATGATCTATTTAAGAAGGGTTATTGGACTAAAGAATCTATCCATGATTATTATTGTTGATTTTGAGTGTTTGAGCAGCAACACGGTGTGCAAAAACAACAGTTGGGGTTGAAGACAACGTCTTCAACTAACGAGGGTTCGACAGTAAAATATCTTCCCTAGTCTCTTTCGGGACAGACCATCCGAGTTTATCAACAGCATTTATCATATTCATTCATATCCACCGAGTCAATATCCACCGAAATATTATTTGCAGGAACACGTGTGCAGCTGAGGATTTAGCTGGAAAACCCCAAAGTATTCACCGAGTCTCTGAATCTCAGTTTATCTTCCACATACAGGAATCATCTTCATCAGCAAGATCACTCTACTGCATTGGGTGATCATCAAATTCCAATTTGCTCATCCGGAGCAGTTATCAACAGTTTTGTGTGGTTGGGGGCGTGAGCAACTCAACGGGGGAACCAATTCGCTAGCCTGCTTAGAGGGGTCAGAATCTTTGCATGCTCTGGTCATTCTCTTTAGCACGGGAATATCTACATCCTGACAAAATCTCAGCTCCATCAGGCAACTCCTTCATAAAAAAACGTCACCTTTAGCTGAGGAGAGGGTTTCGTGCTGTTGGGCAGTAACACCGGGAAGGAAGCATCATTACCTCACCAATCCAGCTCTTTTTGCATGCATCTTATCTATGGAGTATCATCAACTTGATTATCAGTGGTAGGTGTTAACCTTCTTTTTGTAAATCTCTACCCTAGTGTAGCTACAATTTAGGGCCATTGTTCCGACACCTTGCATGCAAATTTTTATTCAGTATTCTTTCACATTTTGAGAGTACAAGTCAGCCCTAGAATAGTGAAACAATAAAATATTAGTATTTGGGATACTACATTGCTCTAGTTGCTCTTTTTTTTTTTCCAGATAAACCTTCAGCCCCTTCAAGTCATTGGTGACTCAAAAATAATAGTGGATTGGGCAAATCATAGTGGTAGATTGCAGGTTATCTTTTTGGACCGTTGGATGAAACGAATACGATAATTCAATTCTAATGTTTATATCCTATCAAAGAAAGGATTGTCTTCTTCGGAAGGCATACTACAGTTTGAAGAATGGCATGACAAAGCTATGGTATCCCAATGATCCATTATGTATTAAGTTTTTCTTTTGAACAAAGTTGTTTGTAGAATTATCTTTCAGGTTTTCCTTTTGACAAGTCTAAGGTATAAGGTTTTGTATTCATCGAGTATTGTACTTGTTGCATGAAACGTTTTCTTTTTGGATCGTGACTATAAAACTTTGCCCCCAAAGGTTTTGGTTCATTTTAAGACAACACACATGGCTAGATGAAGTCAAAACTTTACTTAAGGATAACAAATTAAGTTTATCTACTTAATAACTCACTTCAATTTATAGTGAACATTCAATAATCTCAACCTTAATCCCTCTTTTTTTATCGTATATATTTACAAAGAATGCTAGGCTTTTTTTTCGTTGTCTAAATATGGAATATCCCAGTAACATTTCCATCCATTCAAAATTATGATTTTTACATTTTAGTTCAAAGTTAATTTTCCTTCTTGTTATTTTAGATTGACTATAAAATCATTTAAACATAATTTTGATAGTAAAAAAAATCCATAAAAATTAACATTATCAATGGATTATTAAACTCATATTTTCATTAAAACAATTGCATACTTCAATTTGAATGATTAAAACCTAAATCCTATCAAAATTATATTAATAAAAACTAAATAAAGAATATATACTTTGTTCATAAATTAATATATATTAAAGAAATAATGTGCACTCTACATGATATTGGTTAAATAACATTAATAAATTTAAATGAAAAATAGAGATTCTTAATATAAAAATGAAAAGAAAGTTGAAAATAACAGTATTTAGAATCAAAATAATAATATTAATAAAATAATTTGATATCAATTCATCTTTTTGTTTCACTATTTTTAACATTAAACATTGAAATGTATATTTCAAAAATAATTTAAATATAAGATTATGATGATATATTTAATACCATTCAAAACAATTATATTATATAAAAATAGTGTAAAATGATTATATTATATAAACAATAATATTAATAAAATAATTTGATATGAATTCATTTTTTGTTTCACTATTTTTTACATTAAACATCGAAATGTATATTTCAAAAATAATTTAAATATAAAATTATGATGATGTATTTAATACAATTCAAAACAATTATATAAAAATTGTGTAAAATGATTATATTATATAAAAATTGTGTAATTTTTTTTTATATTTGAAAGGTTTATAAAAATTGAAATGTTCTTGAGATTTGAGAAATAGAAAGTTGTTATTAATAACGGAGTGAGTTAATAAATGGACAAACATAATTTTGAGGGGATTAATTTATTCAATATTTCAAAATTATGATGATTTGGGTCATTTTAAAGTGTGAAATTTCATGGTCTAAGTTCTCATTAATCAATTGGAACTATAATCTCCCACAAAATTCCTAATGGATTTGGGGAAGGTTAAAAAAGTTAAAAAAGGTTGAGTTCATCCATTAATTAACTTAGTCCATTAGTAGTGATTCAAAGGGACTTATCATCAACACTTTCTCTTGAATGTATTTAGGTAGATTTGAGCCAATGCTTTTATGATGAAATCAAGTTAAACTAAAAGAATTGTAATTGAACATGAATTTTGGAACATGAACTCATTATTTTTTATTGCAAGTTCTATTGCAAAGCCTTACTCAATGGCTAAACTTTGAGGAAAATAAATGTAAGTAAACCCACTATTTAATGGAAGCACTGAGCATTGAATCATGGCTTGGTGACCCCATCTACAAACCCAAAGGTACCCAAGCATGCAACTTTTGTAATCCTACCCCATTTGATAGTTTTTGACTTGAAACATAGATTATTAAGGAGTCAACACTACCATTGCAAGTTTCTTTAATTGATTGCTCCACTAAACAGATGAATTTGAGGCATGGGATGCAAAATTAGAGTATAGTAAGTAATATAGCTTAGTTTGTGATTAATAAATAGTTAGCTATAATTTACATACACACATACGTAACCCAAGGGGATAGCTCAATAGGTTGGAGGCAAGTTCTTGGGCTATGCAAAAGGCATGTGTGGCAGCTAACCTCTAATTCAGTTTCGAATTCCCCTAATTTAGGTGCCATATATATGTATGTATGTGTACGTCTATACAAAAGGGTGATTTTATGTAGAAGAGTGTCACGTCCCCATGCCTCCGACCGGTAAGGAGGACGCGACTACACGCTTCAAACACACGGGCTAAGAGCCCCATGAACATGTACAGGCCATAAATTGCTGAAAAGAATGCTTAAACAAAATCTCTGAACTAGAGTATGCACATAGGAATATCTATCATATACAGATGCAATTAATCAACATACACAACTACCATTATGTGTCTTGCACAGCGGAATCAATCATGCATTCAAACAAGCATTCATCTCAACATGTTCATTTTAATTCATTAACAGAAATATAGTTGCAGAAGTAAAATGGGCAAGATCACTTATCTTATGAAATCTCCTTCTGCAACCAGCTACGTCGCTGCAACGTTCCACCCAACCATAGGCTAGCGTGCTCCTCAATCTCTCAGCAACGCTGCCACCCCCGAGCTGGGCATGTTTCTCCAAGGAATAAGGGAACTAGCAGGCTTACACATAGCCAAGGATATACAAAACACACAGCCAACCCAACAAAGTTGGGTTTATCAGGCCATCCAGGAGCTGGGAAAGGCTAAATGCTAAGCTGGTGAGCTCATCACAGATCCAAGAACACCTACACCAGAACTAGCCTGACCCCTAAGACACCCAAACACACCCAACACAAGGAATCAGTCCCTTCTCTGCTACACAGTCCCTCAGGCCCTGCATTCCCTTCCAGTGCTATTCAGGGGTGATGGAGAAGAAGGCCAGCCCTCTAGCTCTGTCTGTGTGGTCTCCAGCCACCAGGTTTATCAAGCAAAACTAAGCCAACCTCCCTGCTCCTTACACAGTCCGAAAACCAACCATTGCACGTATGCAATCAATTAGCTACCACAGCTTAAACAGGGAAAAACGGATCCCAAGTGGGTTTCACGACCCCAAATGTATCAGTGGACATCGGGAAAGAACAACAGTCCCGAAATGAAATCAGCACACATTACCAACATACACGGGAAAACAGCAGTCCGGTTCACACAATCGAAGCCGCAGGGGAAAAACGTATGCAGACCACACTGGGGACGAATTTACAGACTCCCGACCGGCGCATGAACAACCACAATGTAGAACCCACAAAACAACCCATGAGTAAGGGACGGAGCCACACCACTCCCAAATCCGCAGAGGAGACTACTGCATGGGTAAACCCAGCAAAACCATGTGCGTGAAGACGAAAACGAGGAAGAAATCTTCTGCATGAGATTGCACAACAATGGAGGTCCCGCGTGAGGAAAAACAGCTCTGTTTTTGTCCGTGGATGAACAAACAACACGGAGGACGCGAAATTGCAGTGCGTGGGTGTTCAACACAGTCGTGGAGAGTGAAATCCCTGTGTGTGGATGAGCAACGTGAGGAAGGAACAGACTGTGGAGGTGAACAGCAAAATCATGAGGTCGTAAATTGGGGTGTGCATGAAGGTTTTTCCTGCCATAGTGAAGTCAAACGTGGATGGAGTGTGCATGGAGGCAAGGAATGACAGTCCTGCCACCCCACTCCCCAAAGATCATAACTGCCTCAACCACCAGCAGCCTTTCTTAATGAAAGTGGTTGGAATAAGACAAGGGAAGAAGACACATGGGTTTTTCTCTCATTGTCCAAGGTTAAACAAATTTTCCCCCACCCTTATCCTTGTGAAAATCATGCCCCTTTCTCATTTTAGTTGCCGCGATCGTAGCTGGTCGGGTTCATTTTTAATTATAGATGCATATTTACATGATGACCGTCATAATATATGCCGCATGCCCCGATATACCATCGGTGACAATTCAAATCCAAAACATAGCATAACCGATCAATGGTGGGGCCTTGGCCTTTAGCTCCACACCATGATCATTTACAATTTATACATCATATACATCTAATGTAACGGGGTCAAAACCGGGACATTACATTGCCTGCTTACAAATTTGAACAAAATGCTACACTAGCATCGCCTCAGTGTTCCGTAGAATTGAACAAAAATGGATGTGCCAATCGCATGGCATCCTCCAGCTCCCATGTAGCCTCTTCAGGTCCGAAGTGCTCCCATTGCACCTTTACCTGACCTATGGCTCGGTTCCGGAGCATTGTGACCTTCCTGTCGAGGATGCGCATTGGCTCGATTCGGAACTCTCCCTCGGGTTCCACCTGAATCACATCCCAATTTATCACATGGTTAGGATCATGTACATATCTCTTAAGCAAAGAAACATGAAAAACATTATGAGCTCTAGTGCTAGCAGGCAATGCAAGCCTATATGCAACTGGCCCTATTCTTTCAAGCACTTCAAATGGCCCACAGTATCTTGGTGACAACTTGGCACAACTTCCAAGCTTCAAGGAACTCTTCCTTGCCCTCACTCTGAGGTAGACATGATCCCCAACACTGAACTCCTTGTTCACCCTATGCTTATCTACATGGCTTTTCTGTCTGTCCTGTGCTGCTTTCAGCTTCTTCCTGATCTTTACAACCTCTTGCTCCATTTCCTTGAGCAATTCTGGTCCAAGTACAATCCTGTTCACTGGATTATCCCAAGTCACAGGTGTCCTACACCTTCTTCCATACAAAGCTTCATACGGACTCATCCCCAAGGATGCCTGCTGTCCATTGTTATGAGCAAACTCTACCAAGTGTAAGTAATCTTCCCACTTGGTTGGTTTGTCCATTACGTACATGCGAAGCATGTCTTCAAGCACCTGATTAACTCTCTCCGTCTGACCATCTGTTTGAGGATGGTATGCAGTGCTGAAGTTTAGCTTTGTACCCAAATCTGTAAACAATCTCTTCCAAAAGTTGGAAGTGAACTTGACATCTCTGTCAGAGACTATTGCCTTCGGCAATCCATGCAATTTGAATATCTCCTTCATAAAGATCTTTTCAATGTCATCAGTCTGATGCGTAGACTTAACCGGTATAAAATGTGCTTCCTTTGTCAATTTGTCTACCACAACCATGATAGAATCATGTTGTCTCCAAGTCATCGGCAATCCTGTAATAAAATCCAAGGAAATAACTTCCCATTTCCATTCCGGAACTGGCAAAGGCTGCAACAAACTTGTTGGATGTTGATGCTCAACCTTTACCTGCTGACATTTCATACACCTCGAAATGTACTCAGCCATATCCCTTTTCATTCCTGGCCAAAAGTACTACTTCCTAGTTGTAGCAATTGTCTTTTGATATAATGGGTGACCAGAATATGGAGCTTGATGGATTTCATCCATGACAACTCTCCTCAAATCTGCTACATCTGGAATATAAATTCTACCTTTATAAGTAAGAATTCCGCCTTCTTCAAATTTATATCCCTCATACCTTTTCTCAAGACTTTGCTGCTACAACTTGTCTTTTACCTGCTCATACAGTTCATCTCCAGCAACATGATTAGCAATCTGCTGCCTCAAATCTGATTGGCAAATACTAAGAGATGCCACATGCATTTCTTGCACTTTCCTGCTGAGTGCATCAGCTACCTTATTCTCTTTTCCCTTTATGTGCTTGATTTCAAAATCAAACGCACATAAAAACTCCAGCCATCTTGCTTGCCTAGCATTCAGAGTAGGCTGATCAAATAGGTACTTCAGTCCACAATGATCTGTCTTGAGCTCAAATCTCTTGCCCATCAAGTAATGTCTCCACATATTGAGAGCATGTACTATGGCTGCAAGCTCTAGATCATGAGTGGCGTAGTTCTTCTCATGTTCCTTCAGCTTTCTCGACTCATAACATATCACGTGGTTGTATTGCATAAGGACTCCTCCAAGCCCTTGTCCACATGCATCGATACATACCACAAAATCTTTCTCTGGATATGCAAGCTTCAATACTGGTGCACTGGTGAGAAGATTCTTCAACTTCTGGAAGCTTTCTTCACACTTCGGTGTCCATTCAAACTTCATCCCCTTCTTCTGCAAACAAGTGATGGCATGTGCAACTTTGGAGAATCCCTCAATGAATCTCCTATAGTATCCTGCAAGTCCCATGAAAGATCTTACATCTATCACATTTCTTGGAGTAGGCTAATTCATAATGGCTTCTACCTTTTTAGGGTCCACAGATATACCCTCTTCGGAGATAATGTGTCCCAAATACTGAATTCTATCTCTATAGAAGTCACACTTGCTCAGTTTTGCATACAACTGATGCTCCTTGAGCAAACTCAATGTCAATCTCAAATGCTCTTCATGCTCTTCCTCATTCTTAGAATAAACAAGAATGTCATCAAGGAAAACAAGAACAAACTTGTCCAAATACCTGCTGAAGACACTATTCATAAGGCACATAAACGTAGCTGGTGCATTTGTGAGGCCAAATGGTACCACTACAAACTCATAGTGCCCATAACTTGTCCTAAAGGCTGTCTTATGAATGTCTTCATCCTTGATCCTTACCTGATGGTACCCAGACCTTGAGCCAATCTTGGAAAATACCTTTGCTCCTCTCATTTGATCAAAGAGATCATCAATCCTAGGCAAAGGATATTTATTCTTCACAGTAACCTTGTTCAATTGTCTATAATCAATACATAACCTGAGTGTACCATCTTTCTTCTTTACAAACAGAACCGGTGCTCCCCAAGGAGACACACTCGGTCGGATATACTTCTTTTCCAACAGCTCTTGCAATTGCATCTTCAACTCTAGCATCTCCGGTGTACTCATTCTGTAGGGTGCCTTGGACACTGGTGCTGCTCCTGGCACAAGTTCAATTGTGAAATCAATGTCCCGCTTTGGAGGAAGCCCTGGAATCTCGTCAGGAAACACATCCCTGAATTCCTGTAACACCTGATAGTCCTCCAACCTAGGAGTTTCATCTCCTGGTTCCTCCAAAATCTGAGCTGCATACAACTGGAAACCCTTCCTACATAACTTCTTTAACTGCATTGCTGAAACCTGCCTTACTGAAATTACCTTTGGAATACCTTGCACAACCACGATATTCCCTTCTTCATTCATGCATTCAAAAGTCTTATTGTAGCAGTCAAGCTTTACCCTATGAGCTTCTAACCAATCCATTCCAATGAGAACATCATAGGAACCAAGCGGTAGAACATTCAGATCTACACAAGTGACCAATCCATTCATAACCAACGGACATTTCTCTACCACTTCACTGACCTTTCTCTTAGTTCCAGTGGCTAGCTGAACTAACCAAGACTACCTATGCTTTACTTTCTTAAAAGCACAACTCTCCACTACTCTAGGAGTAATGTAACTGTGCGTAGAACCAAGGTCAATCAAAATAGAAACAGATTGCTCAACAATCTTACCTGCTACTTCAACCACAGCTGACTGGTGATCTGCCTGACGGTCCTCTAGTACTGCATAGATCCTAGGAATTGCCCTTGCTACTTGACCCACTGTTTCTGCTTCTTGAACGTTATAAGCTGGTCTTACACTCTCATTCTCGAGTGGACAATTCCTGCACATGTGGGGTCCTCCACATTTCCAACATTGAAGTGGTCCTCTATTCTGTTGTGGATCTTTAGGCTTTTCTCCAGTCACTCCAACGGGCTTACTTGCAGCTTGAGATGGCTACTTCTGTTGATTCCTGAAGCTAGAAGGTTTGAAACCCTTCTTTCTTTGGTCAAACTTCTCGTTCTTTTTGCCCTTCCATGCCTTATGGAAATCTGGCTTACCTTTGCTCTGCTCATAGCAATACTTAGCTTTCCTTATTGCTTCTTCAATAGTTCTAGGTTCATAAAACTCAATTCTATCTTTATAAGACTGAGGTAATCCACTCAGAAAACGCTGGACCTTTACTTTTTCATCTCTGATGTACCAGACATACCTCAATAGCTCCAAAAACTTATTAGCATACTCTTCCATGGTCTGCTGTCCCAATCTTAGCTCATGGAACTCCTTAATCTTGTCATCATAATACCTGTCAGAGAGGTATTTCTGCTTGAAATACTTCTTGAACTGCTTCCACTTAAGTCTCCTTTCACTGATCCTCTTTACCTGCTTGAAATGTTCCCACCAAATGGATGCCCTTCCATTCAAATTGAATATGGCAACTCTTGCCTTCATGTTTCCTGAATAGTCATGCACTTGAAAGTACTTCTTTATCCCAAGAAGCCAAGCTTCAGCCTCTTGTCCAGTCTTTATCTCACCATCAAATGTAGGAGGTTTAGCTTTCTTAAATTCATCACGAGAGCGATCCCTATGGTGCCTCTTTCTTTTTCTTCTATGAGAAGAAGAGCTTGAATCCCCACTGGATTCTTTGGAATCAGATGATCCACTAGAAGTTCTTCTCCTTCTCCTAGTGCTGCTCTTACTGCCTTCTGGTCTTGTTGTATCTCGCCCAGAGTCTATCTTTCTCTGCAAGTCTGTGAAACTCTGCAACATTGCAGCATTCAACTGATGTTGCTCTTCCTGGGCTTTAATCAAGCTTCTCATAGTGGCTGCAACATCTGACGGTGTCTCTTGGAATCTCCTTCCATTAGACTCTATGTCATCATTCCTATTACGAACATTTTCTCCCATGGCATCTCCTGCTCGCTCATAGGAATCCCGAGCATCATATCCGTCATGGGTTCTCATAACTGAACCACCACCACTTACTTATCCAACTGCACTACTTGGAATACTGCCCTTGAAGGTGACTATGATTCTGCAAACGTGTTAGTAACACAAATGTTAGACACATAACATTGATATAAATCAGAATCACTTACCTTCTCTTGGAATAACCCTAAAATAACAATTTGTCCAAACACACAAAATTTTCTTCATCCAAGAACATCTATCTGAGGGGGACAACGAGGGTCAAGAGGGCTTTCCCCCTTGTGGCTTCCCTCCACTGCAAGGCGGGTCGAGGGCAGCGCCCTCGTTTTTTTTTTTTTTAGTAAAACATTAATTTTCGTGCAATCCAGCGCATAAGATCGCTGCCTCTTTTCTCATTTCCAGCCTTGAAATTTCACTGAGAAACAGTAAAAATCCCATTGGAAAACAGTTAAAATCTGCTGGAAAAATCTCACGGAAAACTCAAATTTTCCCCTTGCACAGAATCGGATCTCATTCCATTATTCCTTCCGTTGCATCGGCTCCCGGAAGCATTCTTCCTTCCGCAACGGCGGCTTCTCGGAAGCTCCAATCCTTCCGCAATGACGGCTTCTCGGAAGCTCCAGTCCTTCCGCAACGGCGGATGAAAAACTGCTTTCTCTTCCGATTGGCAGCTCTTACTTAGAAAAATTTTAACGTCGGGCATCGGCGGACTTCTGACATCGGAATCCAAATGACTTTGGCTTCCGCAATGGCGGCTCGCCAAACGTTAACTTCTCCCGATCTGTGAACTGTCTCGACCGAAATCGGAAGTCTTTTTACATCGGAAGCCAAATGACTTTGGCTTCTGCAACGGCGGCACCCCAAACAACAACTTCTTCCGATTGCTGAACTAATTTCGAGCCTTAACCCTTTTGATGTGTCGACGATCAAAGGACTTTCACCATCGGAAGACTTGTGGCTTTTGCTTCCACAACGGTGGCTCGCAAAACGATTTCTCTTCCGACTGGCAGCTGTTTACTTAGAGAATTTCCACTTCGGACGTCAGCGGTCTTTGCACATCAGAAGCCAAATGACTTTGGCTTCCGCAACAGCGGATGGGGAAAACTTCTAACTCTTGCGCAATGGCGGAATTCAATTCCGCTAATGGCTCGACTATTCCATACTTAGCCAAATTTTCTCAATTTTACAATCATTCATATTATGACTTCTGCTGGGCAGAATGAAATACAACCTCTGTCAGGTGTTCCTCCTTGGCCCATAGAGGCCCATTGTTGCCAACCTTGCTCTGATACCATACTGTCACGTCCCCATGCCTCCGACCGGCAAGGAGGACGCGACTACACGCTTCAAACACACGGGCTAAGAGCCCCATGAACATGTACAGGCCATAAATTGCTGAAAAGAATGCTTAAACAAAATCTCTGAACTAGAGTATGCACACAGGAATATCTATCATATACAGATGCAATTAATCAACATACACAACTACCATTATGTGTCTTGCACAGCGGAATCAATCATGCATTCAAACAAGCATTCATCTCAACATGTTCATTTTAATTCATTAACAGAAATATAGTTGCAGAAGTAAAATGGGCAAGATCACTTATCTTATGAAATCTCCTTCCGCAACCAACTACGTCGCTGCAACGTTCCACCCAACCATATGCCAGCGTGCTCCTCAATCTCTCAGCAACGCTGCCACCCCCGAGCTGGGCATGATTCTTCAAGGAATAAGGGAATTAGCAGGCTTACACATAGCCAAGGATATACAAAACACACAGCCAAGCCAACAAAGTTGGGTTTATCAGGCCATCCAGGAGTTGGGAAAGGCTAAATGCTAAGCTGGTGAGCTCATCACAGAGCCAAGAACACCTACACCAGAACTAGCCTGACCTCTAAGACACCCAAACACACCCAACACAAGGAATCAGTCCCTTCTCTGCTACACAGTCCCTCAGGCCCTGCATTCCCTTAAAGTGCTATTCAGGGGTGATGGAGAAGAAGGCCAGCCCTCTAGCTCTGTCTATGTGGTCTCTAGCCACCGGGTTTATCAAGCAAAACTAAACCAACCTCCCTGCTCCTTACACAGTCCGAAGACCAACCATTGCACGTATGCAATCAATTAGCTACCACAGCTTAAATAGTGAAAAACGAATCCCAAGTGGGTTTTACGACCCTAAACGTATCAGTGGACATCGAGAAAGAACAACAGTCCCGAAATGAAATCAGCACACATTACCAACATACACGGGAAAACAACAGTCTGGTTCACACAATCGAAGCCGCAGGGGAAAAACGTATGTAGACCACATTGGGGACGAATTTACAGACTCCCGACCGGCGCATGAACAGCCACAATGTAGAACCCACAAAACGACCCATGAGTAAGGGACGGAGCCACACCACTCCTAAATCCGCAGAGGAGACTACTGCGTGGGTAAACCCAGCAAAACCCTATGCGTGAAGACGAAAAACGGGGAAGAAACCCTCTGCATGAGATTGCACAACAATGGAGATCCTGCGTGAGGAAAAAAAGCTCTGTTTTTGTCCGTGGATGAACAAACAACACGGAGGACGCGAAATTGCAGTGCGTGGGTGTTCAGCACAGTCGTGGAGAGTGAAATCCCTGCGTGTGGATGAGCAATGTGAGGAAGGAACAGACTGTGGAGGTGAACAACAAAATCGTGAGGTCGCGAATTGGGGTGTGTGTGAAGGTTTTTCCTGCCATAGTGAAGTCAAACGTGGATGGAGTGTGCATGGAGGCAAGGACTGACAGTCCTGCCACCACACTCCCCAAAGATCATAATTGCCTCAATCACCACCAGCCTTTCTTAATGAAAGTGGTTGGAATAAGACAAGGGAAGAAGACACATGGGTTTTTCTCTCATTGTCCAAGGTTAAACAAATTTCCCCCCACCCTTATCCTTGTGAAAATCATGCCCCTTTCTCATTTTAGTTGCCATGATCGTAGCTGGTCGGGTTCATTTTTAATTATAGATGCATATTTACATGATGACCGTCATAATATATGCCGCATGCCCCGACATACCATCGGTGACAATTCAAATTCAAAACATAGCATAACCGATCAATGGTGGGGCCTTGGCCTTTAGCTCCACACCATGATCATTTACAATTTATACATCATATATATCTAATGTAACGGGGTCAAAACTAGGACATTACAAAGAGTAAATTATTAAAAATGGAATAACTCTTTTGTTTACTTTTATTTTTTAAGTTAATGATTTCATATCAAGAAAAAATTTGGACTATTGAGATCATAAAAAAAACCCATAAATTTAAATTGATTGTGTTTTAGGCTATCAAATATACACACTACCAAATCAAACATCGACTTCACATCATATGTATATAATAAACCTTGATCTACATTAAAAAATACTAATTATTTTAACAAAAACATTATATATTTAACCAAATCAAATAACTCAATACAATTAGTAATATTTAAGACTCTTACTCAATCTATCCAATTAACATGTTCATTAAAATAAAAAGGAAAAGAAAATAAACAACCTATCAATATACATAAATCATAAGTCTCAATCAAATCAGTAACATGCTATCTTTTACAAATTCCCCATACAACCAAGTCAACATCTATGAGGTGATATTTATAGATTTTTTTTGGGCACATATGAAAAGGTAAAGCATTAAATATCCAACCCTAAACTACTTTCTTGTTTAACTAATGAAGGCAATTAAGTGTACAAGAATCTTATCGCTAGATTTCTTCATAGGAATGATCATAATAGTAACTGTCGATTCACCTTACCTCTACATGATACATGGCAAATGGACAAACTTTGAAAATAAATCTTATTTGATTCTAGGTAGGAAAGGTTTTATATGTGGACCAACCTACCTTAGAAAAAAAACGTAATCCAACCAATCACCAATTAAGCCTCGTAATTATGAGATGAAAAAGACATAATAAAATTTATTTGGATAGAAATGGACGGTGTCTTAGAAAGTAGACCCACATTCAACTTTTCTATCATTGCAAATTGCAATCTCTTTATTGACTATCCCCCCCATATCTTGAAGAGGACATACGAATGTGAAGTGCAAAGGTGCCCTAGCGAAGGGAAGGGAAGGGACGGTGTGAGTGTGGACCCATTAAAGCTACGCAAGTCCCTTTCAATCATTGTAAATTTCAAGGGGAGGTGGGATCGATGTGTGGTGCTTTCGTTACAAGACAAACGTGCTTTAAATTTTACTCTTTGTAAAGTGAAGTGAAGTGAAACACAAATGTAACTTTGGAACTCTATTACCTAGACAATTGAATGAAAGAGGTTTGATCCTTCACATTAAATATAAATGTCGACCCACCTATTTGGGAAGTTTGAAATCTTGTTTGATTGTGATTGCTAACAAAAAGCAATGCCACCCCAGAATGCTAGGGAAATGGGAAAGTGGGGTGGGATCCTCCATGTGGATTCTGTCATTGTCTCACATGAAGTCAAAAGTTAGAACATAGATGTGTCGGTGATGATTACTATATTTCATAGATGCAAAGAAACCATGGAATGAGAGGGAGTATGATGATGATGTATTAAGATGTCCTAAGGTAAGGAGTATGAAAGAGGGAGTTATGACATGTAGTCACTTATGGAAGGCATAGCAACATGCTAATGATAGCTACAACCATTATAGGTTTGCTACAACCATTATAGGTTTTTCTAGATAGAGCTCTCATAAGAGGTAGATATATGCTAAATAAAATAATAATTTATGGATTATTTTTTATTTTGTTTTGTTTGGTTGATAATTAAAATGGTAGAGGGGAATATTTATATTTAGAAAAATGATTTAAAAAAATTAAATAGGGATGTATTTGGTTTGATTTTATATTCATTTATATAATTTTGTTATTTAGAAAATATTCAAAATTTATAGTAAATAGAAAATTAATGATATATTCAAGTTGCAAGTTAATTGATAATCAAATTAAAATGATAAACTAGATGTGTGTGCATGTGTATTTATAAGAAAAAAATTGTAAGATTTTTTCTTTCTTTTAACATTTTTGTATAAAGGGTTTTTTATTATTAATCATAATAATTTGTGATAATTTAATAATGTTTGAATTTTAATTAAATTAAAATTAAATAATTATAATAATTTTATTTTAAATATTTATCTATATATCATCTAATAATTATATTTTATATTTTTTTGGTAATTGTTTATTTGAATTTTGAACAATTGTCATAAAGTTAATCTAGACATTATACTTGTCTCATCCTTGTGCAACCTAGGAAAAGTATAGATGCTAGTCCACCCCAATTTCTAAGATATAAACACCTATCGTTGTAATTATTATTTAAGATTTTAATAACTAGCACAACCACTTAACTTGTGGCTGATGAACACCGATAGGTCACGGGTTAAGTGTCACTAATAAGTTATCAATTACTTGTTCTCACCTTATTCTGGTTAAATGAGTTATCTCTCACAGATTGTGAGTTATCCACATATCAACTAGGAGTTATCCATGTATCAACTACCAATTATCCATGCATCAATCATTTTTTATATTATTTTTTTAATTACGTCGATAGACATTTTTACACCAATAGGTGTATTTATTTTAAAATTTGGGGTGGACTATGGCCTATGCTTTTCCAGGATTGCACGAGGATGATACAAGTGTACTGTCTAGATTGATTCTATGGCAGTCGTTTGAAATTTGAAATAAACAATTACAAAAAATAGAATATAAAAAGTAATTGGCAGTTAATAAATTGATAAATGACCACTGATGCATGGATAATTGGTAGCTAATGAATGGATAACCAATTGTTCATGGAAGATAACTATAAGACTATGTGATATATATATATGAATTCATGGTTGATAAATGGATAACTCATAACTAATGCATGAATACACCAACCACAAATTAGCTTGTAGTCTATCGGTGTTCGCCAACCACAAATTAACTTGTAGTCTATCGGTGTTCGCCAACCACAAATTAAGTGGTTATGCTAGTTATTTGAGATTTGGGCTGGACTATGGCCTATCATTTTTCATCTACGGACGAGGATGAGACAAGTGTACCGTCGAGGTTGATTCTATGACAGTCATTCAAAATTCGAAATAAACAATTATAAAAAAATGAATATAAAAAATAACTGGTAGCTAGCTGATGAATGGATAACTTGTAGTTGATGAATGAATAACCAACAGTTCATGGAAGATAACTAGAAGAATGTGAGATAAAAGGAAAAATACTATAACAAAATAGCTGATAGTTGATAAATGGATAACATGAAGATTGTTGGTGATAACAAGTAGCTAGGCATTGATAACTCACAGTTGAACCCATTTAACTAGAAGAATATGCAGAATAAAAACAAATTTCCAAATTGTCTTCCATTCCATAACTATCTCTTAGCCATTTGATCCCTATCAACGTGAACCAACCACAAACTATGTGGATGTGCTATTAGTTATTTATTTTGAATTTGTAACGACTGTCATAGAATCAATCTTGACAATACACTTGTCTCATATTTGCTCAATCTAGAAAAAGCATAGGTGTTTGTCCACCCCAAAATCTCAAATAAAAACACTTATCGATGTAATAAAAGTGAATAGATCTCTCTCTTTTGTTCATATATTATATTTATTAATAATTATTTAAAGTTAGGATAGTGAATGGCCTCAGGTTTACGTATATGCATCAACAGCTAGGATTTCATCCTAGCCACTTGCCTTCCATGGCTCGATCTGTAATAGGTGGCCCATCCTCCTCTACGCACTTGAGCATGATTGCCTCTACAACTGGTGGCCCTAACTCCTCTTCCATAGCACCAAAGATCTCGGCTTTTGGTGGCCCTGCAACCCCTCTCTCCACTAGTCTGGCTTGTTCAATGCTCTCCAATCTTGGCCTCTCTTCTATCAGGGTTAAAATTGTCTCTTTTTGTGATGTTGTGAAGAATGGAAGCAACTTGCTCTCCATGGGTAGACTCACGGTTCAAGAAGCACCTAGCATTACCATTCCAATTGATCTTGAAGTTGAAGGCCAAGCTCGTTTCTACTACTCACATGGCTTGGTGTGTCGTTCCAATGGTTTGTGGCCATGATTAGTTGATCTATAAAAATGGATTTCTTGTGCTTGAAAACCCCTTTTGTGGGAGGAATACTTTATTTATCCTTGTGCAAAGGGTTTTTTATTGCGGACTTTGATCTTACAGAAGATAGGGATCTGGTTTTTAACTCAAGGCCCTGGTTTTGGGGTAATTCTGACTTATGCATGAAACTTTGGACTCCCTCATTCATCCCTTTGATTGATTCCCTCTCCTCAGCTCATGTATAGGCCATGATCTCAAATATACCCTTGTATTATTGGCACTGCACCTCCCTTCAAGCCATAGGAGAAGCTCTTGGCAAATATCATTTCTATATCTCTAAAACTTTAAATAATAGCTCCACAACTTATGCTTGAATCTATGTAGAAATGGACTTTAACAAAGGATTTCCAATAAAAATAAATTTAGTAGGCACTAACTTCTCCTGGAAGAAAAGCTTGATTACGAGCAGGTAGCCTTTTGATGCAAACTCTACTATGAAACAAGACATACAATAGTCTAGTTTCCAAAACCCCTCAAGAACATGAGATTTAATAAACCCCATCACAAACCTACATGGTGGGTAGGAGCAACAAAAGAATACCAGCTTATCAACTAGAAAGAAACCCTAGATTTGGGTTCCCACAAAGAGGGTTATGCTGAGGAAACCCCAAATCTGAACTCTCCTAAAGAAGACACAAAGTTGGATCAAGAAGAATCTAATAAGGCCCAACAAACTAAAGCATATAATAAGCAATAGGAGCAGGCGTTACCAACAACAATATTTGATTCCACAAAACCCATTGGAAATTGTGGTGAAAAAATCTCTTCCCTTTTTTGGAAAAGAGGATTCTCAAGTCTTTTTAGGAAAGACTGGAAGCTAGGTTGATAAAGTAGAAGAAGATGAGCCAAATTTAAACTCAAAACCTCCAAATCCGAATAAAATTGAAGAATAGACACCGATTGTCAAGAAAAAGAAGTCTACTCCAACCACAAAACCAATGAAGACAAGGAGTTGATCTCGTAATCCTTCATAGCCATGTTTTGTTTTTAAAGTTGATTGTGCAATCAACTTATTCAAATTTATTATTGTTCTCTGGATCTAGAGCGGGAACAAAAGAATAATTAGAAGTATTGGTTAATCTCCTCCCATGTCTATGTCAGGAAGAGCTTAGTTTCGCTTGTAGAAATGAGATGATTTGAACTTGTATCTTGTTGTTTTGGATTATCCACAAGTCTTATAAATACACAATCTCTACCTATTTTTGTTATATATATATGTATATATATATAGTTATATTGTTAATCGGGTGTAACTTGGGTTGTTGTGAGGAAAAGTTGTCACCCTCTTTACTTGAGTTCAAATTCCACTTTGTGACATATCTACTCTTAGTAAATCTAATATTGATGAATTATATTTAATATGTTCATGAATTATTGACTTAGTTATACATCTCAAAAGTTTAAATTTACATAGAATATCATTTTCAAAAATATAAAAAATATCTAAATTTTTACCTCCGAAGAGAAAAATGGAAAAACTATTTAAAACTGTATTGTTTCTCTTTTCTAAGTATGTATTAAAGAATATTTTTTAATATAAAAACATAACGTGCAACTAATTTTAACACTATTTTGCAATAGGTATAATGTTCCCTTTTTTAATAATTGATTTCTTCCTCCCCAACTTTTGCAAAAAAGACACAATGCCATTACTTTTGTGATAAATTACTTTTATGATTTATCCAGGAGGACATATGTTATTGCTGGTCTAATTTATCCCCGAGAACAACTTTTTGAGAGGACGGCAAACCATCAAAATTCAAAAGTACTTTACATCTCCTTAGTGACTAATGATCCAATTTTATGGTCCAACCACCTCCTCGGTCTGGTCTGACTTTGATAAGGAGTCAAGGACACACAAAAGTGATTTGTCATTTTTATTATTAGAGTTGTCAACTTCATAATTATATACACAAAGTTAAAAGAGAATAATCATGGATAAGACATAATTAAGACAAGACAAAGCCTTTATTAGAACCACGCGTATCTATACCTAAGCTTTATTGGTTTGTTTTTACATTACAAAGCGCCCATCGGTCGGTGTATTGTACAACATTATTCTATGGGATCCATGGGTACAACAATAATGGATAGTAATGGCTTAAGTATCCTATAAATTCACCATTGCTTGAAATCCAACATGATATCTAATAATATTGTCATGAATGCCACCAAAAGATCAATTTTGAAAGCTATGTTCAACATTTAGTCCATGTGTATGCAAATAATATTGTCATGAATGCTAGCTAAAGATCAAATTTGAAAGCTATGTTCAACATTTAGTCCATGTGTATGCAAGGGATGTTTGTTATATTTTTAATGGGTTGGTTAAATATATATTAAAATATGGGTGAAGATAATTGTATATTTAGTCCATGTGTATGCTAGGGATGTGGGTTATACTTTTAGTCCATGTGTATGCAAGGGATGTGGTTTATATTTTTTTTGGTTGGTTAAATACGACTGGATTTTTATGTATTGTGTATATGTATTTGTGTTTAGGGATGCCTAGTGGTGTTTGGGTAACAAATGTATAATTAAATTTTAGATTATTTGATCCGAATTATGCAGGAACGCAACATAATACACAAATAACCATAAAAACAAAGATGCAGCGGAAATAACACTTCATTTCATTAATATCAAAGAACTGAAACTTGTTTACAGACAAGATGGAAATAAACTAGCTAGAATGCCGATAGCTTATCACTGAGAAGAGATGTGGCGGCTACATGCCTCTAAACTCTGTGTTACAATGAGGCTCGGAGGCCTATATATTATTGAGAAACAAGGGAAACCATACACATCCAAAAACCTAACCCTAGGAGGTGAAACGCCAGAATGTGGGCCCCGTTGGGTAACTTGGTACATCAATTTCCCAGGGTCGTAACTTTGGCATACTACCTCTGTTTGACGCACATGATACATCGTTAGAAAGATCTATTCAAGGACTAAATCCACTACCAACAAATATCAAGTTCGGCATGAACTCATATTTGCTCGACCATTGGATGCCAAAAAAACGTCGTTTAAGGCCTCAATACGGCTCTGGAAGTTTAGGACCCGAAAACTGCCAAAAATAATAAATTGTGCTACAATTAAGGAAACTGAAAAACTGAAAGAAACAATGGCAAGGGTTCAAGTGGAATCGACAGGTGGCCACCAATATCCTCCTGGATCATTATTGTATAGGTGTTTGAGTTGAAACTCTACCACATGTTAGGGTTATTGTATGGTGGTATGATAGAATCTGTACCATTTACTATTGTATTTTATAATATTTATACCATCTATAAAATACTACTATAAAATTCTAAATTGAGAATATTTGAGTTCGAGGATAGTACTTAAAACTATTTATGACATTCATATATAAGTTTAATATTATACCACTCATAAGTCAATATTAATCGATGGATTTGAGGAGCTTTGCTTGTATAGTTAGGGCCTCTCCCTAGTCGCCATGACACATTCTCTCCTCTTTTGCTTGTTTGATATATGGCCCTCCTATGGTTCTATACCAGCCAATCAATTGTTGTGTTAGTTTCACTACAAGGAAAACACCTTTTAGTGAAGCCTTTTGCATAATCTCTTAAAACAATCTCTTCCTTGTTCATTTATAATGGAAATTGCTAATGAAGGTGGGTGACCAAATGTTTTTGTGGTGACCAAATGTTTTTGTGGAGAAATTTTTATGGTGATCCTAAGTTGTACACACTAGTGTGATCCCAAATTTGGTGCACCAATGTGTTAAATAATAACATGCACTGAATGTTGTTATACCCAATCTGTGAAAAAAATGATTTATTTTAATTTTAAACAAACTCTTTTCGATGTGTCCTAAACATGCAAATGCACCAGGGCGTTACAACTTACATCACATCGACTTAAATTAAAACATTTGGCAATAAAATCTAGGTTTTTGTTTTTCTACAACTAAATGGTGCTTTTAATTGGCATGGCATGCAAGCGTGCTACTTAATAAAAGGTGCATATATATTTAGTTTTTCCATGACTCAAATGGACTGCTAGAAACATAGTAGCACATTGGTGTGTTACAATTCAGGGAGCATCGAATCAAACTAAGACATTTGGTAATAAAATACAAGATTTTATTTTATTTTTAAATTCAAAAAATAATCGGTGGGTTTATTTGTGAAGAGATGCATCGAGGAATCTAAATACTTAGCGTCCCTCTATATTCATTTGTTCAAATCCAAAGGTGTGACATGAACATAAATCCACACCAATGCATATGACAATTGGGCGCACTATGGTAAGTTACAACATTTGGCGCACTATGGTAGGTTACAACATTTAGTAATAAAGTATACTTTATTTTTGTTTTTGTTTTTATTTTAAATAATAAAAAACAAACCAGTGTGTTTAATTGTCCACACCCATAATGGGAACCTAAACAACCCATGCATCGAGATGCTAATTTTATTTTTAAAATCTACAATACTGCACCTAAAACATTGTAGTGCACCATGCCAATTTCCTTTTAGGCACACCGAAATAGGGTAACATATTTTTTATTATTATCCAACAATAATTTCATTGTTACTTGTCTTTTAATGCTTCCAATGACATAAGCACTGGTTCTTAGTGTCCCTATATCACCGACCCATCATTGGTGCTATGGTGTTGTCAAATTCCTTCAATTCACTAGTTGATTTGGTTCATTTAGGAAATTTGCAAAATTGTTCCATAATTTCATTTTTTTATTTGAAAGGAAAACATACCTTCTTAGTGGGAAGAGAGCAAGTAAATTATTTATTACCTCTTCATTTATATTTTTTGGGATTAAAATTTAGAATTTAGCTTAAATTCTTTATTTAAAAAAAAAATCTACACGATGCATTCAAATTGCTCAACTTGCACCAAACAATGTTTTGCATCCTATAAATCTACAATACACATCGTTATTGATGTGTCCATGCCCCCAAGTGTGTTATCAACCAAAATGACACTTTTTCGTTCGAGTGCTGACATTCATCATGTCGGTACACAAAAGGACAATTTGGATTGAAGTGACCAAAACACTATAGATGTGCATGACCTTTGATGCATTATCCTCAAACCAGCCTTATATATTTTTATTCTGAGTTTTGGGTTGCATACACGACTATATGCATTGCAACTCGTGTGTCATACATGAGTATGTACATTGCAACCCGCGTATACCTTGCATATGCGAGTTCCCTTTGAGCAACACGTGTATCATACGTGAGTTTCCTATATTAATACTCATGTATACCTTAATTAGACCTTAAAAATATAAATCATGATTAGATGAGATTAGTTGGGCCCTAATCCATAACTATCCCAACCATTTCAACCATCCTAACCTTCAAAACCTATCTATTTCCAAAGTATAAATAGAGGCCTTGGGATGGGGTTAATTAATCAATTTTTGAAGAGAAAAGTTATGCTGGTGGTATACCTTCAGAGTCTTAGAGCAGCAGAACTCAGAGTCCTCGGTTGCAAAGGAGTCCTTGTGTCAGAAGCTGGGTTGTATTCTTACCTATTCACCTTTTGTTAATACAGAGAATTCTTCTTCCAATCTTGTATTGTGCTTGTCTCATGTATATTGGTTTAATGAATATGTTCAATGATGTTATCAATATTCTTTACATCTAACTTCTGATTTATATATATATGAGATATTGCTTGAAGAATTGGCTCTTTGCAGGTGAAGAGAAGCATTCCTAGAAGCTTCGGAGAGGATTGGAGCGAGAGAAGACCAAGCTTGGATCAACCGTCATAAACCGGGTAAGCCAATATATCTTCCTATTCTCATTATAATTTCTATAAAAGCTGATTGTTTGCAAGTTTTATAGTAAGTTGGTAATCCCAGACCCTAGGTTACAAGGGTGAAATGTCCTGAACAACAGAACTAGCGACTCCGTCGGGGAGCCTAGCCTGCTGTGGGTTTATCCTGTAGGTTCTTTACCAATCTTTGTTCTGATTCTAAGTGTGGTCTTTTTATCTTGCTTTTTGATTTACAGTGTAGTGTGCTCAGAGGCATTTACTATTTATTTGTTTTCTTAAAAAAAAAATAGTTGTATATGCGGGTTGCTGTTATACACAGTCGTGTATAACACCTTGTATACGCGGGTTTCTCTATAAGACAGTCGCGTATGGTACACGGGTTTCCTGCATACACAGTCGCGTATATCCTGTAGCAACATAAAATTTGGGTAGGGTTTGCTTGGCCCTGTCTTGTTTGATTTTTTGTTTGCTTGGGGTCTTCTATTGTTGGCATGACTTTGTGAGTCTAAAGTCTTGCATGTCACACTTTTTGCTTGTTTTCAAGCCTTTGAACTTTCTTTGTTTGAATTTTCTTTCATCTAGTGATTTGAAGTTGGTCCTCCTACTTGGTTGATAAGTTCAGTGCTTTGTGTCTAGGTCAGTGATCAGGGCTTTAGATACTTTACACTATGTACTGCATTTTGTAGTGGCAGTTTGGGATTTGTTCTTTTGTTCTTTTGTGAATCTAGTGGACTTTTCGAGTTCAATAGTTTCTCCGAGTTAGGTTTTTTCCGAGTCTTTTTCTTGATTGGTTGAAGTTGGTTATTTTGGGTCCTTTATACTTCATTTTACTTATTATATGCTCTGATTGTTCAAACTTGTTCAAAGAATTTGCATTTAGTTGCATTGTAGTTTTTGAAGAATTTGAAAAAGTGAAGAAAAAACATTTTATACTTTTGCATTTAGTAGCATTTAGTAGTTTTCTTTTTAGTATTTTTCAAATGAAATTTCAAAAATTATAACAAGAATTCTTAGTTTCTCGCACTTAGTTTTCAATTTCATTAGCTTATATTTAGAAAAAGAAAAGAAATTTGGTTTAAGTAGTTGCAATTTGCTTTATACATCATTTTACTTTTTCTTATCGAGTCTATAACATCACAGTCTTTCATGCCATCTACCTTCTGACTAAGAACAACCCTTAAAATGAACGATATAATTTAAAAATTATTAGTAAGTTTTATTTTATAGGCTCATACACCAACTAGCTTAGGCTAGACTTGTGGAATAGGGAGTTTAGTGTTTAAATTCAGACGTAGTTGGCCATTCGATAGGTAAACCCTCTTCTATGTTGATTGTATCTGGGAAGCTCCTCTCAAATGGGAGTTAAGCACGAGGCCACGTGGAGGCTTGGACTGAGGAAATAACCCTTCGATTCCTTGTCGAAGCGTAGACCAAGGTTTTTGCGCATCTGGGGACTTTTGTCAATACCACCCTCCCGGCCCTGTGTGGTGCCTAGTGTTGACAGGGTTTTGGGCTTTGCTACCCTGCCCATGTGTGTGAACCAGGTTTGTGACTGTCCCCCCAGACTGTTAATATAGTTGAGGTAGCCTTTAGTCTCTTTGACATCTAGGGTTCATACCTAGGTACACTGGAAGGTTATTTTTGGTTGACCTTGGATGAGCTTGGAAAGTAACCTTGGTAGAAGGTGTGGGAGGGTGGTGGGTGATTCCTTCGCTTGTTCCTAAGAACATATATAAGGACGCCAAGTAACTGTCTCTCAAATTTCTTCTGGAAAGCATATCTTTA
Source organism: Pseudotsuga menziesii (assembly GCA_001517045.1). Taxonomy (NCBI): domain Eukaryota; kingdom Viridiplantae; phylum Streptophyta; class Pinopsida; order Pinales; family Pinaceae; genus Pseudotsuga; species Pseudotsuga menziesii. Next base: position 144,571 of record LPNX011197892.1, read on the forward strand.
CGCCTTATGTCTGCTCTGAATTTAGGAAATTTTGTAGTGATTGCTGTGTGGTTTGTTTGTGTTTAGCCGACCTTAGGGTGTGTGATTTATTGAGTCAAATATTCAATCGTGGAGGACCAACCTATCATTAGGTCAAGAAGGTTGCAAAACCTTCCTCTGTTTACTACAGTGGAGCCTCCACTTCCCCCTCAAAGGCGGAGATTAGACACAGACGGTTCCTTTGAACCAGTGGGAATTAGTGAAGTTCCGGGTGAACCAAAACTTAGGACAAATCAGGTTGATACAATCATAGTAGAGATAGAAGACTTTCAGGCTGACGAGTTTGCAAGAAACTTTAATTCACCTCTTACTGACCTAAACGATCTTGTGATCGTCCAGGTTCGTCCTTTCAATTCACCTGTGATTGGTGTTCCTGTGAGTAGACTAATGTCTAGTGCAGGAGAAAGTCCTTCTACCCCCATCTCAACTATTTCAGCTGAAGGAGTGCCACCTCCCCCGGTTGGTAGTCCTGGAACAAGTATACCTGCTACTCCCTTAACTCCAGCTAGTCAGGTGGTTCAACCACCGGCTTCAAAAAATGTAGTAGGAAATTATGGTGGGGTGGTTACTGGGATTCCCAGTGTACCTTCTGCTTCACCTTCTTTTGCACACACTGCTCATAGTGGTCCTATTGGATCCTTTTCATTTTTCTAGGGTTTTCCTTAGAACAGGGGGCACATTCCCCCATACACTCCATATGTAGGCCCCACACCTGCTTATTCAGGGGTGCAGTTTGGAAACACTAACCCTTATGGTCAAGGTTTTTAAACGCCGATTTCGGCTCCTTTCACAAGCTCTCCTTTCTTGCTTTTTAGCGGAGAGATACTTGCTCTTATTTTCCAAACTCCAGTTTCAACTTGAGCAGCTCAAGCCACATACACTGCACCACATACGAATAATCCACTGGCTTATGGGTGGAATGCTTTTCAAAGTAGTCTGACTACTTCACAACCAGTAGCTAGGGGAAACCCCGCCTTTACATTTGGGAACCAGGGGGAAAGTCCTTCTACTTCCCAAGATGGTACTTTTCAAGCTCCAGTTAAACCCAAGCTTCCTTTCCTGGAAACTTTGAATTTGCCAGATTTGTCCAAGTTAATGAATGACCTAGTGAGACATGATGCCACCTGGCCACCTGTCCCTACCAAGTTACCCTCAGATATTCCAAAATTTGAAGGCAAAGTTGGTGAATACCCAGGGGCTCATATCACCACTTTTCACTTATGGTGCTCTTCCAACTCACTGAATGATGACACCATTCGGTTGAGATTGTTCCACAGAAATTTGATTAGTGCCACAACAAAGTGGTACATTGAACTTCCCTCTGGTGTATTTGGTAGTTTTTGGGACTTAGCTAATGTGTTCCTTAACCATTTCCAACTTCCTTTCCGGTATGATGCTGGCACAAACTTACTGTCCACCTTTCGACAGGACAAATGCACCCACATTTCAGATCACATCCAAGAGTGGCGAAGGCAGAAGAGTCTCATTAAGGCCACTATCCCTCCCAAGTTTTTATTGGAATGGTTCCTTAAGTCCTTATTGCCGTATATATTTAAGAATGTATCCACTTCGGGAGTAACTAATGAGGAAGAGGCTATCCTTAGGGCACAGTAAATGGATTTGATATACTCCCAGTCTAGTATTCTGTATGAAATCATTCTTGATGCACCGAGGCCAACAAATAGTGTCGAGAAACCTAATCCTGGACCCCATGCCGATGGTGTGTTTGGTTTAGTTAAATCTCCCACTATAGAATCTTTGGCAAAACAACTCCATGAGTTGTCCGTTAAACAATATACAGTGGAGGAAATTACAAAGGCTGTCCACTCATCCCAAAATGAAAACATTTTTGCTCAATCCTCCCAAAAGGGAAATCAACAGCCTGGTGGGAAAAAGAAAAAGGGGAAGAAAGGTGAGGGAAACCAAAATAAGCCAGATCTCGCAAACAATTCCAATGGGGGTAAAAAAGATAAGAAACGAGTGAAGTTTCCTTGCAAGTTGTGCCAGGAAGATCACCTGACCCATCAATGTCCCCTTATAGATCAAGCTCAAAAGTTGCTAAAAAGTCAACAGCCGGTTGTCCTAAAGGATCCTTTTCCCCAAGGATAGAATGTAGCTTCAGTTTATAATGTAGCTGGGGGCACTGCTAATGCCCTTGACCAAAATTATATCAACATGGTTCAATCCTAGACATTACTCTAGACTAGAAACAAGAACTATGAGACAGAGGCTCATGAGAAGGGTAAGTCTATAGGTGAAACTTCTAACCCTCTCACAATTGAAAAACCTATTGAAACTATGCCTAAGATACCAAAAGGTGTCTTTAAGAAAGCATTGCACAATCCTAATGCTAGGGCTGCAGCCAATTACTCTGTAGTTGAAGATCTAGCCCAAACCCCTTGTGTGATGTTAGCTTTGGAGGTGTTACAGAGTTGTCCCGCCCAATGAGATGCACTCTTAGCTGCCTTAGGTAGTATGGATTCATCGAGCCTCATGGCGAAGTTTAATTTGTACGATGTCAAAATTCACCTACCGTATCATGTGGCCTTATTGATAGATGTCATCCATGGTGGAAAAACCATTGGAAGGTCAGTTTTCGACGAGGGTGCTTCCACATGTGTCATGTCCTTGTCTTGTCGGAAGGCTCTTGGATCTTCAGAGCTAGTTCCATTGAACACCCTACTTACTATTTTCAGCGGAAGGTCATTTTGTCCACATGGTATCCTACCAGCTTTCGAGATAAAGTTGGAAGGGAAGGTAGTGTCTGTTGAAGTAGAGGTAATAGATGTGCCGTTGGATTACAACTTGCTTCTGGGGAGAAGTTGGACTTATGCCACGTGTACTATTGCATCAGCCATTCTTCGGGTGGTAGTGTTTCCACACGAAGGGAAGTTGGTTACAGTAGACCAGCTCAGTTTCACTCAGAAAGGCCGCATGGAAACTAATGAGTCCACCGTTCCATTGGTTGATCAGGTCATACTAGCTAATGAGAGCTTGGGAGTTGGTATGTATTCATTGTTAATGGGCACATTCAATATCCCAACCCCGATTAACTATTTAGGTTCTACTAGTGTAGGGAATTCTATTGCAACGGTTGGCGATAGAACGGATCCTTGGGTTCTTCCTTCCCGTTATGAGCCCGAAGTGCCCTTATCGATAGTGGAAGTATCCTATCAAGATATTGTTAACACCACTGTTTATCCTATTTCGGTTCCTCCTACAGTCTCAAAGGAGCCAAAAGAAGCCATCTTCTTGCTTGGGCAGACAACTCTTTGCATATTGAAGATTGCTTAGACATGGTTTTGCTTTTTGATGAAGCCATTTTGGAAGCTATGAGTGGACGAGATAAGATCTGCGAAGATCTTCATCATAGATCCTACTTTGAGTTAAGCAGGATTGAAAATGAAGAGTTCCATATGAGACTGGCAGAAGATGTTGTTTCTACCAATATCTTTCCAAACCTTGACATCGTTGAAACTATGCATATTGATGCAAATTCTCTTTTAGAAGAAGTTTCCATATATACTTCCTCGTTAAAGGAATTTCATGACGCGTGTGTTTGGTCATCCTTACTAGGCATAGATCCATATATCGTTGAACTTGGAATTCGAACCTACCTTGATTCTAAACCTGTTCGACGAAGATGGAAAAAATACTATGCTTAGGCTTAATACTCTTTTCATGTAATTTTATTGTATGTAACTTTATGTACAATAGGTCACCGGTTTGTGTTCTTATACCATCTGTTGATTGTTACAGATGTCTTCTGAGTGGTTCGTAGGTTTTGCAGATGGCGCTAGTTGTCACACTTGCAACCTGGTTTCAGTCGTATGGGTTATTTGCTCACCCTCACGACAACTAGTTGCCTCTGGAGGCGCTTGCCTAGGTCATGCTACCAATAATGTGGTTGAATACAGGGCTATCATTGAGCTTTTATGGGATTCTTTGTCACATGGTATCACCTAGTTGGAAGTCAAACTTGACTCTTAACTGGTGGTTTCCCAGCTCAATCGAAACCCTATTTTATTACGTCAGTTCATGCAAGTTAGGTTATTGGAAAGAAAATTTGATTTTATCACATTTAATCATATTCCAAGAAACCAAAATTCATTAACGGATGCATATGTGAATTATATCTTGGATTGGCACTTGACACATATTTCATAAAAATACACAACATATACATTATAAAACGCATGTAAATAAACCGTCAATATATGTGTGTGTGTGTGTGTGTGTGTGTGTGTGTGTGTGTGTGTGTGTGTGAATATCTGTCCATATAGATAAGTCGAGTTCTTGATCCTCAGATCCAGTCATAGCTATATAAATATNATTTGGATTGTAATCCATAAAATGCTAGTAGGTCTAATCTTGACCACCTTGGTCATCCTGACCACCCTGGTCATCTTGACCAACCTGGTCCCCCTAACCACCCTAGTCACCCTGGTCATCCTGGTCATCCTATTCTCGGGCCTCTTCCTGCAGTAGCCTCAGCGGCATCTATGTAGACTAATACTACCTTGGCTACCCTCCTCATAAGGCGTATCTAGGTGGGTGGAATACCAACTACTAATTCCTGCATAATAGCAGGGATCTGCTCAATGCATAAAGTAGGGACTCTTTGGGTAATCCTGGCCAGCTTCCCCTTAAGAACCCTAATCAAACCTTGATCCTCTCCTACCACTGGTCGTACATACATACGAGGATGCCCATCAAGGCGGACTGGTCCAATATCTGCATTTTAAACATTAAAAGGATTAAAATATTTATACATATATGATATATCTTTTATGATTAACAATTCATAAAAATTTAAAAACTTGAAAAACCAAAATACGTGATGCTCCCCATGCTCCTCCAGAAGGGAGGACAAGGTCATTATCACCCCAGAAATCCATCCCAGCATATGGAAACTGCTCCAGTGATGGTAGCTTTCGTTCCCACCATAGGTAGAAATCATCATCATAAACACTTTGAACCGAGCCATTGCCGCCTTGGCGAAGAAAATTTTCTCCCCACCTACTCAGTCTAGGCTGAGGGGGAGAGAAAGCTGGTAGAGGTACTGCAGGGCTAAGAGCATGCACTCTCTCAAAGAAAAAGGCCACCAATATACTAGAATAGCTAAAGTTCTTCCGTCGGCCTCTCTTGTAGTCAGAGAGTTGCTTCTTCATTATTGGGATTACTCTCGAACACCAGTCAAATACAGATCCCTATAGGAACTCCACAGCAATCCTCATCTGGTTTTGAGTAGCAATATGGAGGGATGATGATCCTGCAACCCTCACTACTATGCTTACCAACACTTGTAATGGCAAGCTACTAATATGGCAATAGGGATGCAAGTACCCATTTTTTGAGTACCGGGCGTGTAGTAAGTGTTGATATAGTCCTGAACACTTAGAAGTTCACCGCCTCTACTAGTACCTTCCAAGTTGACAGGTGCTCCCCATCATGACAAACCCATAATGAAATAGATGTCTTCTAGTGCAATTTCTAGAATCTCACCTTGTAGGTCAAATGCACCTAGATCATGATCCCAGTAGTTAATAAAAAACTCCAGTAAACAAACATTGAATCGCATAGGTGAAGTACAAAAGAACTTTAGCAACCCACTTTGTTGCAATGCGTGCACCATGGGGGCACTTTGGAGTGCATCTTGGTCCATAGTTTCATGTTCCCTCTCCCTCCACTCCAACACCATGTTTTAGCATGTCCATAAAGCCACCATCAAACATTAAAATTCATTAAAAAACTTTGATTTTGGCCCTAGGTATACTTTTTATATGTCGCGCAGTATACACGACTGTCCTTTTGACATGTCGCGTATCATACACAGGTTTCCTTCGGGCAAGTCGCGTATAAAATGTGTGTACGCGACTGTGTAAGTCGCATACCCACATATATAGCGCGACCTTCCTAAAATTGGCTTAAAACATTAATTTTTGCATAAAATTGAAAAATTGAATGGATGGAATGGAAGAGAATGAAGAGCTGAATTACCTGGCACTTGCGGATTTGAAATTCATCCACTGGTTTGTCCACAGTGAGCGCATTGAATTCAGAGGTAAAAATTTCCTATATTGGGTAAAAATATGAAATGGTGATTTTGATTTCTATTTTTGAACTATTTATAGAAATAATTTCAAAATGTGGGTTTTTTAGCCTATAGTTTTAATTTCTATCAAAAATCAAACTAATATCATGTCATGTTTGCCTAATGCAACAGGTTCAAGGTCACTTAAAAGTTGTTATCCACTCATATAGGTTAGGATTTTGGTCATTTGTATGCATTTTGCATTTATACCTAATCTGACTTAACCCTAGGATCACTACTTTGACCATAGACTATGGTGTTTAACCATTATTACCTTGTCTATACCATTGTTATTCCGTGGATAGGGCTTTCCTTCCATGAGTACCCTAGTTTAGAACACATTTTTGTCTTTCTGTACTCATGCCACATTTGTCGTAGGTTCAGGGGAGCCTTCTTAGATATTTTTGACGCCAAATTGAGCCTCATTTTGGTCTCTTTTTACAAGCTATCCCCTTTATAAGGCTCCCCTCCCTTACGGAGTTTCTTTAGGCCTAGGTCTAACTCCTCAAAATAGACTTGATTGTCGAGTAAACTTGTCCATTCAGGCTCATTAAGAATATGTGAATGGGCATCCACATTGTTGGTAGGTTATCACTTTCTCGAACCACGTGGAATAATATGAGAAAGGATCACTATCTTTTCTACGGAATTGAGAAGAGTAATCTTAGGCATAGGTTTATCACTTTTCTAGACACGAGGGACTAAACTTACAGAAAAGGAGTGCTCGATATGATCTTAGTTTTCTCTTTTTCCAGCTCTGGACCTAAACATGAAAAAGATTCCAAGTGTACTTTATGTCTTTTTCATGCTTGTTAAACAATAAAGAACAAAACATCGAGTTTACTGTTGTAAGCCCCATTCCTCGTAACCAAATGGATCTTTTCGAGTGATCTTGCTTTCCTTCACACTCGTAAAACTCAAGCTATAAATCTGCTCTTGAAGGAGCGTTGGGTAGGTGGTAATTTAACCTTTTTTGGACCTCCCTGACTAAGTATGAAAAAAATGCGCCTTTTCTTCTTCGGAAGTTAAGAGAGTTCTTCTTTGGTATGTTTTATACTTTTCCAGCCTCAGGAGACTAAATTGGATGAAAAAGGAACCCCCTGAAGTCTTCTTCGGAGTTTTCAGATTCTCTAAACATGAAAACACCAACAAGCATGTACTAGTTCAGGCTTGTAAAATCCACGAATTAGTGACATTATCAAGCATTATTCTCTCCCCTCTTCAAGCTTGTCAAAAATGAAGAGAGGAGTCACTTGACTTTCCTGGAGTAGTTAAAATTTAACAGGAAAGATAAGGAAGAAGTTTTCTTTTTGGTTTACAAATGGTGGCAGCATATCCTCCTTGTACATAGCACTCTCTGAACTTTTCAATACTCACGTCTCAGTGTACACTTTCAGTTTCAGCTATCACTTTGAGTTTTCTTACTCCTCCACTTGTCCTTTATACATGGGGAATCTGATCATGTCTCCTACATGATAGATAAGTCTAGTTCTCCTATCTATAAAGTAAAAATATGCCTTGGGTCACCTTTGTGTCATGCTCATTGTTCAAGGATTTATCCCTGCATATGATTATTATCCTGATTCCATCATTATCCTATCTGATATCTCTTGTGTTTACCTTCCCCTATCTAGTTCCTAGTCACTTTTGTGATCCGTTGGAGGATCTATTGCCTTCCTCATCACAGTATGGTTTCTCATCAGTACTTCCTGAAGACGAAGACCTAAAGTTTTGACGATGGTACCTTAGGATTCACTTTCATCATTGGTGAAATCCTATGCTTCAGTTGTCATTTTCACCTATTGATTGACAATCTGTTGAATCCTTTCCATGTTTGACTTCAACACATCTATTCACATGGTCTGGATTGTACTGGTTCCTTTGGATTTTTACGAAGACCTTAGGTTCACATCTATAACCTAATTTGCACAAGATTGCGTTGTGTTTCACCTTACACAGCTTCCAGATTTTGAAGACTCATCATTGTATATTGTGGCTTCGATACACCTTTGTAATATACGTGGTCTTATACCCATATCATATAATGTAATCAAATATTGTAAAGGAGCTAGTGTTCCAGTATATTGAACATAGCATCCTCAGATATAATTTTGTATATGACATTTATATGTATTTGTTTCAGGTATTTCCTCTGCTTCCTTGGACTTCTGAGTTGTCCAAGACTAAGATTGTAATGTATTTCAGCCATCGCTTCCCTCTGACCTCACACATTAGGGGGCATTTGTTATTAGCCAAAATGGCACTTCTCAGTCTGAGTGCTGACATTCATCATGTCGGTACACAAAAGGACAATTTGGATTGAAGTGGTCAAAACACTATAGATGTGCATGAACTTTGATGCATTATCCTCAAACCAACCTTATATATTTTTATTCTGAGTTTTGGGTTGCATACACGACTATGTGCATTGCAACTAGTGTGTCATACGCGAGTATGTGCATTGCAACTTGCGTATACCTTGCATACGCGAGTTCCCTTTGAGAAAAATGTGTATCATACGCGATTTGCCTATATTAATACTTGCGTATACCTTAATTCGACCGTAAAATATATAAATCATGATTAGATGAGATTAGTTGGGCCCTAATCCATAACTATCCCAACCATCTCAACCATCCTAACCTTCAAAACCTCTCTATTTCCAAAGTATAGATAGAGGCCTTGGGATGGGGCTAATCAATCAATTTTTGAAGAGCAAAGTTATGCTGGTGGTATACCTTCAGAGTCTTGGAGTAGCAAAACCCAGAGTTCTCGGTTGTGAAGGAGTCCTTTTGTTAGAAGCTGGGTTGTATTCTTACCTATTCACATTTTGTTAATAAAGAAAATTCTTCTTCCAATCTTGTATTGTGCTTTTCTCATGTATATTGGTTTAATGAATATGTTCAATGATGTTATTAATATGCTTTTCATCTAACCTCTGATTTATATATATATATGATATTGCTTGAAGAATTGTCTCTTTGTAGGTGAAGAGAAGCATCCCTAGAAGCTTTGGAGAGGATTGGAGTGAGAGAAGACCAAGATTGGATCAACTGTCATAAACTGGGTAAGCCAAGATATCTTCCTATTCTCATTCTAATTTCTATAAAAGCTGATTGTATGCAAGTTTTATAGTAAGTTGGTAACCCCAGACCGTAGGTTACAAGGGTGAAATGTCCTGAACAACAAAGTGCACCATTATAACAAAAATTACAACACCAAAAAAACAACTTTTATTTGGCGCTCTTGATAATATACAAAAGCATTGTTAGTGGTTCTTCCCATTATTACTAATGCAGTGGTTAGCGTGGGAAAATTTAATGGTTAAAAAATGTCTATTAGTTCAATTGGTATGTAGAAATATACCCATAACAATGTATCCTTATATTTCCTAGAGCATTGAAGGTAATGAGGTATATTTTTAAAAACTTTGTTGTGCATAGATAAAACATAGAGTGCCCTGCTAAATCATAAAATAATTTAAAAATTCCTCTTATGTGATGCTTTTTATAACATTGCTAAGCATCATTTATAGTGTCTCAATATTATAACCACACTATTTAAGTTATTTAAATTTAAAATATCTAGTGTGTCTATTGACCTTGACAATATCGTTAAAACATTTAAAAAAAAAAACATTTTTTTAAGCGCTCTTTATAATAGAAACATGCTTAGCGGGATTCATAAGCTCCATGGAAAGCATGAAACACCAACACTTATGTCCATAATGAATACTGAGGGTTGCATCCATGTATACATTTCCTGATATGAATTTACAAATGTGCACCAAAAGACAAGATCATAATTTGACACCTAGTCCACCTACTGTGACATATTGTTGCCACATGGCCCACACCTCATGTTGCACCCAACACCCCTTCCTAACTTCTCTTCCACCAGTAAAATGTTGTCCTTCAGTACAGATCATGCATACCTGACTGTAGATTGTGTGGTCACCTCCAGATTTCTCAGTCTCCCAGAGACAAATCTCTGCATGTTGCCACATGTTTCCTCAAGATTTATCTTCCACCCAGAAATACACAATTTTTTCACTGTAGAATTTAATTGTAATTTTTGTATTTATCTGGGACCCAAAATTATCAGTTTTGTACAATTTATTTAAATACCTAGTAGTTACTGTTGACACACTGTCTACTTGTAGATGATTGAGACTGCTTACTACTTGAGTGTTTTCATACTAGAAAATTTATGCACTTCCAAACATTTTGTATTTTGTACAATTTTTGTCTTTGTTAGGGTGCTACCCTAACCTCTCTAGTTAGGGGTACTTAGGAGTCAATTTATTAATGTATGGAGCCATTCTCTTTGAACAAGCCCCACTAGGTAGTTTGTGTGTATTTAATTACTGGAAAAGGGCACAAGGGCGTCACCTAGGGACCAATATGATATCACATTCGTTCATATTGGGGGGGTTAAAAATAAAAAAAAATTACAAACCAATATATTGGTGGTATATTAGGGGTAAAAAGGGTTTTTTTTACTATATAAATATGCAATATGATGGGGGATATTTTATTTCACAATCTTGCCCGAGCCTCCACCACAAGCCTGCGTGCACCCTGCGTGATGCTGCATAGGGTTTTCCTGTGGTTTTTCTCCATCATGTTTTCTGGATAACGAGGGCATTTTTTTGGTGCGTAGCAGTGTTGGTCCTTGGGTTTTCTCCATCGTGTTTTCAGGATAACGAGGGCATTTTTTCTGGTGTGTAGCAATGTTGGTCCATGGGTTTTCTCCATCGTATTTTCTGGATATCGAGGGCATTTTTTCTAGTGCGTAGCAGTGTTGGTCCTTGGGTTTTCTCCGTCGCATTTTCTGGATAATGAGGGCATTTTTTCTGGTGCATAACAGTGTTGGTCCTCTAGTGCATAGCATTTTTCACTGTTTTTTTCCACCGTGGTGCATAGCATTGTTGGTCCTCTGGTGCATAGCGTTTTTTCACCGTTTTCTGGTCGTGGGTTTGTGGTGGGTTTCTCTGGTGCATAATAGCGTTGGAGGAGGCACGTTGGAGAGCCACTACATAGCATTCTTGGAAGTAAGGTATACTGTGTTTAATCCTCTGATTAAAAATGCCTTTTAATTATTTTATTTATTGGGGGCTCTGTTCCACATAGCTGAGTGATTACTCAACTGAGTACATATCACATTCAATCCTCTATTCCAATGCTACAAGCCGTCACTCCAATGGTATCAATCTATGAGATGCTAACATACTGACAGGATATGGTCAGGACGCTACAGGTCCGTAATTACTTCTATTTTGTGATCTTAATTAGATCTAAACTCCCTGAACCCATGTTAAATGATTTCTTATGGATCGATTTTAACAACATAGGGTGAAACGAATTCCCTCTACTTGGATTGATCAAAGATTCGATCTCATTCACTTTCCTTGTAGCCACAATATGTGCTTATAATCTATGGGAACTGAAACACTAGCATGGATTCCTTGCAAGCTCAATTAATTTGATCTTCAAAGTCATAAAATTTTGTACAAATATTAAAATGGCCGACTGATGGCTTACATATTTGCTTGTTAATGCCTAATGTGAGGCAGTGATGGGTAAGTTTTTATGTGCTCATCAGTGGGGAAGTTCCTGCTAAAGAAAAAATGCTTTTGACTTAGTTTAATGCGGCTAGGGGGAGAAAGCAAAGCTAGGATTCTGGGATTGCTGGTTGTTGCTAATTTATCTCTATTTAGAATGGCTCCAGTGGTTACATCTATGCTAATTTTGGTTGCTCGGGTCGTTGTACCTTTTGATCATGGTATGGTATCCTCAGATTCGGACATAGGGCAGGCTTATACTCCTTTCATTACTTGCTTTAGTACTATTTGGGACAAGAAACAACAGAATGTGCAAGAGTGTGTTATAGAAATTTCTTTTTTGGGATTTCTTGGTTGAGTTCTTTTGAATTGATTATGAGGTGAAAGATAAATTGCATCTAATGAATTTGGGTAGCAGTTTCTTATATGAATTTAGGAAACTGTTTCCAGAAGGCCAGAAATATGATTCTGATATTCAAAATGCTTCGAGATGCAGAAAACTGTTTCAGAAATATTTTGGGTAATTGCTCAATCATATTGGAAACATCTGGAAACTTCCAGTGGTTTTCAGTTTCAACAATTTTTTGTTTTTGTTTTTGGGTTTTCCAGACAGTTTTTTCCTCCCTTTATTCTTCTGAACTTTAATGATTTTGAGACTAGAACGTAGAGATATTTTGGGACAAAGGAACTCGATTAAGAAGGCATATTGAAACAAGGGTGAGCTCACATCCTTCAGTAATGCATTGGCACTCTCAGTTTTATAGGTAGTGTTTATTTTCAGAAGAAAAAAACATGCAACTTGTTATTCATTTCGAATCAAAGTTGCATAAACCAAGCTTCTACTTCAAGTAGGTTCACAACAAAATCATTCTAAAAGTTTTGCTTTCAGCAAAATAGGAACCAACTTCCAAACCATCTAAAAAACCTTACAAAATTGAGAGACTTCCCATCAAAGACTATCACTTCAGTTTTGAGAACAAGCTGACAAAAAGACAAAAAAACTCTCAAAATTCTCTAACAAAAGACAAAGACTTTGAAGGAGTCTTACTATTATAAGAACTGTTTACAAAGTTCATCTTAGGAAGAATGTTATTTATGTTGTTTTTAAGTTGATAGTACGTTAATGTAGAAATTCTAGGTATCATAGAGAATGCATTTCTCCATTAAAGGAAAGTGTCACAAATAAATGAATAAATGTATCATTGGCAGGTTG